>OX940888.1:25748669-26105512 GCA_954871355.1 Cabera pusaria
TCGTACGCATTCGAAACTCGAATGACGCGTTTATTTCAAAATGGCGTCCCGATAGTTTACAATCCCTGCGTCCGGTACCAAGAAACACAAACGATAGCGCTTTGCGTCGTTAAAATATGATCCGACTAAATTAAATAGGTTGTTACTTTTATATAACCCGTCTATATTTCATGTCGATTGGTATTTAATGGTCAATTTATTATTATCTCGCAGTATAAAATGTTTACTTAGTAAAAGATGTTTGTTTACATAATTTATAGCTTCTCCTGACGGGGACTTTAGATAGCAAGGTAGATCATCATCACCCACTAACAGGTGAGATAGTGGTTAAATGATAATTTGAGAAAAACTATTTTTATATCACATAATATTATATGCATTAATATATTTTGAAAACTACCTAACTATAAACAAACAAATACCTATACCTAATAAATAAAAAACAATAAAAACTAAAATGTAGTCTACCAAACCACTATCAGTAGGTAAAGTTCCCAAAATGCTGGCTGTATTCCAGCGTTGGAAGGCGATGCTTAGTCTCTGAGCTAAACACATGCCAGCATTTTGGAAACATTTTTTTCAACCAGCCGTGTGGAAAGATCTTTGAAAATGCTGTGTGCACCCGGTGGCCACGGTCCTTGTGTCAAAGTTTTAAAAAACATAAAAGGAACGGACTTCAAATGCCGCGTTATTTAGTTGAGGTGTTTATCTCCATATCTCTGGAGATACACATCTAATCTCGATGAAATTTAAATTGGTCCCCTTGGGTAGCATATTCTTTCAAACAAAAGAAGTATTTGTTTATGAAAATCATCGTGAGAATAACACATATAATTATTTAAAACGGCTTTACACTCACGTGTTAAGATGTCGAAGTTACTCCGACACGTTTTGGACATTTTTAATGTCCTTTTCCACAGGAGTCAGGCCAAAAGAAGTATTTTCCAAATCGGCTAAGTTGTCCTAGAGTAATCGGGTAACATACATAGAAAAAAGATTCTAATGAATTGAGGATCTCTTTCTTTATTTAAGGTTGGTCAACAAAAACAAAAATGAGTTAGGTTAGGTAGATAATAACTCAAAGTAATTATTAATATAACTAGAGACGGTCTTATCGCTAGCTGAACATTTTTGATACATATATAAATTTAAAAAAATCCATTAATGAGTTCAGTGTATTAACTACATACATTACGATATGTATTGTGTTTTGTGTTTTCAGTATATAATAACACATTATATTGTATATTATGATGTTTACTTTGTAAAATAATTTGTGTAGTGTTTGCTGTGCATGATTCCTTTGACCCCGTTTGGTGAGTAAACCCTACCCAATTATACATAATAATTTAATTTGTTTAACAATTTTCATTAATACATTGATTGCCATCATCTTAACAATAGTGACCATTATAATGTTGCGTTAACTAAACTCAATTTTAAAGTACTTTAGCCGTTATTACAAAACAAGGTCTTATAAGTTCTCTCAGTGTTCACGAACGCTTAAGGGAAAAACCTTAAATCCGGATATTAAAACTCTTCGGGATATTTTTTATTACACCACTATTTTAAGCACACCGAAAATCTCCACTAATAATCTACTGCATAATAGAAAAATTACATCTCTAGCAATAAATTAATTGATTATCTAAAAATGTCCAAGTAAAAAAAGTGTAAATCAAACAAAAGAAGATTATCCTTTTTTCTCCAATTCATAATAAATACAATTGATACAACTGATGTATGGTTGTTAAAACAGAAATATTCATAGGTTTGAATCACAGAAATATTAAATTTACTTCTTTTTTCTTTTTAAAAGTTATTGCGTAATCCAAGAGTATAAACTAAATTTAATTTATGTAGTGTGCAACCCAATATTTTTGGTGCTACTCTCTTTCCTTTCGTAGAAAGGGGGATTAAAAGTTGTCCAATAGCATTAAATACTACCCAAAATCTTTGTTGTCTTTATTGAACTTCAAAGGGGAGTCAAGGATAGGACGCTATTTTTTAGAGCTGTCAATATTTCATTAATTTAGTTACTGCAACATTAAAATAGGCACCAATACTATTTCTAACACATTTCTTAAAATGTAACAAAACTTTTACAACACAATCTTACCTACTTGTATATTTTTTGTATATTTTTACATTGCTTGATACTAATTTATAAACTTTAACAAAAAATAACTCTTATTCTGTGTTTTATATTTATATATAGCGAAAGCTATTATTATATTTAACACAAACATGCATTATATTATGTATATAATCTGATATAATTGTAAATTGTACATTTTTGTATGTAAAGTAATAAAATATTGTTTATGTTTGTATGTATATAACTGTATCTATGTATATAGGACCATTTCATTTTCAATGTTTGTTTCATTTTCATTTGAATCAATGTTACATTCAATTATGTTTGAAGAACAGCTTTGAGATTAAAAACAATATTGATAAACTTTGCCAATAGGCACAGCGCAGAGTTGCAAATACACTACATTGCGATTTTGATTGACATTGTTTGACAGAATGTCATGCAAACCGAACATGTATGTATTGAAAAGTTTGCGTTGTATTCTTGCGTCTGTTCATAAGGCCCGGACTCAGCCAAAGCGGAGACGAGACGAGAGAAGAGTAATCGTAATTAAAACATCTTGTCTCCGATCAGCTTCAGTCAATACCACCAAGCGAAGATGTATTATATTTGTATAGCGCAATCGAAGCGGAGATTTGAGCTTAAGCCTTGCCGAGATTGAGCTGGGTGGTGGTACAAAGCTGAATAAATACAAATCTGTCAAGCTCTGAAGCTGGCGTCGAAACGCATCGGAGACGAGAAGAAATGCGAGCGGACATGACAACAAACAAACTACCAGCGGTCGCCGCACGCAGCTCAATTCCGCTCTAGCCAGCACACATCTTCGCTCCAGTTAGTTTAGTCCATCTCCGCATAGCTTAGGTAGATACACAGCTAAAAAATATATCTTCTCGTCTCGTCTTCAGACATTTACGCACATCTTCGCTTTGATAGAGTCCGGGCCTTAAATTGCCTCTAACTGCTATCAATCTTAGTTCTACTACATTGGTTTATGAAACACATTTCCACTCCTTTCCATATTGCTAAAAAACCAGGCATTCATAAAAGTAAGATGATATCATTATGGTTTCGTTTAAAACAAAGTTATTCTTCAAACAGTTTCTAACCAGCACAGCTTCGCTTCCTTTAGGCTCAGTGACTAATATCTAATCCTAGTGATGTATCTAGATACCCCTGGAGCCACCGCGGGCGGCGTCAGCACAGCCCCCAGGGCGGGGGCAGTTGGTCTCTGCCGCCATCAACGTCACCAGAGCCTTCTCGCAGTTTCTGGGCGCTGCGATACAGGTCAGTGGTTAAAGGGAAATGTACAAATGAAAAGTGTACAAATAACTACTATGAAAGGAATACAGGGAGAGAGAAATTCGAAATCTGAATGCGTCAGGGTATGCAATGCCACGCCCAATCAGCACTAAACAATACCAATAATATAAGTGCGAAAGTCAGTTTGTTTATTTGTTTGTTTGGGACTTCTTCGCGGTCAAACGGCTGAAATTTTGCACAGGGATAGCCACTATTATGGTTTAGGCTGCAGGATACTTTTTATTGCGGGAGAAGTCTCGCGGCACAGCTAGTGATGTTATAAATGCGAAAGTATGTATCTCTCTCTAGTAAGTATCTATTTCTCTCTCTCTTTACGGCTAAAGAGCTCTACCGATTTGACTGAAATGTCGGATGATATCTGACGAAGCTGCTTGATGACAAATATATTCAGTTGTTCAATTTACACAAGTAAAGGCGCAGAGTGCAAAATAGTTAATCCTACTAATATGATAAAGGCGAAAGTTTGTAAGTGTGTAAGTATGTTTGATACTTTTTTACGCTCAAACTACTGAACCGATAGAGCTGAGATAGCCTAGATCTAGGAATAACACATTGGGTACTATTTAGTCTGATATTCCTACAGCTAGTATGCTTTATGTGTTGATTCCATTTATACCGAACTTTTTAAAAGGTAATCTTGTAATGTTATATTTTTTTAGGGCTCACTAAATTACTCCAAATTTTCAAATCAATAGGAAGTTAGTATCTTAATTTATTTCTTAGAAATATGAGAATTGCAAAATTTATTTACCTATTATACTATGTTTTCAAGATTTCAGGATTATTATAATTGGCTGTTCGTGTCGTAAGTTAAAATTCATAACGTTAATAATTCACATCTAAACTATCACTTAAAAAATTCAAGCTCTTCTTTTTTACTGACCTTTTAATTTACCTTAATTTTCCGTAACTTTTAACAGCTTAACCTTAAAATGTCTGTCACTCTAAACAATTGGCTTTACAACTTTAATTATTTTATTTTGTAAAATAATTTCTGTAAAAGTTTATTTTTACTTTTCAGGAATATGATATATCTAACATTTTAATTAAATTCTATTTTTTTAAAAATACGTCTACAAAATATATTTTACATTTTATTACATTGTATAAATGATACATATGTCTTTTGCATTTCGTCTAGTTTTTTATGTCACTTTTATAAATTTCCCTCGTTAAGGAATGGTTCAACATACGTAATGGAAAACATTTTATTTATAGAACACTTCAAAATCCAGAAAAATTACATTTGATCCTTTAAACAAACAAGCGAGCGACCTAGCTGATGGTAAGTGGTAAGTTACTTCCTCTGTTCTGAGGTGGTAACCGCCGCCTATTAACACATAAAGTACCACAGACACTGCAACGACAACTGACAAGGAATAATATAATTACTCTTCGATTTTCCTTTAAATTTGGACATTATTTATGTGAATGAAAATTTATGTTTTTATTTTACATTCCAGGGGGCAGCGCAGACAGTCCAGAGTGTGATAAGAGCTGGCCAGCAGGCCGCGACTGACGTCTACTCCAATGGATCAGCAGGATAAATACGGAATATTCTAGATTGTTCAGGATGGTTCTAGAATATTATATAGTGTTTTAAATAACCATGGAATATTCAGAATTATTCAGGGTAACATTTAAATAATAACGGCTGAGTCCAAATAATTCAGGGTCACTTTAGATAATTACGGAGAAATCTGAATAATTCAGGGTCACTCTAGATAATTACGGATAAGTCTGTATAATTCACGATAACTCTAGATAGTTACGGACCATTCTGGATAATTACTGAAATGTCGTTATTTTGAGCGTTGCTTAATTTGGAGGACTTTTAAATAGTGATAGTTATGGACTTAACTTTCTCGGAAGTGTCATGGTATGCACTATGTGTTGCGATCGTCTGTGCTCAAATGTATATAGTCGGATATAAAATAGGTAGGCGTGTGAATATAAACTTACGATGTTTAAAAATACATGAAAAGCTGTGAGAAGTCAAAGAGATGAGCGAGGACGAATTTATTGTTTTATAAATAAAATTTGATATTATTTTCGGTTTTTTTAATGTATTCAGTGTGATCTTGCAAATATTCATGATTCCTACATCAGATCAAAGACCGTAATTTAAGATCTTTATACACACCTAAAATGTTAGTTTTTTTAAACATTGTGATTTTAGTTCTGTTCTACGAAGCAATTTTTTTATTTATATGTTCAACACCATTTTTAATAAATTCATATTGATGCTTTGATAGACTTATTATTGATTTAATGTTATTTTATTTCAATCAATTTTCCGAACATAGAAAAAATTATATTACTTTAATATTTAAACGCTTTTAGTTACCTTATACTATAGAGCTATCATGGCTCAAAAATATGTTTAAGCCAAAAATAATACATGACTAAAAATTAACACCATCTCCATAATTAACACCTTTTCCTTAGTAAAAGTTAGAGACACTATTTTTTATTATTAAATCAGCCGTAAGACCTACTACTAGTAGGTCCTACTACTAGACCTACTACTAGTAGTCGGAAATAGGCAGGTAATTTATTTTCTATATTGCGCCTCTTTTTCGGACATTGACTTTTACTAAAATTGTATCTGCGTTAAGATGTCGTTCTTTTAAATTCCATTTAAGAGCACTTCCAACTATGACGTATTTAATTCTGGTGCTCTTTTGATCGGTGTATTAAATACTCTTTGGTGTTATTTTTAGTTATACAATATTTTATAGATTGGTCTAATATTTTCTAGGTATAAGTTTTATGTAACTAGATCTAAATACATGTGCCATTTTGCACGTGCTTGGATATTCGCTTCTCCGTCTTATTGCCTTGTTATTTATTTATTTGTTTAAACTGTATATTTTTTATATTATTATTATCAAAATTAGCATAAACAGTGCTTTGATCAATAAAGGTACCGCTATTTAACTATATATTAATATAATTATTTTAAATAATTTTGTTGAAAAGCATTATCTTTAACTCTAAAACGAAAAGCATATTAATCATCGATTTAATGTTTAATTTTATATTTATTCTATTTTCAATTTTAATAAATTATTATCTTTTAATATAATAACTGAAAAATTGCGGTTGGATAATGCCAAATGGATACAACCTATCGACATAGATAAATAAATTAGTTATGATATGAAACAAACAATTTATTACATATTTTCAATCATGCAGGATATAATTAAATTTGAACGTAAATATTTATAGGCAATATGTTTTTAAATTATATAAAAGGATTATATTCCGTGCACTTTTACTGTTAAGGTGTTTAAAATAATTTAATTAATTAATTATATTAAATACAGTTTTCGATTATCGATAAATATCTGATAATAACTTAGTGAAATCGGGTTTCATGCAATAGTATCACTTTCAATTTTCACTAATTATTTTATTTTAGTGTTTAATTATTTTATTTAGCATTTTTAGCTTGTTTTATCATGCTGAGCATGAGCGTGAGAGTTCCAGTAATTCTCTTTGAACTTTAATAATTGTTTTAGCTTTCATTAAATGATGCAATTAACTATTGTTTTTTATACGCATTATTGTAATTTATGTATATAGTATTTAATTAACGCTAAGGGTTTGCATAGGAAAATAAATTATTTTGAATAAATTGTAAAAGTTGTTTAATTTAAATTCTTCATTTTAAGGATTTCTAGGACTGCTCAGTCAATACAACTAATATAATAATTGAGAAAGTTTGTGTGTTTGTATCTCAATCACGCAAGAACTGCAACACAAAAATGAATTAGAATTGGGCACTTAGATAGTTAATGTGGATAAATACATAGGATACTATTCAATCGACTTCCAAAAAGAAGGAGGTTTTTAAATTCGTCTGTATGTTTTTCTTATGTATATTACGCGATTACTCTGTCAATTGTGAACCGATTCGAATGATTAAATGTTTAATCGGTAGGGTACCTTTTCGAATTAGTCCTACTGTAATTTCATCAAGATCTGATGAGTATCTCCAGAGATATAACGACAAACATCTCAAACTTGCTACTGAAACTGACTCGCGGGGCATGTAAGTCGGTTGTTTTAGTTTTTAAACTATCTTAATTATTACAAAGTACCTTTCAATGCAGGCAAAGTCGTAGAGAATTGCGAGTGAACTGGTATCTTCTAGACAAGCGTGCTACATCCTCACTTAACATCAGGTGAAATAGTGGAATAAACGCTTGACTGTTAGCGATAATCGGCTCGTTGGCGTAAAGGGTATATAGCTTGCCTTCGAACTGGAAGGTCGCCGGTTCAAACTCTCACCAATAGATTTTTCTGTGCATTTATGTGTGCTCATGGTTCACAGGTGGAAGGAGCTATATCGATGTTCCGTCTGACTTGCTACTAAAATTTTGTTTACCACAAAATATAGGAAAAATTAAAAACATACATTTATTCTCCTACCAATCAACTGAATTCTAGTAATATAATGTTTCAAAGACATATAAATCGATTTAACCGACACATAACTAGTTTTTAAGTTCTAATTTGCAATCTGAATCTGTAGCAGAAACAGGTGTTCAAAGTTGGACATAATTTACTCTCTGACAGTGTATTTGCATATAAATACGAGTGTATATAAATATAACACGTTTTGTTTTTTGTTGTTAGAGGTAGGTATATATATATGGGGGTGATTTGGATACCCCTAGAGGTGACTATGACTATGATAGGTAAAAAGTTGGACATAATTCTCTCTCTGACAGTGTATTTGCATTTAAATACGAGTATATAAATATAACACGTTTTGTTTTTTGTTAGAGGTAGGATATACATGGGGGTGATTTGGTAACCCCTTGAGGTGACTATGATAAGTAAAAAGTTGGACATAATTTACTCTCTGACAGTGTATTTGCATATAAATACGAGCATATATATAACACGTTTTGTTTTTTTTTGTTAGAGGTAGGTATATATATATGGGGGTGATTTGGATACCCCTAGAGGTGACTATGACTATGATAGGTAAAAAGTTGGACATAATTCTCTCTCTGACAGTGTATTTGCATTTAAATACGAGTATATAAATATAACACGTTTTGTTTTTTGTTAGAGGTAGGATATACATGGGGGTGATTTGGTAACCCCTTGAGGTGACTATGATAAGTAAAAAGTTGGACATAATTTACTCTCTGACAGTGTATTTGCATATAAATACGAGTATATATATAACACGTTTTTTTTTTTTTTTGTTAGAGGTAGGTATGTACATGGGGGTGATTTGGATACCCCTTGAGGTGGCTATGACTATGATTATATGTAAAAAGTTGGACATAATTTACTCTCTGACAGTGTATTTGCATTTAAATACGAGTATATAAATATAACACGTTTTGTTTTTTTTTTGTTAGAGGTAGGATATACATGGGGGTGATTTGGTAACCCCTTGAGGTGACTATGATAAGTAAAAAGTTGGACATAATTTACTCTCTGACAGTGTATTTGCATATAAATACGAGTATATAAATATAACACGTTTTGTTTTTTTTGTTAGAGGTAGGTATATACATGGGGGTGATTTGGATACCTCTTGAGGTGACTATGACTATAAGTAAATATAAAATACTTTCAAGTCGATAACCATTGTCCTATATACAATTTCTTTTTTAATTTAGCTATTCTATTAATTTTGCGCTTCGACGTGTTCTGATCTGACATAATTCCAAAGACATAAAGAAGACCAAAGATATAGTCCACCGAATTAGCTAGCTGAAGTGGCGATGGGCCGGCCACATTAGCCGAAGATCCGACGTCCACTTGGATGAAAGAGTTCATGAGTGGAGACCGTGACTCAGCAGACCTAGTTTAGGACGCCCTCAGACTTAGAGAAACTTGAGGGCACAGTGGTGTCGTGGAAGAATGGTCGGCTTTGACGCCAGAGGTACCAAGTTCAATCCCCGCCGATGACCATGGATTTTTTATTCGAAAAATTTATGTGCGCTTTTCACAGTAGCCCTCCGGGAAGGAAAAACATCGTTAAGAAACCCCAACCCCCGCATGGTGGCAGGACACTATTCTAGTGTCCGCCTGGCCAGCTACCATCCTTAAGTTAGAAAAATCTGTCGCCAAACATCTAATGTATTCCGGCAGCGATCCTTGAGAGCCAGTTCCCATTCTGGGCTTAACGTGCTACCATTGTCGACCGCATCATCACTCACCAACAGGTGAGATAGTGGTCAAACGCCAGCTTACATGATATATGTAAAAAAAAACTATTATTTAAAATAATGTTTAGGGCTATCTGGAGGAAAAAAACTGATATTCGCAAGGTGGCTGACAAAAGCTGGATAAGAATAGCCGAGAATTGTGCTCAGTACCGTATATTAAAGAGGACGCTGTCGAATACATTTCATTTGCCAGAATACATTTACATTAATATGGGCCAGTTCCACCGGTTCCTGATAATTCGTTAGATAGTTATCTGACACATGACGCCATATAAAAGCTCTCAAAAATCTGTCAGATTTCTTCATATTAGCGCTATCAGGAACCGGTGAAACTGACCGTAGGTCTTATAATTTTAAGTAGATATTAGTATTCAGCCTGCACGGAGATGTGAAAATATAAAAAAACCGGCCAAGTGCGAGTTGGACTTGCTCACCAAAGGTTTCATACAGATATGTAGACATTATTGTTCTAACCAAAAGACAAACTTAACTTTGCCGTTCAATCTCCAAACACGGTTATTTCACCAAACGCAAATGATTAGTGTCTGTTAGAACATTATCTTTTCGAATTTTGTATTCGCATTTTGTCATTTAATTAAATATTTACAGTTTTCGTAATTTTTCCTTTGCTGTAAGACATTGCTTCTTACCAAATTTCATGATTCTAGATCAACGGGAAGTACCCTATAGGTTTTGACTCCCTTGTGAAATCGCAAAATATGCGAATGTATACGGTCATTTTTTGGTCGCGTCAAGTTGACTCACAAGTTAGATTTTTTTAAAGCTAAAAGAGACTGTTAAGTAAACCCGGGTATTCGATAGAAATTTCATCTTATTACCTCTGCGCATTCCTGAGTAAAATGGTCTGGACAGACGGACAGACGGACAACAAAGAAGGGTACCTTTTTCTTTTGATGTACGGAACCCTAAAGATTTGTCATTTTAAATTTGATTTCATAATGCTAGAAACAATTACATAATAGCCAGATACTCAATTGTCATAGAAATTGATTTCACTCCAATAACTTGAATTTCTTTAGGAATCATTTTGTAAACATATGTCCAAAGTAGACTAGTGTAGGCTGACTTAAGTCCACTTCTTAAAACAACTCCACGTGTAATCAGAACACGCTATACACATATTCCATCAATAAACTTTTTGCCCGCGGTCCTTGAGCGGACAAGTTCGAGTTCGACAAACAGTTTTTGTTGGCCAATTGGCTATAAATTGTAGACTAAATTCTGATTATACCGAATAAAGCTTGTTACGGCGATAATTGGTTTGACACAGGTGTTAAAACGTGATCGTTAGGTTCTCTGAGCTAGACTAGGTAATAAAAATCTCAAGCACCTGGACGGTCGAGCTTGCATAGGTGAAATGTATAAAGTTTTCGAGAATCTGTATCATTACATGAATGTAAATTATAGACTACTAGCTACAACCCGCGACTTTACCCGCGTCTAATCCTGGTTAAAAACTTTTCTTTTGAATCACTATATTTATTGATGAAAACCAATTTTTTTTATGTACCCAACTGGGTAGCACTTGATCACTATCTCACCTGATGTTAAGTGATGATGCGATCGATGATGGAGCGTGCTAACCCAGAAGCTACCTATTCACTCGCGATTTGAAGACCCCCATATTGTACTTAACCGGAAACACAGACTCAGGCAGGGTATTCCATTCCTTGGCGGTTCGTATGATGAACGAAGAAGCAAATCGCTTCGTTCGGGTGGATGGTATATCCACCATAAATCGGTGGCGCCTTTTAGTGTCTCTGGATGTCCGATTAGGATTAGGATTATATTATATTTATATTAGGATATTACATTAGGATCCGTTGCCTAGTTTAAAAGATCTAAGCGTACAGACGCGGGCAGTTACTTTGTTTTATAGTATGTAACAAAGATTATTGCCTAGTTGCAAGTGGCTTGAAAAAGGGTGAGGCCTATGTCCAGAAGATATAATCATATTCTGAACCATAAATAAACCTTGAAATATTTCAGAAAATGTGCGTTTCAATTCTTGCTATGTGTAACAATAAATAATAATAATAACAAAGAAATATTAAATAAAATTGGCCAAATGCGAGTCAGACTTTTGTCCCGCACACGGTGGGTTCCGAAAGCCATCTAACGAATATCTAACGAACTTCTAACACCACCAAGTAAAATAACACAAAAGCTACTTCTACTCGCCAATAGATATGTCGGGAAGAGTCATATTTTAAGTTGATTATCGATAAAGTTGATTATTGAAAACACGAATAAAACAAAATTTTCTGAAAATTAATCCTAGCTAGATCGATTTATCGCCCCCGAATTGCCCTATATATTAAATTTTATTTAATCGTTGGAGCCGTTTCCGAGATTCAGATTCAGATGCCGAGATTAAGGTAAACACAATAGCGCCATCTATGATGCTAGCTAGATGGCGCAATCGTAAAAACACGTTTTTTGTTTTAAACCCTTTAATTTTTAACTTTGTTCTGTTTTTAGTGTATGTTGTTATAGCTGCAACAGAAATACATCATCTGTGAAAATTTCAACCGTCTAACTATCACGGTTCATGAGATACAGCCTGGTGACAGACAGACAGACAGACAGACAGACAGACGGACAGCGGAGACTCAGTAATAGGGTTCCGTTGGTACACTTTGGGTTCGGAACCCTAAAAACTAAAGGGTTACCCCATACAACAAAAGTGTTTCTTATGGCGCTTTTCGCTCGATTTCATTAACCATAATTGACACTTTACATTTTCACAGAGTATGCAAGAAAGCAAGACATAATTTGCTCGGTCATATTAAATATTGTAAACTGGTACGGATTTCTTCGTGAGCGGGTCTGACTTGCACTTGCTTGGCTTCTTTAAATCGGTAACATTTCATCATGATCAGAGCAACGCAGGTAGGTATTACCCCCAATCAATACAAACTCCTGGTATAACTCCCATTAACTTAACTCATACATCGTTTATCACAGACATTGGAACTGCTATTAAAACCTATTTAGTCGAGGATTTTCTTGGATGTTTAATGAGCAGAAAACCATGTTATATTTTTACCGGTTTCTTGAAGGCTGACTGATATACCTGGGACTTGGATGGATAATATTTAGTGATTTGAATAGACCGTGGAGGAAGGTGGCAAATATCCACAGGTGGTGAGAACATTGTATTAATGGTCTGACTTACCACCTAAAAGTAGCTTTACCATCAAGGGGAAAATCTAACGGTGTTCCGGCTTAATAGTCTCACCAAGATGAGTCCTTATCTGGGGCTCAGCTTGTGGAATGTCTGTTGTATGAATGCGATGCCATTCATGCAATGCCATTTTTAGGGTTCCGAACCCAAAGGGTACCAACGGATGCCTATTACTGAAATTTCGCTGTCTGTCTGTCTGTCTGTCCGTCTGTCACTAGGCTGTATCTCATGAACCGTGATAGTTAGACGGTTGACATTTTCACAGATAATGTATTTCTGTTGCCGCTATAACAACAAATACTAAAAACAGAACAAAGTTAAAAATTAAAGGAGGTCCCCATACAAAAAACGCGATATTTACTATAGCGCCATCTATTAAAGATTATTTACCTTATTCATAAATAATATTAATTACCTACCCTGACATCTTTGATTTAGTTAACGTTCACATAGTTGGTGTCAGAAGTTCGTCAGATTTTTGTAACATGGCATTGTAGTTAATAAGCATGTTTAGTATTGACACGGTAATATAATATAAAATTATACTAATATATTATTTATTATACTGCGGTTCAGAACCCTCCGTGTTCGAGATTAAAGTCTGACTCGCACTTAGCTAGTTTTTTTAAAAAGATTTTTGTCAGGTTTACAACAAAGAAAAATTTTGCGATTTTAAAGGTTATAACTTTAAGTAGCAAGGAATATTTCAGGATGTCTTATTCTTATTTTTTTTAAATATTTAATACTGACCGTCTATGAGTCTACTCAGGCTAATAAATTGAAGCAATCCACACGGGAGACACACGTAGTTTACCCTTAGGTAAGTGTATTGCATAACCTAGTAAATCGAGTAATTGATTAAAAAAAAAAAACAATTCACTACCAACCTTTAGACCGGTAATTTATCTCACTTAAATCTTTTGTTTACATACAATTTAATAAAAAAAATACGATATCAGTGTAAAAGTTGTAGATCTTGTTCACGACCGTAATTACAATATTCGTGCATGTTTATTACCATTTTAATAAATGGCACAGACGCTGTACTAAGCTAAATATTTCCTGAGTAGAAACCCAGGGCACGGCAATTAAGGTACGGCCACACTGCTGCGATCTGCGATCTGCGGGCGCGATCTAATTTCTTTTCAATTGTTTTCTGATAGCGTTTGTTGTGAACCAGTCGGTTCAATACTACTGCGCTATCTGATCGCCGCCTAGATCGCGGACGCAGGACGCTGCGGTGTGTCCGTACCTTTATTTATTTTGAGATTGCTCTCGGCAGACTTGGCAGATTTGCAAAGGTCAAGGACTTTATTGGAACATTTAATAATAACCCGTCTGCACGGACTTTGCTGATCAACTTTGTTCAATGTGACAGTTTTGTTTAATATAAATAAGGATAAATTTAAATAATTCTTAGAATCATTAAGATAGTTTAAAAAAACTAAAACAACCGACTTCCATGCCCCGCGAGTCAATTTCAGTAGCAAGTTGGAGACGTTTATCGTCATATCTCTGGAGATACTAATCAGATCTCGATGAAATTACAATGGGATTACATCGGAAACATTCCCTACCGATTAAAAAAAGAATCATTCAAATCGGTTCACAATTGACGGAGTGATTACTTACAACATACATACAAATACTATATATCTATACTTACGTAACTAAAATAAATAACTAATATAAATAAATACAAAAAAAACAAAAAGAATTGAAAACCTCCTTCTTTTTGGCAACCGTTGAAAACTTTTAATTTTTTTACCCGACTGCGCGACACAAAGGAGAGGTAATGTGTTTATCAGTCTATATATGTATGTATGTATGTTTGTTCCTTTGTGGCACACTAGAGACCAAAAGCGTGGGCCGATTTTGATAATTGGCACGTCACTAGATTCGCCATGCTAGCGCGAGTGTCAACGAATACATAAAAAAATTGAAAAATTCAAAATGGCGGATTTCAGACGCCCAAATTTGGGGTTCAAAAAATTTTTTTTTTTCAAAACCTATTGAGTTGAGGTCTTAAAATGGAGATTCAAAATATATTTATAACAAATAATTTATGATCGTACAAATCGAAAAAAAAACTATTTACATGTCGCGTTAGTCACTATCAGTAACAAGATTGCGGTGCTTATCTCTGAAGTTACTTATCAGATCTCAATAAAATTACAATGAGACTAAACGAAAATCATATTAACTCAAACAAAAAAGAATTTTCCAAATCGGTTAAGAATTGATGGAGTTCTGAGGTAACAAGCAACCTCTTCCTTTTGGTATAGTCGTTTAATAGTACACTTGTAAAGTAAGTAAGCTTAAAAAGCAATACCCTATCTATTTCACGCATTTCGGTTTTTTGTTCTTTTTTCCATAATTGTAATAACGGTCATAGTTATACATATTTTGTGAAGATTTCAAGTCTCTAAGTATAGTGGAAAAAAAGTAACTAAATGTAAATTAAATAATTTAATTTAATAATTTCATCAAGTCTCTAAATGAAATGAGAAGATTACGGAATTTTCCGTCCTTTACTTAACTAAAAAGTGTAAAATAAAACATTAAATTAAAAAATCAAAAAACCCGACTGCGCAAAAAGTGAAGTGTTAAAAAACGAACGGAAAAGAAAAAACAAGTAAGTCTAGTAGTGTAGACTTCTGTTTAGGGATATCAAAAAACTATACCATCCCCATTCGTTAAGCCCCATTCGTTAAGCCATTAATGTGTCCCGACTGTTAAAGTCTCTACATTCCATATAACAATGTATAATTTATGTTATGAGTGTATCGACCGAGAAAGAATTTAAATGGTATACTTTTTTGATATCCCTAAACAGAAGTCTAAACTACTAGACTTACTTGTTTTTTTCTTTTCAGTTCGTTTTTTAACACCACTTTTTGCGCAGTCGGGTTTTTTGATTTTTTAATTTAATGTTTTATTATTTAGAATGTGTTAGGTTTTTTTTATAAATAGAGCAAAAAACAAGCATGCGGCCTTCCTAATGGTAGGTAGGTGGTTACCGCCGCCTATAACACCTGCAATACTGGCGTACTAGTGTACTAGAGGCAATATTTGGTTGAGAACTTGTAAAAGAGAGCAGACATACGAAAGCTATTTTGCCCATGCTAAACGTGTCTAGTGTCCAGTGTCTGCCTGGCCAGCTACCACTCTCAAGTAAGAAAATCTGTCGCCAAACATCTGTGTTCCGGCAGCTATCATTGAGAGCCAGTTCCCATTCTAGGCCTAGCGTGCTACAATCCTCGACCGCATCATCACTTACCAACAGCTAGGCTATTCTGTAAGCTATCTCGTCAGTGGAATCCGCGGTGAGATTCGAATTTCGTACTACGAAATTCAATCGTATCACGTTCGTAATACGGTTGAATTTCGTAATACGAAATTCAAAACTCACCGCGGATTCCGCTGTCGAGATAGCTTACAGAATAGCCTAGCAGGTGAGGTAGTGGCACAGAATAATGAATAGTACAAGGTAGTGGTCAAACGCTGCCTATATTATAATTTAAAAAAACGTTGACCTTTGTTTCGCTTGGTCAACTAAAAACCGACATCTTATCGACTTCCAACATATCTCATAAGATTTTGATAAAATTGGCCTATTCAAGAACAATTAAAATCGGTTCATTTTTTTGTGACAAGTTTGAGACTTTTATCTCCATATCTTTGGAGATACTCATCAGATCTCAATAAATTGGAGATGAACCCTACCTATGAAAAAACAATCACTTGATTTGCTTCACAATTGGTCGTGTAATTCTTAATCGTGTAAAAAACATTCTCTTCTCTTCTCTTTTTTGGAAGTCAGTTGAAAAAATGTAAAGTCATCGTTACGGACCCAACGTGTGTTGCATGTGAAATGTAATGTCATCATTACTGACCCAACGTGTGTTGCATGTGAAATGTAATGTCATCGTTACTGACCCAACTGGTGTTGCATGTGAAATGTAATGTCATCGTTACTGACCCAACGTGTGTTGCATATGAAATATAATGTCATCGTTACTGACCCAACGTGTGTTGCATGTGAAAACTAATGTCATCGTTACTGACCCCACGTGTGTTGCATGTGAAATGTAATGTCATCGTTACTGATCCAACGTGTGTTGCATGTGAAATGTAATGTCATCGTTACTGACCCCACGTGTGTTGCATGTGAAATGTAATGTCATCGTTACTGACCCAACGTGTGTTGCATGTGAAATGTAATGTCATCGTTACTGACCCCACGTGTGCTGCATGTGAAATGTAATGTCATCGTTACTGACCCAACGTGTGTTGCATGTGAAATATAATGTCATCGTTACTGACCCAACGTGTATTGCATGTGAAATGTAATGTCATCGTTACTGACCCAACGTGTGTTGCATGTGAAAAGTAATGTCATCGTTACTGACCCCACGTGTGTTGCATGTGAAATGTAATGTCATCGTTACTGATCCAACGTGTGTTGCATGTGAAATGTAATGTCATCGTTACTGACCCCACGTGTATTGCATGTGAAATGTAATGTCATCGTTACTGACCCCACGTGTGTTGCATGTGAAATGTAATGTCATCGTTACTGACCCCACGTGTGTTGCATGTGAAATGTAATGTCATCGTTACTGACCCAACGTGTGTTGCATGTGAAATGTAATGTCATCGTTACTGACCCAACGTGTGTTGCATGTGAAATATAATGTCATCGTTACTGACCCAACGTGTATTGCATGTGAAATGTAATGTCATCGTTACTGACCCAACGTGTGTTGCATGTGAAATGTAATGTCATCGTTACTGACCCAACGTGTGTTGCATATGAAATATAATGTCATCGTTACTGACCCAACGTGTGTTGCATGTGAAATGTAATGTCATCGTTACTGACCCAACGTGTGTTGCATGTGAAATGTAATGTCATCGTTACTGACCCCACGTGTGTTGCATGTGAAATGTAATGTCATCGTTACTGACCCAACGTGTGTTGCATGTGAAATGTCATCTCCACACGATAAGAGCAAGTGGTTCAAAATACGCTTGCAAGATTTGACTATCAAACTCATAGAAACCTTAAATTTGAGATCGCAGTGGTGTAGTGGGAGAATGGTCAGCTTTGAAGCCGTAGTAATTACCGAGTTCAATCCGCGGCGTGGATAACCAATGGATGTTTCTTTCGAAAAAAATATGTGCGCTTTTCACAGTGGACCTCCGGTGAAGGAAAAACATTGTCCCAACCCCCGCATGGTGTTAGGACACTAATGTCCGACTTGCCAGCTACCACTCTCGAGTTTGAAGATCTTTCGCCTAAACATAACAATATTGTAAGAACTTAGTAGCGTTGACCTGATGCTGGATCAACTCCTCACCATGTCTAGAGAACCCGTGTAGCTAGGGACTTTACAAACATCCATACAAATCGCGGATACAAACACAAACTATAACGTGATCAAAACAAAACCTGAGTCATCTTTTATAGACCTAAAAGATAACAGTACTTTAACATTCACTCGTATGTTAATTTGTGGTTAATTTTTTACACATCCGTATTGCTGTATAAAATGTTAAGTTAGAAAAATGTTTATATTTATAGCATCGAATAATGATTAACAAATTCAAGTCTGGCTTTTCCTGTAAAGTAATTACGAGAATACGATGACGGATGTGAGTATTTTGAAAGATATTCATGGTGTTCTCTGAGGGAACGCATCCGTAATGAAGTTTTGCGCCTGAGAACGTGATCGACATAGCTCAATGAATTAGCAGGCTGTGGTAGTGAGCAGCCCCTTTATAATTATATATATAATAGATTATTAGTTGATCATGATGTTTGATTGGGATAAAATTAACGAAATAACAGTGATGGTCCTATACAGCCTGTATACCTGCGTCCTTGTTATTTAGTTCATTCCTTGGGTGGGAGTCTCTCATTGACATCGATGCGTCTTGTCATGGCAAACGTCTAATAGAGTGAGACGCAGCTATACAGTTATATAACTGCATCTCTTTTATTCACGACAATCATCGCCCGAAATTCATCGCTACATGTAGACTTCCACTGGTCATTTTGCCACTGAAACAATAACCATTCGATTGGTTTTGAGTTGGAGACTGCGTATCGGCAAACGTCGCGTAGGACGCCATATAACCTGCCCCCTTAGACAAAATCTAATTTCTGTTTTCATTCACGCTAACGCAACTTCAAAATGTATGGGAATGACAACTTTGCTGCCGTGAAATCCCTTTCGATACCACGGTATAATTTTAAAGCATAGCATATTCAGTTTATGTCGTATTTCTATATCGATACTTTTGAATGTCCATTGGTAAAATTTAAATCCCTTGCCATACCGTCCCAGTCTGCGTAGGCCTTTACAAGTTTATAGATCAAGTCACCGATGAGTTTCTTATTTCTTCTCTCAACGATCTCTAACGTCTCTAGCTGGTATTTTGCAGATCCATCCCAAGGGCGAAAACAGCTGTAAATGTAATAGTCATACATCAGATACATTTATATAGTGGCCACGCATCAACAAATGAATGGCCAAAGTACATTTTCATTATTTTTACAATCTATATTATTGGAGCGATACGTAATTATCTCAATTCCGCAGCTGCATCCTCTTTGACACTGGTTGATACTGTGTAAGTAAAAAAGAACATAAGATCGCCATAGGGCCCAGCTAGTCCCTATGGCGATCTTATGTTATTTTTTACCGTAAGCAATGGAATTACAGTGCACATTTTCAAATAAGCCGGTCGAGTCATGATTAGGGAAGAAAGAAACAAAAAAAAAATTGAAAAAATTTCATAGTTTTTGTGTGAAAAACAAAGTTATACTTGCGGTCGCTATATCTCAACAACTGCTGACTGTATCTCGTTCAAACCAATTTTCGTTGAAAGTTTTTATTGAGATCTATAGAATATATTTTTTCTAGATTTTTCACTGTCTTACCTTAGAAGTTAGATCGCGCCTATCTTTTAAATGATTGACTTTGAGAAAAAACCTCAACGTCATTTTTGAAGACCTATCCATAGACATCCCATCACACACGTATAGGTTTGAAGAAAAAAAAATTTTTTGGTTTCAGTTCCATGTATGGGATGCCCCCCCTTAAACTTTCATATTTTTAATTTTTTTATAAACATCGGAAAGCGGTTTACAGAATACATCTACCTACCAAGTTTCAATTCTGTAGTCCAAATAGTTTCGGAATAAAATGGCTGTGACATACAGACGGACAGACAAAACTAAAAAAATTGTAACTTTTTGTGTTCAGTGTGACAAATCCTACTGCTTGCCCTGTTTTAATAAAAAACACTTTAATTAAAAACAAATATTATAATTTTATAGTGACTGCAATTTTGTTTTATTCCCATCCCTAGTCGAGACACAAATTAAACTTTCTTTCAGTGGGAAATGAGGCAGAACAGATGTCATATATATTTTTTTAATTTATTCAATACCGAAATGTCATAACTGCGGGCGAAGCTTAGTTTAAGTTAAACATCTATTTAAGTTTATAATGGTAAAGTTTCAAGCCAATATTGTCTCTTCTGAGCTATATTTAAGGTATTTTTTAGAAACAATATTTTGTGAGGCCGAAAAGGTCTCATACGCACTGCAAAGAAGTTCAATCTTGACTCGAAAAGACCTCATACGCACTGGCTGAAAGTCTACGAAAAATAGTTTCGCAGTGAGCGTGTTAAATTATCGACTCCTTATTTTGGGACACAATGAAATGACGCGTTAAATTATGGCAATCCAAAGTTTTACGTTCCACAACTATTGTTATATCTGCGTGCCACAGTATTCCTTGTAGGCAAACATCATCGCTTGTCACTAGGCAAGCATTTATAACACCTTGTTACCTAACATCATAAAAAGTATATTTTTCGATGACGCAGAACTAAAATACCGAGACCTTTAAATAGCCGCAAGCTTCAAATTGGTCTTACCCAATATGTACACTAAAAACATAATAAAATAACCCACAGATAATCGGATCACGGAACAACAATCCGATTCTAAGAAATGTCAATCGAATAAACTGACCGACCGTAGATCGTAGTTTGATCGATCGAGATAGCTCGAAAGATGGCGTCTCAATGTTAGCTGTAGGAATTTTATCATAGTCGGGACGGAATAGAATCATGTATTATTATGATAATGATAATAATATTATAATAATCATAATAATACCGTTTTATACTTTATAAGAAGATTTTTTTTGCAAAAGATACCTACCTAAATGCTTTGTATTATATCATACTTTCTACCAAAGAATGGAATAAGTCTTTGCTGGTGTCTGTTTACCGATAAGTACAATGCAAAGTTCCTAGTGCGAGTTTCTTTTAATTTATATACTTACTCAATCACGTAAAAGTAAAGGCAGTTTTGTATGGAAATTAAAAAGCAGCATCGGTTCAGGCGTCTTTGAGTAATTGGAGAACAAACATAAAATAAAAATAAAATCCGACGAATTGAGAACCTCCTCCTTTTTGTGAAGTCAGTTAAAAGATAGGAATACAAATAACAGTATCTAATTGGTAAAACATATATAGGTCAGAGTTTTGAGGCGTAAAATGTATATGGCCTAAAATTGGCAAGCCATTGTTTTCGCCATTGTCTTCGCCACTGTATTTGTTTTTGGGCAACGTCATCGCTTCCCATCAAATGTGTGTCTCATTTGTCACCTATAATCACGTCAACGTTTTGACAAAGTCCACTTTACAAGCATCTCAACAGACCACGTAACAATTATAGAATATAGGAAGCAATGTAAAATTGTAATGAGTTCTTGTAATTCGATTACCGTTTTCGTCAGTCACTGCGTCGTTTGAAGACCTCGAAATTATGTAACCTTTCCCTGTGTTTGACACGCATTAGATTTGTGCGTACAATTTGTTTGGACAGAACACATGCGTTAGTCTTCATGCTTGACAACGATGTCATTATCACGAAAGGCAGTAATTTCTCATCGTCATTAGCAGCCCGTGTTTGTCCACTGTTGGACATAGGCCTCTCCTATGGAACGCCACTGACCTCAATCTTCAGCTTTTATTAGCGACCACGGCAGTTATTGATTGAGGTGATTTAAGCTTATTTGTAGTTAAGACTATAAGTTCTGCATTGATGTCCCGTTTAGGGTGTACGGTGCTTTTCCCCCAAACAGCGTCTTACCGAGCCATCTCAGTTCTTTATGAGTTATCGAATTACCGAAGGTAGTCCAGGAGTCACTGGCTCAAAGCTCCTTGTGAAAAAGATGGTGTTGGTGTTGATAGTGTCCAAGTGGATGAAATTACATATGGCTAAGACCTTAATTGTGATCACTGGATGGTTCTAATTAGGTGACCACTGGTGCTAGACTTCGGCCATGTCACAAACCAGTAACCGAACAAAGACAGATTTGTAACCTATAGTAATCTACATTTGTATACTGTACTGTGAATCAATAATCATAGTAGTTATACTCCCAATTTAAAATTAAAATTATATTACGTTTGTTCAGACAAACACCTCACTCGTAGTCGAGCTTTGTCAGGATTTTGAAGGGTTATTTATGTCTCTTTAACAACTTCACAAAAAAGGAGGATGTTCTCAATTCGTTGGAATCTCGAAGATGCCTGCAACGATTTGTAAAATTCTTTTTCGTTTTCCCAGGTGGTCCCATTTAAATTTTAAAGAAATCGGCCGAGCCGTTTTTAATATATCAACATTTTTATTACGATGCATTTACACCTTGACGACATACTACCAACTACTGACACAGATTATATGATAGTTACTCCGTCTACTGGCTACTTTGACTAGCGTGACGTTTGAAATCGGTTCTTGTAGTTTTTTAAACGATCTTAAATTATTTTGTACACCAAACATTCAATACTACGAATGCGAAAGTCTTTTATTTTTGAAGTTATACTTCTTTTGGCGCGATAGAGAAAAATGATGAGAGTGAATTTTTACGATGCGCGCGCACACCGACACCTAAATTCTACACCGTGAAGTTAGTTCTAGGTGGCATGACCATGTTCAAGTTGTATATGTCATATTTAACGTCATATTTTTACGTTAATAAAACCTTTTTTATTTAAATAAAATCTTTTTGATTAATTTTAATATTTATCGTTAATCACTACTGCATTTTAGTTATTTTTTTCCATACGCCACAGAAGTATAACTTCTAACGCGTGTACATAAGTACACACACTCTTTTTAGGGTTCCGTAGCCGAATGGCAAAAAACGGAACCCTTATAGATTCGCCATGTCTGTCTGTCTGTCTGTCTGTCTGTCTGTCTGTCTGTCTGTATGTCTGTCTGTCTGTCTGTCTGTCTGTCTGTCTGTCTGTCTGTCCGTCTGTATGTCACAGCCATTTTATTCCGAAACTATTTGGACTACAGAATTGAAACTTGGTAGGTAGATGTATTCTGTAAACCGCTTTCCGATGTTTATAAAAAAATTAAAAATATGAAAGTTTAAGGGGGGGCATCCCATACATGGAACTGAAACCAAAAAATTTTTTTTTCTTCAAACCTATACGTGTGTGATGGGATGTCTATGGATAGGTCTTCAAAAATGACGTTGAGGTTTTTTCTCAAAGTCAATCATTTAAAAGATAGGCGCGATCTAACTTCTAAGGTAAGACAGTGAAAAATCTAGAAAAAATATATTCTATAGATCTCAATAAAAACTTTCAAAGAAAATTGGTTTGAACGAGATACAGTCAGCAGTTGTTGAGATATAGCGACCGCAAGTATAACTTTGTTTTTCACACAAAAACTATGAAATTTTTTCAATTTTTTTTTTGTTTCTTTCTTCCCTAATCATGACTCGACCGGCTTATTTGAAAATGTGCACTGTAATTCCATTGCTTACGGTAAAAAATAACATAAGATCGCCATAGGGACTAGCTGGGCCCTGGATCTTATGTTATTTTTTACCGTAAGCAATGGAATTACAGTGCACATTTTCAAATAAGCCGGTCGAGTCATGATTAGGGAAGAAAGAAACAAAAAAAAAATTGAAAAAATTTCATAGTTTTTGTGTGAAAAACAAAGTTATACTTGCGGTCGCTATATCTCAACAACTGCTGACTGTATCTCGTTCAAACCAATTTTCGTTGAAAGTTTTTATTGAGATCTATAGAATATATTTTTTCTAGATTTTTCACTGTCTTACCTTAGAAGTTAGATCGCGCCTATCTTTTAAATGATTGACTTTGAGAAAAAACCTCAACGTCATTTTTGAAGACCTATCCATAGACATCCCATCACACACGTATAGGTTTGAAGAAAAAAAAATTTTTTGGTTTCAATTCCATGTATGGGATGCCCCCCCTTAAACTTTTATATTTTTAATTTTTTTATAAACATCGGAAAGCGGTTTACAGAATACATCTACCTACCAAGTTTCAATTCTGTAGTCCAAATAGTTTCGGAATAAAATGGCTGTGACATACAGACGGACAGACAGACAGACAGACAGACAGACAGACAGACAGACAGACATACAGACAGACAGACAGACAGACAGACAGACAGACAGACATGGCGAATCTATAAGGGTTCCGTTTTTTGCCATTCGGCTACGGAACCCTAAAAAGAGTGTGTGTACTTATGTACACGCGTTAGAAGTTATACTTCTGTGGCGTATGGAAAAAAATAACTAAAATGCAGTAGTGATTAACGATAAATATTAAAATTAATCAAAAAGATTTTATTTAAATAAAAAAGGTTTTATTAACGTAAAAATATGACGTTAAATATGACATATACAACTTGAACATGGTCATGCCACCTAGAACTAACTTCACGGTGTAGAATTTAGGTGTCGGTGTGCGCGCGCATCGTAAAAATTCACTCTCATCATTTTTCTCTATCGCGCCAAAAGAAGTATAACTTCAAAAATAAAAGACTTTCGCATTCGTAGTATTGAATGTTTGGTGTACAAAATAATTTAAGATCGTTTAAAAAACTACAAGAACCGATTTCAAACGTCACGCTAGTCAAAGTAGCCAGTAGACGGAGTAACTATCATATAATCTGTGTCAGTAGTTGGTAGTATGTCGTCAAGGTGTAAATGCATCGTAATAAAAATGTTGATATATTAAAAACGGCTCGGCCGATTTCTTTAAAATTTAAATGGGACCACCTGGGAAAACGAAAAAGAATTTTACAAATCGTTGCAGGCATCTTCGAGATTCCAACGAATTGAGAACATCCTCCTTTTTTGTGAAGTTGTTAAAGAGACATAAATAACCCTTCAAAATCCTGACAAAGCTCGACTACGAGTGAGGTGTTTGTCTGAACAAACGTAATATAATTTTAATTTTAAATTGGGAGTATAACTACTATGATTATTGATTCACAGTACAGTATACAAATGTAGATTACTATAGGTTACAAATCTGTCTTTGTTCGGTTACTGGTTTGTGACATGGCCGAAGTCTAGCACCAGTGGTCACCTAATTAGAACCATCCAGTGATCACAATTAAGGTCTTAGCCATATGTAATTTCATCCACTTGGACACTATCAACACCAACACCATCTTTTTCACAAGGAGCTTTGAGCCAGTGACTCCTGGACTACCTTCGGTAATTCGATAACTCATAAAGAACTGAGATGGCTCGGTAAGACGCTGTTTGGGGGAAAAGCACCGTACACCCTAAACGGGACATCAATGCAGAACTTATAGTCTTAACTACAAATAAGCTTAAATCACCTCAATCAATAACTGCCGTGGTCGCTAATAAAAGCTGAAGATTGAGGTCAGTGGCGTTCCATAGGAGAGGCCTATGTCCAACAGTGGACAAACACGGGCTGCTAATGACGATGAGAAATTACTGCCTTTCGTGATAATGACATCAATGTCAAGCATGAAGACTAACGCATGTGTTCTGTCCAAACAAATTGTACGCACAAATCTAATGCGTGTCAAACACAGGGAAAGGTTACATAATTTCGAGGTCTTCAAACGACGCAGTGACTGACGAAAACGGTAATCGAATTACAAGAACTCATTACAATTTTACATTGCTTCCTATATTCTATAATTGTTACGTGGTCTGTTGAGATGCTTGTAAAGTGGACTTTGTCAAAACGTTGACGTGATTATAGGTGACAAATGAGACACACATTTGATGGGAAGCGATGACGTTGCCCAAAAACAAATACAGTGGCGAAGACAATGGCGAAAACAATGGCTTGCCAATTTTAGGCCATATACATTTTACGCCTCAAAACTCTGACCTATATATGTTTTACCAATTAGATACTGTTATTTGTATTCCTATCTTTTAACTGACTTCACAAAAAGGAGGAGGTTCTCAATTCGTCGGATTTTATTTTTATTTTATGTTTGTTCTCCAATTACTCAAAGACGCCTGAACCGATGCTGCTTTTTAATTTCCATACAAAACTGCCTTTACTTTTACGTGATTGAGTAAGTATATAAATTAAAAGAAACTCGCACTAGGAACTTTGCATTGTACTTATCGGTAAACAGACACCAGCAAAGACTTATTCCATTCTTTGGTAGAAAGTATGATATAATACAAAGCATTTAGGTAGGTATCTTTTGCAAAAAAAATCTTCTTATAAAGTATAAAACGGTATTATTATGATTATTATAATATTATTATCATTATCATAATAATACATGATTCTATTCCGTCCCGACTATGATAAAATTCCTACAGCTAACATTGAGACGCCATCTTTCGAGCTATCTCGATCGATCAAACTACGATCTACGGTCGGTCAGTTTATTCGATTGACATTTCTTAGAATCGGATTGTTGTTCCGTGATCCGATTATCTGTGGGTTATTTTATTATGTTTTTAGTGTACATATTGGGTAAGACCAATTTGAAGCTTGCGGCTATTTAAAGGTCTCGGTATTTTAGTTCTGCGTCATCGAAAAATATACTTTTTATGATGTTAGGTAACAAGGTGTTATAAATGCTTGCCTAGTGACAAGCGATGATGTTTGCCTACAAGGAATACTGTGGCACGCAGATATAACAATAGTTGTGGCACGTAAAACTTTGGATTGCCATAATTTAACGCGTCATTTCATTGTGTCCCAAATAAAGAGTCGATAATTTCACTGGACACCTTGCCCTTTAATCTGGAATCTTCTATTTCACCGCTGAACAATTGACAAAGTGTGGTAGGTATTTCCTCAGGAGGTCTAGCAGAAGTCCTACCACTAAATCATCACATTATCATCAGGGTATATAGTCTCCTGCGAGTTATAAGCCTCACCTTATATCATACTTAGTATATCACTGAGCACCATCCTCGGCTACTCTCATTCAGCTCTTGCCAGCCACCTTGCAAATATTAACACTCCACCGGTCGCTTCATCGGCTAACGTGGCCGGCCCATTGCCACTAGAGCTTGCTGATTCGGCGAGCTATATCGGTGACTTTGGTTCACTGTCGGATCACCTCGTTACGAATTTGATCTTTTAGAAAAACTCCTAGCGTAGCTTTTTCGATAGAACACTGAGTGACCTTTTTTTCACCCGTTTACTCGTATCTCCACCTAGTGTACACATTGTCTCCACCACCAAAAAAGTCACCTGTCCATAACTAAAATTACTTTTGTAAATTGTTAAACACAATCCAAAATGTCATCGTACCGACGGGACTAGAACCAGCACCCCCCGAATAACATGTCCAGGTACTCTGCCAATTATGCCGTGGTTTGATCTATCGATACGACGAAACTAGTGTTTAACAATTTACAAAAATATAACGTGTGTAACACTTCAAGAAATATAATATTTAAAATTACTTTATAATAAGGAAGTTAAATACTTCAGTTGCCCCACTGTCCAGCTCGGTCTACTATCATTTTTACTGCCTTTTAATTACATTATGCAACTTATATTCCCCACGTTATGCCATCGTAACTTGCACTCTGGGTTTTCCACTTGCGCCGGAGGAGTATTGAGCAATTTCATTTTAAGCCCATGATGCAAAAAGAAGGGGTGTTATAAGTTTGACGTGTGTATCTGTGTATGTGTGTGTCTGTCTGTGGCATTGTAGTGCCCAAACGGATGAACCTATTTTGTTTTTAGGGTTCCGTACCCAAAGGGTAAAACGGGACCCTATTACTAAGACTCCGCTGTCCGTCTGTCTGTCTGTCTGTCTGTCTGTCTGTCTGTCCGTCTGTCACCAGGCTGTATCTCATGAACCGTGATAGTTAGACAGTCAAAATTTTCACAGATGATGTATTTGTGTTGCCGCAAATACAACAAATACTAAAAACAGAATAAAGTTAAAAATAATACAGGGTCCCCATACACGAAATGTGTTTTTTTATTGGCATTTCACGCCATCTATGTACGCTTAGTTAGGTAAACGTCCCATAGAAGGCGTTATATTAAAATGTCGATCCCTAACACCTTTGTTAGACGTTAGATGGCGTTATAAGTTTATTAATGTGTGTTATGAATGTTTATTAATTATTATTTTTTGCTGGCGAAAAATGATAGTGGTATTTTTTTGTATTTTTTTCTTGATCTTATAAAATACTGTATTGTGGTACGGAACCCTACGAGTGCGAGTCTGACTTGCACTTGGCCAGTTTTTTTTTTATTCAACTTTTATTTAGGGCTTTGATTTAGTTTTTTTTTTCTTAGCTAGGTGTCTTAATCTAGAGTATTCTTAGTTTAAAGACATTGAGATCGTTTTAAGACTGAGCTTTTTCTAGTTGATGACGCTATGAGACCAACTTTTAAGGTACAGCCATGGTACAGCCACACCGCGGCGTCCTGCGATCTGCGGGCGCGATCTCAGTACTTTTTTCTGATCGCGTTTGATGTGAGCCAGTCGGTACAAATACTACTGCGCTATCTGATCGCCGCCTAGATCGCGCACGCAGCGGTGTGTCCGTACCTTTATAGGGCTGATTAATTCGAAATTCGGTATACTCTTACTTCAATATTATTGTAACGACATAGTAGCATTGACCTGATCCTAGGGCATCTCATGGAATCCGTAGAATACTCTACTCCTTACCAACTTACAGCAGATAATTTGTGTTTGGGCTCATTGGAATAGTCTCAATGAAGAGATCATGTACACATAATCTATCAGACGGGGCTGGGGTAGTTTTCAATTTTGAATTTACGTATTATAGGGTCGTATATTAAGGTCCGGTCGTTACATTAAAAACAATTTTGTTTCTCGTTTAAAACTATCAAAGAGATTCCTTCGTCAAATATATTTTATGGTTTGTTAATGTCCGCTATTTCGGCTCAGCTGCAAGCGCCATGATCAAGGATGAACTGTAGATTGCAGACATGTCTTTGCTCGATGTTTGGTGTGGTCCAACCACCAGTGGTTATGATATTATTAAATGTATTAAGTTAAACACATTTTGAAACTAAAGACTAAAACATGAGACAATGTAACAAACAAGCTTTGAGCACGTTTTTTTAAATATCTTATAGGCTAGCGTTTGACCACTATCTCACCTGTTGGTAAGTGATGATGCGGTCGAAGATGGTAAGCACGCTAGGCCTAGAATGAGAACTGGCTCTCAAGGATAGCTGCCGGAACACATTAGATGTTTGGCGACCGATTTTCAACTTGAATGTGGTAGCTAGCCAGGCGGTCTCTAGATAGTGTCCTACCACCATGCGGGCGTTGTTGGTTTCTTAACGATGTTTTTCCTTCACCGGAGGGCCACTGTAAAAAGCGCACATAATGTTTTCTATAGAAAAATCCATTGGTGCACGGCGGCGTTTGAACTTGGCACCTCTTGCATCAAAGCCGACCGTTCTCCCGATTACGCCACCTGGCCCTAAAACAAAATTACAAAACAAAATTTAGATTTACAAGATCAAAATTAGAATTCAGTAAAAAGCATTACATTTGTTACCATGTATTTTAATGTAATTTCTACTTAAGATATATTACGTGTCATAAAAACTTCATAGACTATTTCCTCTGTAGAGAACTTTTTTATGGGTGAACTTTTGTATGTAATGGATTTTAATAATTCGACCATTATTAATTGTAATAGTTAAGTTTGTTTTAACAAATAATTATGCGCGTCCAAAAATAATTTATTCAAGAATCAAGAATCAAAGCATTTATTCAGTATGTAGGCAGTATAAATATACGCACATATACACGTCAAAATCATAAATCATAAAATAAATCATAACCAATTATCAAGTAAACATAGCAAAAGCAGAATTTAACGCTTTGAATTAGAAAAAAAAAGTAATGAACCATTCAGCTGTCATCCAATCGTTTACGTCAGAATATTTAAAAAAAATTAAAGTAGGTTAAAACCAACCATACATGTAACTGTGTGTTTCAGTACTTCAGACAATTTTTATATAAAAAAAATAAAAAAGTGAAATAGTGAAACACAACATAGAGAAACGCATACTTGTACATATTTGTATGTTATGTGCTTATATACGTTTTTAAGAATTTATAAAAACGTATAATAGTTTGGACTTCGTAGTACCCAACTAGATTGCATTTAATTATTTAAATGAAATCTTATGTATGCTGTATTTTAAATAAACTGTCCAAATGCAAGTCAGACTCGCACTCGTAGGGTTCCGTACCACACTACAGTATTTGATAAGATCGAGAAAAAAATACCACTATCATTTTTCGCCAGCAAAAATTAATAATTAATAAACATTTTATTTCTTATAACGCCATCTAACGTCTAACAAAGGTGTTAGGGACTGACATTTCAATATAACGCCATCTATGGGACGTTTACCTAACTAAGCGTTCATAGATGGCGTGAAATGCCGAAGAAAACACGTTTCTTGTATGGGGACCCTCTATTATTTTTAACTTTATTCTGTTTTTAGTATTTGTTGTTATAGCGGCAACAGAAATACATCATCTGTGAAAATTTCAACTGTCTAACTATCACGGTTCATGAGATACAGCCTGGTGACAGACGGACAGACAGACAGACAGACAGACGGACAGCGGAGTCTTAGTAATAGGGTCCCGTTTTACCCTTTGGGTACGGAACCCTAAAAACATTAAATATTTAAATAATTTATTCAGTGTATAAGCTAATTAAAAATCTGCACTTACATGCGTCCTATAAAATGTCTAAGGGCCAGTTTCACCGGTTCCTGATAGCGCTAATATGAAGAAATCTGACATCTTTTATGTGGCGCCATGTGTCAGATAACTATCTTACGCATTATCAGGAACCGGTGAAACTGGCCCTAAATAGATCAGATCAACAATTATCTTCGTTACTTAATATAGTAAGTATAAAACAAAATCGCTCCTACTGTCTGTACGCAAGATCTTTTAAACTACGCAACGGATTTTAATGCAGTTTTCAGCAAAAGATAGAGTGATTCAAGAGGAAATTTTATAACCAGGATTAAACGCGGACAAAGCCGCGGGGCGCAGCTAGTTCTAAATATAAAAGAGATAATCTATCGTTCTGAATAAAAAAAAACAAACAAAAGAAATGAGCCATTTAGCTCATCGTCGACGAAAGACTACTAAAAATAAGGCAATAATCTATTTCGAAGAGCTAATTTAAATAATTTGCGAACGCGAGATGACGGTTTCTCAATATCCTGTGGACTTTCTTGATAACTAAAAATTTTTTTCCGCACGAAATGTGAATTTTATAGTTGTATTTTCCTGTACCAAAGATTTGAGTAATATCATAAGCACTGACTGTGCGCTGTTAATATTTATCATGTGTTTATATCATTTACATATATATGGACATGAAATTACCTCCTTGTCATAATGACACATACAATGGCCAAAGTCGTCATACATAGAACTGAAACAAAAAAAAATCTTTAAACATATACGTGCTGGGTGTCTATAGATAGGTCTTTAAAAATGAAATTGAGGTTTCTAAAATTATTTTTTCTCAAAGTCAATCATTTGAAAGATAGACATTTTTAAAGTGGTAAAATGTATGTACTGACTTACTGTGATCTCAATAAGCACTTTCAACGAAAACTGGTTTGAACTAGATACAGTCAGAAGTTTTTGAGATATGGCAACCGCAAATATATCTTTGTTGTTCATACAAACACTATGAAAAACAAAGTTAATTTTTGGTGGCGAAAATTTATAGTTATAAAATACTTTACTGTGTTACGGAACCCTACGAGTGCGAGTCCGACTTGCACTTGGCCAGTTTATTCGAAGTTATTTACAATCAGGAAAATGTATCGCGGCGCTTCCTTGTATATATGTATTTTTCCTACCTTCATGGATTATATAAGTTCTAAACTGCCATCTATATGCCAAATTTCATCAATATCTATTCAGCCGCTTTTGTGCAATTGAGGAACATACAAACACTGACAATAGTGACGTTGTATGAAGCTTAATAAATTCGTTCACTATAGTTTGTGTATTTAGCAATTTAATAATAATCATGATTTAAGATTTTTGTTTAAAATAATTCGGCAAATCACTTGCCATCTTTTTTTATTAACCGACTTCAAAAAAAGGAGGAGGTTTCTCAATTCGACCGTTTTTTTTTTTTTTTTTTTTTTTTTTTTTTAATTTTTATGTTTGTTCGGGGATAACTTCGTCGTTTATGAACCGATTTCGATTATTCTGTTTTTGTTCGAAAGGAGATATCCCAAGTGTGGTACCATGGTAATTTTATCGAGGTATGATAAGTATCTCCAGAGATATTGAGATAAACATCTCAAAATTGGTACTGAAAATGAACATTGAAGTCGGTTCTTTTTTAGTTTTTAAACGATATTATTTTTAACCGACTTCAAAAAAAGGAGGAGGTTTCTCAATTCGACCGTATATATATATATTTTTTTTATGTTTGTTCGCGGATAACTTCGTAGTTTATGAACCGATTTCGACTATTCTTTTTTTGTTCGAAAGGAGATATCCCAAGTGTGGTACCATGGTAATTTTATCGAGGTATGATAAGTATCTCCAGAGATATTGAGATAAACATCTCAAAATTGGTACTGAAAATGAATAGCGCGGCATTGAAGTCGGTTGTTTTTTAGTTTTTAAACGATATTATTCATTTTTTTTAATGTTTGTGACCTCAAAACTCCGTCAAGTCGAAACCGCCTTAAAAAAGAAAATTTCGTTTAAGAGATTATGCCTCCCAGTTTGGTCCCATTCAAATTTTATCGAGCTATGACAGTTATCTCCGGAGATATGGAGATAAACAACAAAAGCAAATTTGTATACTTAGATGACGTGATTATAACTAGCCAGTACTTTGACTATCGCGGCATGTGAAGTCGGTTTTTAAGTTTCCGTACCCAAAGTTTACCCTTTGAGGGACGGGACCCTATTACTAAGACTCTGTCTGTCCTACCAGGCTGTATCTCATGAACCGTGATAGTTAGAAAGTTGAAATTTTCACAGATGATGTATTTCTGTTGCCGTTATAACAACACATACTAAAAACATAGTAAAGTTAAAAATAATAGGGGGTCCCCATACAACAAACGTCAAACGTGTTTTTTTCGGCATTTCAATACAACGTCATCTATAAACGCTTAGGTAAATGATACGTTTGATGATGGCGTTATATTGAAATGGTAACAAAGGTGTAAGGTATCGGCCTTACACCTTTGTTAGACGTTAGATGGCGTTATAAGAAATAAAATGTTTATTAATTGTTATTAGTTTATATATTATGCCTCATCCTCGTCCATTTTAAATTTTTTCGAGCTGTGACAATTATCTCCAGAGATATGGAGATAAACAATAAAAGTGAATTTGTATACTTAGATGACATGATTATAACTAGCCAGTACTTTGACTATCGCGGCATATGAAGTCGGTTTTTAGGGTTCCGTACCCAAAGGGTAAAACGGGACCCTATTACTAAGACTCCGCTGTCCGTCTGTCTGTCTGTCTGTCCGTCTGTTACCAGGCTATAGCTCATTAACCGTGATAGTTAGATAGTTGAAAATTTCACAGATGGTGTATTTCTGTTGCCGCTATAACAACAAATACTAAAAACAAAATAAAGATAAAAATTTAAGGGGGTCCCCATACAAAAAACGTGTTTTTAAACGCCATCTATCTAATTATTTTCAGCAAAATGACATAGATGGCGCTAGTAAACGAGCCCCGTCTTTCTAGATCGCGACCAAACCAAATATTCTTGGTAATATCAATTAATCAAATATTGGTTGAGGTTGAAACTCTGTTATGTTTCGTATTGTACGGAATCCTCCCTTAGTGTGCGATGCTGACTCGCACTCGGCCAGTTTTATTTCGTTTTGTACGATCATAAATTATTTCAACAGACTTACAAAAAGGAGGAGGTTCTCAATTCGACTCTATGTTTTTTATATATTATGTTACGAGATTACTCCGCTTTTAGCTTGTTATGCGTTTTGGCTTTGCTATATGCGTAACAAGTACTTGTTATTACATTAATAAATAAATTGTGAACCGATTTGAATGATTATTTTCGTTACAGGTAGGGTTCATCTCCAAAGTGGTTATTTTTAAATGTTATCGAGATCTGATAAGTATCTTTCGACATATTGTGATGATCAATGTCTCAAACTTGCTACTGTAACTGAATCGCGTGGCATGGAAGTCGGTTATCAACCTCCTTCCAAAAAGGAGGAGGTTCTCAATCCGTTTGTAGGTATGTTTTTTTGTATGTATGTCACGAGATTATTCCGTTAATTGAGAACCCATGCGACTGATTTTTTTTTAATTGGTAGGTTACATTTCCCAGGTGGTCGCATTGTAATTTAATCGTGACCTGATAAGTATCTTCTGAGATATGACGATAAACGTCTCAAACTTACTACTGAAACTGACTCGCGAGGTATGCAAATCGGTTGTCATAGTTTTTAAACCATCTCAATTAATTAAGTTTTTAAATCATCTTAATTTTTACCCGACTACAGCGAAGCAAAAAGGAGGATTATGTTTTTGACCGGTATGTGGGTATGTATGTATGTATGTAAGTATGTATGCATGTTTGTATGTGTGTTCATCTGTTCCCCCATAACTTCCAAACTACTTATCATAATTTGACAAATAAGGTGTTGTTCGACGCGTCTTATTTGTCTGTTGGTTATAGGCTATGTGACGTTGCAATTAATTGAATGTGGCGCCCTCTAGAGGGCACGAAGTCAAGAACTAAAGAAAATTTTTCACCCCACCCCATTGTGTGTGGTATCGTTAAATAGGGATTTTAAAAGGAAGGTAGGGTTTAGTACATCATATTTTTGTCAAGCGTAGCGTTTGTGAGATATATTCCGTCGAAGTCAAGAAAACCAATTTTTACCCCACGGCGCGGCGTCACAAAGAAGCAAAAGGGAGAGTTATGTGTTTCTTGATTGCTATGTATGTATGTAAGTATGTTGACTTGTATGTATGTATACATTTATGCAAAACCCCCAAAATAATTCAAATAAAAAATAAGTTTAAAAAACTAAAACCCGTCTACTGAAATATCAGTTGATACCCTTGGTCGTATGCTACGGTGACATACGACCACGAGTATCCACTGATCACCACTAAGAATATGTATAAAATACAATAAAATATTTATTAAAAGTGTTTTTTTTATATATAATACACGATACATATTGAATAGTTTGTACATAGCGATCTCAGATGAGAATGTTTTCTTGTTTCATACTTTTTAACCGACTTCAAAAAAAGGAGGAGGTTTCTCAATTCGACCGTATATATATATATATATATATATATATATATATATATATATATATATATATATATATTTTATGTTTGTTCGCGGATAACTTCGTCGTTTATGAACCGATTTTGATTATTCTTTTTTGTTCGAAAGGAGATATCCCAAGTGTGGTACCATGGTAATTTTATCGAGGTATGATAAGTATCTCCAGAGATATTGAGATAAACATCTCAAAATTGGTACTGAAAATTAATAGCGCGGCATTGAAGTCGGTTGTTTTTTAGTTTTTAAACGATATTATTAGAGAGTCATATTTCAGTAGTCAGGTTTTAGTTTTTTAAACTTATTTTTTATTAATTGTTTTGTTTTTTTTCGTATTATGTGTAGTGTTTGACTGGACAAGTATATTAATTTTTCTGCCAATTTGACTGCCAACATTGTCATAATTTGAATTCCAAATTTTTTCTCATTCCACAAAAAAGAAGGAGGTTCTCAATTCGTCGGAATCTTTTTTATGTATTATATTGATGATTAATTATTTGTTATCATAAATTGTATTAAATGTAGGTTGTACAGGTTTTGATGTAAATCTATTATTACATTTCCAACACCACAAACTGTGGACGAACAGCCGTGCTAGAATTTGAACTGGTAACCTCTCGCTAAGATGTCAAGTTATCTATCCTATACACGTACGAGGCTCTCAAAATTGACATTATATTGACATACTTAATAAAATCGTTTAATAACTGGCCAAGTGCGTGTCGGGCCACGCGCAGTGTAGGGATCCGTAGTTATTCAATGCAAGTCTTTACCCGTTATAAATAAGCAACTAGGTACTCCGTCTTTGTCACTTTAAAGGATTTATTCTAAGGATTTTGTATTTGGTACTAAATTATCCAACACCCAAGTTCAACGACTATTACTGCTAAACTTATAAAGTTATCTTAACCGCTATAATTTTCCTTTAAAGTTCATGAAATGCGCTATTATCACGAATTTTTCCAGATTATTCAAACCAGCAACCCTTAAGTCATTTTAAAAGACCTATTCAACGATACCCCACACGATGGGGTAGACGATGAAAAAAAAATCATCCTTGCTTCTCATATAGGGGAGCTACCCTAAAAAAAATATTTTTCAAAATTTTATTTCAGCACTTTATCTGCGTCATTTATTTACATACCCCCACAAAATTACAGCTTTCTAGTATTAACGGTCTCTTAGCAAAACCTCGGACAGACAGACAGACGGACATGACGAAACTATAAGGGTTCCTTGTCAGGACTACGGAACCCTAAAAACTAAAAAAGAACCGACTTCAGTGCCGCGCTATTCATTTTCAGTACCAATTTTGAAATTAAATGAAATGAAATAAAATGAAAAATGTTTATTGGTAACCTACGTCACCAATCGGCCCCAACTCAGCATAATGTTAGCATCAGAACTAACGCTGGTCTTCCGGTGGGGCCGGTCGGTGACGTCACCTTACGGCTATTTTGAGGTGTTTATCTCAATATCTCTGGAGATACTTATCAGACCTCGATAAAATTACCATGGTACCACACTTGGGATGTCTCCTTTCCAACAAAAAAAGAATAATCAAAATCGGTTCATAAACGACGAAGTTATCCGCGAACAAACATTTAAAAAAAAATAAAAAATATATATATATATATACGGTCGAATTGAGAAACCTCCTCCCTTTTTTGAAGTCGTTTAATAGGTATGTCTCTTCGGTAAAACCTCTGATATTTGCGATGCAAATGTTGCTAAACAGAGACGAAGATGTCTGACCTTTAAACGAGCAATTTTTGTAACTCAATCTCGGAAACGGCTGCACCGATTTTCATTAAATTTAGTATGCAGGGGGTTTTGGGGGCGATAAATCGATCTAGCTAGGTTTTAGTTTTAGAAAACGTCGTTTTATTTGTGTTCAGGCAATGACAAACTACTACACTTTAATTAGAATACGAATGCTATTTTTTACACCTTCTACTAGGTTATAATAATAGCGAGCTATTATGGGAAATCGGGCGGTTTCGAAACCAGAAGACCCCGGTTCGAGTCCAGATGCGATGATTATTTTTTCCCCTTTTTTTTCGAGTGCCTTCTTTTGTGAGAAAAACTATTATTGGATTTTCCAAAAAAACACGATTAAGAAAAAAAAATTATCTGCGTACTTTCTGTTCTATGTCATCTGTTATTTTGGTTGAAATTTAGAATCGTTTGGCACGAAAAAGGGGGAATGGAGGGGTGGAGGGGGTAGGTGAGGGTCCCCCTTTCACTACCCCACCACTCTCATTACAAGGTAATGCATAGTTTTGGAGTTATGATTTTTTTTGCAAAATCATATCCTCACTTGGTAAAAATTTAGAATCGTTTGGCACGAAAAAGGGAGGATGAGGTGATGGGGGGGTAAGGGAGGGTCCCCCTTTCCTTTTCCCACCACTTTCATTACAAGGTAATACATAGTTTTAGAGTTATGCGTATTTTTGTAAAATCATAACCTCACTTTTTTGTAACACTTAGCTGATCAATATCACTGTTTTGTTGGATGTTTAACAAACTTGCGCTTCGCCGGCCGCTGCCACGGCACGCTCGCTTCGCTCGCTCGGCTCGCTTCGCTCGCTCGGCTCGCGCGTTGTGTTGTCGCAGTTTCAACCTAACCTAACCTAGTTTTTTTTCTAGTGGGGTGTTCTTATTAATTTAGTAGTGGTAAATAATATTACTAAAATTTTTACTAAGTTATCTAGCCCTTATAATTATTATTTGCACTTTGTTTTTATGGTTTAGTATATGTTTAGGTTAGATTTTGTTTATATCGTTTTCTTGTAAAATATGCATTACCTTGTTAAAGAAATGGTATTGTTATAATCAGGGACCTAACCTCTACCCATCCCCATAACATTTTATATCAAATACATGGCAAACAATTCTAAAATCAACCAAAAATCCAAAATCAAACCCTACAAAAATAGGCGTAACTCAAAAACTATGCATTACCTTGTAATGGGAGTGATAGGGTAGTGAAGGGGGGACCCTCCCCTTCTCATTCCACCCCTCTACCCCCCCTTTTTCGTGCCAAACGATTCTAAATCAAACCCGTTATTTTTTCATTTACAACATTTTATGCCGAACGGTCTATAGTCTACGTTTGTCAAAATTATGAATAAATCGCTAATTCACAAACTGAATATGTCAAACCAAATAATATATTCAAAGGCAAAATAAAATGGAACTTAGCAACAGTCTCAAAAACCTGACGCCAAACTTGTTTTAGATGCATCAAATAAAATACCCGAACCCCAAACCAAAGGCGCAACCTTTACCTTCGACTTGATCATATCTCCAAGAGGTAAATAGGACGAGTTAAACCACAACCAGTAGATAACATTTTACAAGTTTTTACACCACCTATGTAGTGTAGAGTACATAAGCAGGTACCATTTCATTGGAAAATGTGTAAAAAACAACATCGCGGCACCGCTTGGCCGCAGCGTTTCGAAGTAGACCAAAGTAGGTCGGCTAACTTCGTCAGCGCTCGGACGGCTTCGTGTCTCCTCGGCCGACGCCGCGCACGCATACTCTGTCGAGACTTGCTGCCGTCGTAACGCGCGCAACTCACTTTTCCCTAAAAAGAAAATAAAGCGCGGAAAAGCGAGCTTTCTTCCGTTGTCTTTCGTCGCGATATGGACTGATATAGAAGCACGTATATTATTTAATTGCATCTATAGCTAAATATAAAAGGTGTTTCGTGTTGGACTCCGTTATTGACAATGCTTTGGGAGACTGGTTTTGACGCAGAAACTGATACGGTAAGTCTTATTGAAATATTAAAAGCAAGCTAATCTTTCTCAACAAGTTTAAAAACGCGAATTTAAATTACGAAACCGAGCCGGTTGCACAGTCTCCTTCTATGTGTGCGTGTGTGCGCGCAACTTTCTAGTTTTCGCTCGACGCTCGACGTATTTACATAAAACGTGAACAGTTTTTCATAATATAAGCTACATGGAAGCGTTTAATGTGTGTTTTATATAGTAAATATTCATCGTGCACGACCCTGGATGTGACGAGATTTGAAATAGCTTTATTAGAAGTGAGATATTTGAGAGTCGAAGATTGCATTCGTTGGCGGTTAGATGGCGTTGCGATCGGTATATTTGGTCGGAGGGATTTTAGTCACGTTTCGTGTGTACAACTACTGTATATTCTGTGTCTCGTAGAAAAACGCTACGACGTCGCGTCGTCCGAATGTTAAATTTTCAGCTACGACGGGCGCCCAAACCAGTTTTTGTTTTTATAGCCATTTTCTCTAGCAACAACCTAACTAATCAGGACTGTGTTTTTTTCTTGTTTATGAGTTTTGAGCTTAATTGCCTTTGCTATTTTGACTGAGCTCAGGTTTGACTTATCTTGCGTAATCATGATCAAATGACATTAACGTCTGTTTAGAATAATGTTATTTAAAAAAAATCATCTTGCAATCTAGACTACATTTTACACTAGCTATGTCCCGCAGTTTCACCTGAATAGAAAAATATCTTAGAGCGACGGTTATATAAAAACATATCCTTTCTACTCTATCTACTCTGGTTAGCGTCATATTACCCGTTGCTCTCATGCTGCGCACAACAACCCAAAACCCAAACTCTATAAATAGGTAAAACAAATAAAGATTATTAACTCTTTAGAGACTAGGGCACCCAAGATACAAGCATAGCCTAGTTTGGGGACTGTTAAATGTTGTGGATAAACCTTTATTTTGGGAACTCTGTAATAGGTTATGTAGTCTGTGGTTTTTCCATCGCTAGTTTGTATCGGCTTACTTTGTACCTCTATCCTTGATAAACTATGTCAAATTTGAAATGCATTTATATTGGTAATAAATAAATATATAAATAACATAATTAAGATAGTTTCAAAACTAAAACAACCGACTTCCATGCCCCGCGATTCAAATTCAGTGGCAAGTTTGAGACGTTTATCATCATATTATCTCTGTAAATACTTATCAGATCTCGATGAAATTACATGCCATCTCGGAAATGTACCCTATCAATTAAAAAAAGAATAATTCGAATCGGCTCACAATTGACGGAGTAATCGCGTAACATACATACAAAAAAAAACCATACAGACGAATTGAGAACTTCCTTCTTTTTGAAAGTTGGTTGAAATTAAAATGAATAAATAATAAAAGTGAAATGAATAAATGAAAAATCAGAATCTCGTAGTAAAGGGACAACGTATATTTTAGGTTATCCCGAAGAAATTTATCCCTTCTTATTTAAAAGCCAAGAAACCTAAACGAAATAATTTAAGATCGTTTAAAAAACTAAAAGAACCGACTTCAAACGTCGCGCTAGTCAAAGTAGCCAGAAGACGTAGTAACTATTACATAATCTGTGCCAGTAGTTAGTAGTACGAGTAAGTCGTCGAGATAAGTAAATGTGTCGTAATACAAATGTTGATATTTTAAAAACGCCTCGGCCGATTTCAAAAATTAAAATTTAGATTTACAATTTAAATAGAACCTGGGAAGGGTACCTTTTGAAACAAAAAAAGTATTATCCAAATCGGTTCAGGCATCTTCGAGTAATCGGTGAACATATATTATATATACAAAATACAATACAAAATAATTTATTTAAACAAATACACATTAACAGATTTACACATGTCTTGCGATTTCTGCACTAGGGCAAGCCTGTACCGCAGGTAATCAATACAGAGATGATTCAAATTAATAGTTGCATTACAAATCAGTGCGTGTAAATGTGAGTTGTAAGTGGTGGTGTATGTGTGTGTGTGTGTGTGTGTGCGCGCGTAATAAAAAAAATATATATAGTATATACATATATGTATAAAAAATAATATATACTATAAAAATAATATATATATATACGATATAAAAAAAAGGTTGCGACGAATTGAGAACCTCCTCCTTTTTTGTGAAGTCAGTTAGTAAAATACCCGTACAAATTGTCCTTCTGGTACAAAATGTTCAATACAAAGTCTTTTGATCAATATTTTATAACACAAAGAGAACTATCAATGTCTTAAAAGTTATCGCTTGACAATTCTGGTATGTACCTACGTTATCTCTTTTGTTTATTTGTGTCATTATCAATTGCTCTTTAGAGCGCGTCACGTGACCCCGGTGACCTTTGATAATAATAGATAAATCTACAAATAAATAATAAGTCATTTATTCGTAAAGTTAAATCCAATATACTAGTGCAATGTATCAAATGAAATAACTATGTATTTTTATTTTTTTTCATCGTAATTCAAATGTATTTATAAACCGAGTTCCAAAGAGAAAGAGTTTCTCAATTCGTCTGTTTTATAATAATCATTTTTTTGTATGTATGTAACGCGATTACTCCGATAATTGTGAACCGATTTGAAGGATTATTTTTGTATGTAGGACTCATCTTCAAGGTGGTCCCGTATACATTTTATTGAGATCTGATAAGTATCTTTAGATATATGATGACAAATGTCTCAAACATGCTACTGAAACTGACTCCCGCGGCATGGAAGTCGGTGGGTTATTTTAGTTTTCAAACTATTTCAATTATTATTTTATTTATTGGCTAAAAACAAAACAGCAATCCCTTAGAACTAAACATATACATAATTAACATAGTATAAAAACTAAAACAACCGACTTCCATGCCCCGATCAATTTCAGTAGCTTTAAAGTTTGAGACGTTTATCGTCATATCTCTGGAGATACTTATTAGATGTCGATGAAATTAAAATGGGACTATCTCGGAAACGTATCCTACTGATTAAAAAAAGAATCATTCGAATCGGTTTACAATTGACGGAGTAATCGCGTAAAATACCACAAGAAAAAAAAAACATACATACGAATTGAGAACCTCTTTCTTTTTGGAAGTCAATTGACAATTTGTATTAAATAATTAGTTTACGTTGTAGTACATCAATTACTTACTTGCGTTTTAAAGCCGCTTTTGCTAACTATAAGTTAGGTCTCCAGTACTTCGAGCATTTACCAATGGAGATGTTAACGCAAGCCATTTTTGGCCATATGAGCGTGCGTAACTACGCTGTATTTTTAATACTGTGTGCGTGTTTCAAGCTAGTGTGCGGGATCGCTAAAGTGAGTGATTTGTGTGTGTGCAATGCGTGTTTTATCTCGTCCCCCGTAAATAACGCAGAAAATAATGTTTGCGGATTACAACGTTAACATCTCCATTGGTAAATGCTCGAAGCCCCAGTAGGATGTTCGCCAGTTAATGTATTGAGTAATTGATATAATTGTTGCATAATGTTAAAACAAATTAAATAAACACTAACTTGAGAAAAAATTAAGTTAGACCCTGAGAGTTACACTGTTTTGAAAGTGATGGTGTTAAAAAATGCCAATCATTATCATATCTTATTTGTGACTCAATTTCTTTGAATTATGAAAGAGGCTCGTCATGATTCATTTTAATAACTGTTATAGGTTGCCTCCCTTACGGTGGTGGTGGTGGTCAATGGTCAGCCGTGTTAATTATATTATTTGGAATAATTGCCAAATAATATAATTAACACGGCTGACCTTAGTTTACCTTAGTTCTTTATACACCAATGAATATATAGTTAAAACTAGCCATAAACAATAGGTTCACATTACTCGACCAGACGTGTAGAAAGGTCAATAAGACTATCGAAATAAATAGTAGCAAATAAGTCTTAGAAGAAAAGTCCAGGTGGCCAACTCCGAAATGACACATCCGATAGTTCGACAGACACACGACCGAATTTGCTGATGACTTACTGCGAAAAAGATTCGGACATTTTTGATAGAAAATGACGATAAAACTCTTGTCAAATTATTGGTGGGGCTTTTTTCGTTTAGTAGGGTTAATGATACAACAAAATATCAAATGATATTTGGTCGGGCTGCCGATAAGCCAAACCGACCGACCGAACCGAATGTGATTCGTAATAAGAAATGCCCGATAATTTCGGCCGATAATTAGGATTACCGTTTTTGGAGTAGGCCTCCTGGTTTTAAGGTTTACCCCGTTTCCCTCTGTTCTCCCTGAAAAATTCTTCTAGAGCAAAATTTGTTTTTACAAAATATCATGGTCGGCTGTAGCTACTACTTTTTTTGATCAACCAATTGCAAAAAGCCTTTTAATCTTTCCTTTAAGATATTTAAAGGGTCATATTTCTATCTGCAATTGATTGTTCAAAAAAAGTAAATGATAGGGGCTAGGCTAAATGGTAGCTACAGCAGACCTTGATTTTTAGTGGAAACAAGTTTTGCTGTAGAAGCATTTTCCAGGGAGGAAACTTTTTATATATTTGTATAAAAAAGTGCACCTTCGTTCGCTCTTGATGTTCATAAATAATTAAAAATGTGCTATATGCAATTTTGATGTTTGAAATTGTTATTTATCTCAGAATCTGTGAAAGCTAGCTAACATCTTAATATTTTGATAGTTTAAAAACTATAAAACAACCGACTTCCATGCCGCGTGAATCAGTTTCAGTAGCAAGTTTGAGATGTTTATCGTCATATCTCTGGAGATACTTATCAGATCTCGATAAAATTACAATGGGACCACCGCGGGAGTATATACTCTTTCGAACTATCATAATCGGCCTGTGTCAGTCTACTGCTGGACGTAGGCCTCTCCTAATATACACCACTGAGCCCGACCTTTTTTTTTTTCTTATTTTCCAGCCTTTTATACCTCCGTCCAGCAGTGAACTGATACCGGCTGGTTATGATAATGATAGGTTTCAATTATAGCTAAAATTTCGAACAATATCATTTAAGATCGTTTAAAAAACTGAAAGTACCGACTTGAAACGTCGCGCTAGTCAAAGTAGCCAGTAGCATGTCATCAAAGTATACAAATGCATCGTAATACAAATGTTGATATATTGAAAACGGCTCGACCGATTTCGTTTAAATTAAAATGAGATCACCTGGAAAAAGTACCCTATGAAACAAATAAATAATTTTCCAAATCGCTTTAGGCGTATTCGAGTAATCGGTGAACATACATAAAAAAAAAGATTACGACGAATTAAGAATCGCCTCCTTTTTTGTGAAGTCGTTAAAAACAAAATCTCAGTAAGGAGTATGTATACTTGTAGTCATTCAGAAATTAATTTCTTATTTCACAATATTGTACAACTTTCATACATTTTGAACTTAATCCCACATATCATAAAGATCAAATTAAAGCAATAAATACTGACCAACTTAAAAACTTTACAACTCAAATGAATGTAAAAAGATATGACTGTAAAAAAGATGTGATATGTAATTTTATGTGTATTTTATGATGATAAAATGGTTGATTTTGTTTAAAAATACACAGTTTATTCATAATAATGTTTTTAAGTTATCTGGGCGGGACTTTTAAACGAGATAATTTAAAATTATATTGTGTGAAAGGTTACCAGATAATGTAGTGAGTTTTATCACAGTTCACCAGATCATTGAATTCAAATAAAATTATCCTGTGTTATAGTTTTTATGTTTGAATTTTTGTACCTACCACAATTTAATTTAATAATTTAAGATCGTTTACAAAACGAAAAAACTGACTTCACATGCCGCGATAGTCATTTTCAGTACTAAGTCTGAAGTGTTTAACTCCATATCTCTGGAGATACGTATCAAATCTCGATAAAATTACAATGTGACCAAACGGAAAGCATATTCGCTTAAACAAATAATTTTTTTTTTAAATCAATCGGTGAATAATTGACGGAGTTGTGAGATAACAAAAAAAACCGTCGAATTGAAAATCTCCTTTTTTGTGAAGTCGTTTAAACATAAAAGTCAAAGTCAAAAGTCAAAGCATTTATTCAGTACATGGGAAAATTAAAAATTAGCACTTACACACGTCAAATAACATTAAAAAGATCATATGCAATAAAAATTATTATAGATATAACTGAAACATAACTTATTCCTTTGAATTTACAAAAAAATAAAACAAAGGTATTAATGATTAATGTAGGGTTGCCAACCGTACTATTACGTGCACCCACAACCCAGTGCATGTTTCAGTACTTCAGACAATTTTTATCCAAAAAGCGGCATAGAGCGGATTCAGATGAAATTTGACTAACAGAGAGGCTAAATAGCCAGGATAATATTATAAACAAAACAATGTTCAGTATTATATAAAAGAAATACGTGGAAACCATAGGTAGTAGGACTGAGCATATATTATATCGATGTATCGATGTTCCGCCTGACTTGCTACCAAAAAGTGGCTTACCAAAACGGTCAAGATATGATGGAGTTCTGAGGTAACAAACATTTTAAAAGAATCAGGGACATAAGAACCTACTTTTTTTTTTAAGTCGATTGAAAATAAAAAGATGATGATAAATTACCAATTAATACCTTCATTGGTCAATGAATACCTTAGTTGGTCATTTTCAGCATTATAGTCTTATTTTTATTCATATTATATTTATATATTATAGTTTTATTTTCACATATTGTGCTTCTAGATACTACACTTCACTATCACTGCTCGTATAAATATCCACGAAAATAAAATCAGGACTACCAAAATGTAATATGTAATTCAAAATGTTTGGGGCCTGCAGCGACAAGTGTTTGTTTACAAATAGTACTGATTGATAGGCGCCACTGAGCGGCTTGTACGCGCGAAATTTGAATTATTGGCGGAAATAGCTACGCTATACGGTTTTACCCAGGTGTACGGTTTTGTACAGGTCTCCCATACCTCTGCGGGACACAGTATTTATAAAATGCCTTTAAATAAAGGAAATCGTTAATTTCCTCTGTAAATAATGGTCTATTCATTAAGTGGCCAGTTACCGTCGTTCTATATAACGAAGCCCACATAACGTGCGTGGTTACACGCCATTACTAATACTTTATAATTATACTGACATAGACAAGAAACAAGATAAAGTACACAGACATGTATGTACTAATAGATAACGCAAGTATCACGATTTGTATTGAAACTAACGTGCCAACTTTTTAATACATTCTGTAACGGCACAGACGAAATTTAGTAACGGAAAAATTTATAGAGAAATATGTTCTTGCCTTTGGGGGCTCGAAATTTTTGGACTATTGCAGTTAATTATTATTCATTATCACGAAACGAGTTGCGTGATACTATAAAAACTTGAAACTATACAAATGCCGAGGCATTTATATAGTTTCTGCGGCCGTCAGGCTGCAAAAAGACGCGAGGCGGCCTACCTTGACGCTTGGTCGGGGTTCGTACAGACACGGGAAGTACACGCATTTGCGTTATCTACTGCATATATATATCTATGATAGAGTAAGCTTCACGTATGGGCCTAGAGAAGCAGGAAAAAAGATGCCAAAGTAAATTGTGTGATCAAAAATGTTAGACTACAAATGCTGAATTAGTTTTCGTTTGAGTTTGGAGATAATATTGTTTATGTATTTACAGTAAAAACAGTTAAAGACATTAGTGAATAGTAAATGGTCTGATTTTTTATGTGAAAACAGAAATAAAAATGAAGGCAATATGGCTTTGATGTTAATTTCTGTTTTTACTGGACCCCGAATGCGATATACATACATAAAAAATAAGTTCAAAAAATAAAACCCGACTACTGAAAATAAAATTTTTATTACAAGTAAGTTGTTTATATAATACACGGTACATATTGAATAGTAATGTACATAGCGATCTCAAGTGAAAATATTTTCTTGTTTCATTCTAATATGTAAATATAACTAAAATTCATTGTATAATAATGTCTTTGTGATGATCTTATGCAGATATTTAAATAAGCAAACAACAATACCTGTCAAGTGCCAGCATTGTAAGTCTAACGGTAATTTTTTTAAATGTATCTGATAGGGTAGCATACAACCACTATCTCACCTGGTGGTAAGCGATGATGTGGTCGAAGATGGTGAATAAAGTAGGCCTAAAATGTTCCGACTCTCAAGCGCTATGTGCTGCCGGAACACCGTAATGTTATGGTTGCAGATTTTCTAGTGGTAAGCTACTTTTGGTAGCAAATCAAGAGGAACATCGATATAATGATCCCTACCACATTTAAAACATAGACAGCAAATAGGAAATTTAATATAATATAAAATACGACATGTCATGCTTATTAACGCGGGCGAAGCCAGAGACGCTACTTATAGTCTCCTATTACTTAAAATAATATAAAAAACTAGCCGATACCCGCGACTTCACTCACGCACACCAAGAATTTAGTAGTTCATCCTCATGCTAAGAAGTATCTCCTTGTTAAATTTCAGTAAGATCGGATCGTCCGTTTAGGCGTCATTAGGTAACAAACAAACAGAGTGACAGAATTACAAACGTTTTTAACTGACTTCAAAATAAGGAGGAGGTTTCTCAATTCGACCGTATATATATATTTTTTTTTAATGTTTGTTTGCGGATAACTTCGTCGTCTATGAATCGATTTTGATTATTCTTTTTTTGTTCTAAAGGAGATATCCCAAGTGTGGTAGCATGGTAATTTTATTGAGGTCTGATAAGTATCTCCAGAGATATTGAGATAAACATCTCAAAATTGGTACTGAAAATGAATAGCGCGGCATTGAAGTCGGTTCTTCTTTTTAGTTTTTAAACGATATTATTGTAATATAAAGTATGGATTATTCTGGATGTGTATGTATTAGTATGAATAAAAATTACATATTTTATGCACAAGCGTGATTACCTAGTGAGTTTATAATCTCAGTTAAATGAGTGCAGTTGCAGTTGCGCGTCATTAAGGCAATGTTTGCAATTAGACGCTTTCTCGACAAATCGCCGCGTTAATGTCGCTAAGTGTAAAATCATCAGTAGAAAAAACATATGCACCTATATAATCTTTAGCGTCTTAAGACAAGTAATATTTTTAAAAAAAACCTTTTCAAACACAAGCGTTTACATAACCCAGTACCAGAATTAAGTCAAGACAAATCCAACGAGCCCAAACACGACGGGTATAACATGTGTAGTTTAGGAGTTCCTTTGGCCACCTTCCAGCTCCATCGTTAGATCAGCACCATGTCATCATAATATTGCATTGTCACACGATTTACACATGTATGCAAAATTCAATCGGTAACCGGGGAGTGGATCAAATTTAATTTGCAAGATTTGATGACAAACGTCGGTGGACAGGTGAAACTAAATAAAATATTGTAAATAATTAAGATAGTTTAAAAACTAAAACAACCGACTTCCATGCCCCGCAAGGTGAGAACCTCCGTGATGTCACTTTGGGGTCCCAAAGGAAGACCAGCGTTGGTCATGTCAGTCATGACCAACATTATGCTGAGGTGGGTCCTATTTTGCACCAAATAACATTTGCTCAATTAATATATAAGGTAGTGATTAGTTAATTGTATTTGATGCAAAATAAACATATTTTATTTCTTTCAAGTCAATTTCAGTAGCAAGTTTGAGACGTTTATCGTCATATCTCTGGAGATACTTATCACTTATCAGATCTCGATGAAATTACAATGGGACAACTTTGAAAATGTACCCTACCGATTAAAAAGATATTCAAATCGGTTCACAATTGACGGAGTAATCACGTAACATACATACAAAACAAGCAAAAAACATACAGAAGAATTGAGAACCTCCTTCTTTTTGGGAAGTTGGTTGTTAAAATATCTACAGGTAGGCATGAACATTTTCGCATTGATTGAAACAGACATATTTTAAACGTCCGGTGGCGTGTAACCACGTCATTTATTTAAAGTTGTTTTTGTATTGGAAAATATCTTTACTTATATGTATTCATTTTTTAACCGACTTCAAAAAAAGGAGGAGTTTTTTCAATTCGACTTTTCGATTATTCTTTTTTTGTTGGAAAGATGATATCCCAAGTGTGGTACCATGGTAATTTTATCGAGGTCTGATAAGTATCTCTAGAGATATGGAAATAAACATCTCAAAATTGGTACTGAAAATTAATAGCGCGGCATTGAAGTCGGTTCTTTTTAAAACGCTCTTATAATACTCACGCCCGAGGTCACGCGGTGAGATCGCGATGTTCACTGAACATCGTGAATTATTCAGTGAACAACGCGATTTCACCGCGTGACCTCACTCCCGAGGAAGAGCGACTGACTCGCTCGAAACCTAGGTCAAGAAAATTCGACTAAAGGTACGTGAATTACAGCCGGTATATAACAATTATAATGTTACAAATTCACGATAATTTTAAAATGAAAATACCTTAACTGCCAAATAGCTTAGTAGAAACTTTACTTGCTGATGGTGAAGCAGACCCTTAAAACTATTATTAGAGCTTTAAACTCGGTAACAGCAATATATTCAGCTCATAAAGTCTCATGAAATGTACTCACGTCTATTCCGCGTATTTTCTAAGCTTAAATAAATATACAAAAGGGACACATTGCATATTAACGAGATTGTTGTATCCACGGTTATACGTATTGGCAAAGTTGAGTTTGATTTTTAATCGACTTCACAAAAAAGGAGGAGGTTTTGGATTCGTCGGAATCTTTTTAGGGTTCCGTACCCAAAGGGTAAAACGGGACCCTATTACTGAGACTCCGCTGTCCGTCTGTCTGTCTGTCTGTCTATCTGTCTGTCTGTCTGTCTGTCTGTCTGTCTGTCTGTCTGTCTGTCTGACCGTGATAGTTAGATAGTTGAAATTTTCACAGATGATGTATTTCTGTTGCCGCTATAACAACAAATACTAAAAACAGAATAAAGTTAAATATAATAGAGGGTCCCCATACAAGAAACCTGTTTTTTTCATCAAACAGCTAGGCAAATGACTTGGATCGATGACGTTTCATTACTTGCCTAGCCATTTGATCAAACAGCTAGAAAAATGACTTGGATCGATGACGTTTAATTACTTGCCTAGCCATTTGATCAAACGTCTAGGCAAATTATTTGGATCGATGACATTTCAATACTTGCCTTGCCTGTTCATTCGTCTGACACTAAGGCTAAAACTAGAAACAGTGACCAGCGTGTGACGAGCGCCGCCGAGCGCAGCGAGGAGGTTTAGTTGAGGGAGGGCATATTTAGTTGGCTAGACTGTCAATTGAACGGCTTATTAAACTATCTGCCTGCGACACATATATTGCTTTTAAAATGCTTACCTACTGAAGAAACTGCACAAACTACAGACCTAAAATTTCACTACGTTATTTAAGAAACCAACAACCCCATGGTGGTAGGACACTATCTAGTGTCCGCCTGGCCAGCTACCACCCTCAAGTAAGAAAATCTGTCACCAAACATCTAATGTGTTCCGGCAGCTATCCTTGAGAGCCAGTTCCCATTCTAGGCCAAGCGTGCTTACCATCTTCGACCGCATCATCACTTACGAACAGGTGATATAGTGGTCAAACGCTAGCCTATAAGTTATTTTTTAAAAAAAGCATTTCTGATCATTCGCCATTCAATACGATCCTCGGCTATTTTCATCCAGCTCTTGCCAGCCACATTGCCGACCATCGCTTAGCCAGTCACATGCTATTCTTAGTCTTTTTTTATTTTCTTCTACTTGCGTTGCCGTCTACTTCCTATTTCCATGATCCAGGGTCGTCTGAACAATATCTCAAGCATCTAGAGCATGCCCAAAGTTGTTTACATTTTAAAAAACCAGTTGTAAACAATAAACAATACAATGTGAGTCGCAATTGTTACAATAACAAGCTTAAAGCTCGACGACTCAGGAAGAACCTTTCGAAGGTCGAAACCATTTGCAACAACTTATAAACAACTACAAGCAATTTTAACCTTTATAATACAGCGAATAAGATCGAGATCTTATTATCAAACCACTAATTCTTCATACAGTTTTTATTAAACTGCTCGTTTATAAGCTTTTCACGTCTGACTCAATATTTTAAACCTTAATACTGGAGTATAAAATTCGTATTTGTACACATAAGTCGTGTATGCATCGAGTGAATTACAAAACGTCAATATGTTTTTGATCGGTAATTTGTTTTCAATTATGTAGTTAAATTTTAATACCTTGCCCTTAAATAGCGTTTATAATGTCGTTATATTTAATAACGTTAAACAATTCTATAGGGCTATTTAAAGGGCCTACAACACAATATGTCTCAAGCATGTTTACAGCGATCTTACTACGCCGAAAAATTCTGCTCAGTAGGATCAAACCACCATTGAACTAATGTGGTTTATAGAATTTAATAAAAACGATTGGATGAATAAATAATTACTTGTTAATTTATGTGTTTCAGGGTATTACTAGGAAATAAAATAGGAAATATTGTCTTACATTAAATAAGTTTGATAAATTGTTTACAAAATTAAATCTCTATTGTAAAATCAAAAAGAAAATGTTAAAAATAAACCGAGTAAAAACATTATTTTATTTTATTCAACCGAAAATATCAAATATAATTCAAATATCTGATTCGATTTGGTTAAGCACACTCCATTTAGATTACATCTAAATAGTAACTTAATTTATTTTATCATATTACATTTCGGAAGCGAGCAGATACTTTTAGTCGGTTAAAAAACATAGAGTAAGTGTCAAACTGCTTCTCAGAAAAACCGCAAAAGAGAATAGGGCGCGTTATTTGGCGATTTTCACTTCTATCTATGTCGAGGACGCCTGTGTTACGTGAATGCGAATATCACAGAGGTAAGAATGTTTAGGTGTGGTATGTTGGAGAAATCATTGTTTTTAAATTACAGTTTCGTATTTCTTTAACCTTAAATTTTATGATCTTTGAAAATAATATAGAAAATCAGATGTCTATTCGTTTATTAGAAACAGATAGTAATGATTATTTTTTATATTATAGGCAATAAAATAATTTTAATCCAATAAACAGTTTAATACATTGAAGTTTGCTGTAAAAGTAACTCAAAAATTTGTGATTCAAGACTTTATTTTTTTCTTTAAGAAATATATTTAATTTACACGATAAACGTATCACATAATAAATACCTTATCGGTACATTAAATTAAAGTGCTGGCGATAAAAGCTCAAAGTTAATATTTTTATTTTTATTATATATTTTATTTTTATTTAAAATATTCAGTATTATTTTGTAGCTGTATGTAAGTCTTGTATTATTTATTATTATGCTCTTAGCATTTTTTTATCAAATTTTGTATTTTAATATATAATTTAAAAGTATCTAACGGTAATTTTAAATGCAATATAGAATTCTTAAATCCGTTATTTATACAAACATAAATTGTATGTATACAAAAATTCTATTGAAACTTATATGGGCCAGTTTCACCAATTTCTCCTTTTTAAAGTTGTCAAAAATCTGTCAGATAAGTTCTCAATAGGGCACCAATATCATAATTAGGTAAAATTGCTCCTAATAGTGTTAAATAATAATATAGAAAAAAATGTCTAAGTATATTTGACACGTGCACATAAATAAGCATGCTAAGGGCATACATCGGTCACCTAAACTATGTACCTATATGAGCGTCCGAGGTCATTTTTTACAAGCTATTAATTGAATTGCTGGGAGCTTGAATGCGTCTCCATAAAATACAAAATTAGATAGCGTTAAATTATCAAAGACAATATTTTATGGATACGATAATTGAGGGTAGTCTTCACCAAGTCTCCATCAAGTATTATCAATCATTATGCGTTCGCGTGGACTGTGAGACATGATAGTACTTACTATTTATTTATTTATTTATTTGGTTCGCCAACAGATGAGACACATTATTTTTTGATATTAAACCTAGGTATATAGATAACGTGCGCACCCATTTATAGGTAAACAGCATGCAACAATTTATGAACATTGGTGTTAGATTTTGTGAGCCAAAACAAACGTTTATCGTCATTTATTACTACTACTATTGCTATAAACCGTTTTACTACAAGAAAAAATAATAATAGACCGGTCTTCTTAGCTATATTAAGCTAACAATTTACCGCATCCATTTCTTTGCCTAACGTATAATATTAATTCTCGCATTCTCAATGCGTCTACCGCGGCACGTCCACTCATATCATGGATAACATACTAATAGATTCTTTATACAGAACAACTAAAAGTTACTACAATAGAAGTGCAAACATTTTAAAGTAGGTACCAATAAACAGAAGTTCGAAATGGTCCGGCTGAATTACGGGACTTGGCTCGCTATCTTACTAAATCTCTTCAGTGTACGCTTGCCACGTGACGATATACATATAGATATATGTATATATATATATATATATATGTGATATAAATGGTTGAATATAAAATGCCGTGGTTTGGTCGGAATATGTTTGAATGTCTTATTACAAATTAGCAAGTATTTTGACATTTAAATTACTGTTTTATTTTTGAAACGGTCTATAGTTCCAAACCTGTAAAAAATACGTGGTATATTTTGAGTAGACGGCACTAAATTGTTCACATTATTGCTTCAAAATAAAATAGTGATTCCAAATGGTGAAATAAATAAAAAAACTGCACTTAAGCGTTGCGCGTTTTCCTCGTTCTGCAATCGGTATCTATAGGAAGGGGTAATCTATGTCTCTGATTCACGACGTTGCGAAAGTTCTACCAAATAAGCAACAACAGGCCGAAACAGGAAAATGAAAGAATCAATTTTGCAAAAGGCTTTAGAGCGGTCATCTTGAGAAACAGAGTCTGAGTCAGACCCAGCACTCTTTGTTTGCAAGATCGGTTTGGTGACTAGATAAATGAATGATCAGATTGGATTAAATTAAAGATTAAATATTTTATTCAAAATAAATTCACACATTTTATAAAGTGCACCAATTTCATGAAGTTCACTGACATAATTAGTCATTTGTCAATAAGTAATTTTATATTAGCAGTATCGTTCGATCATTTGCTTTGACGTTTTTTTTGGATTGGAAAAAAAATGTTTTTACTTTAGATGTTTATAGTATGACTGCGTACCGCGGCATTAAAAAGTATAATATGTCTTAAACCACTCTGTGCAAAATTTTAGTCAAATCAGTCGAGCCGTTTGACCGTGAAGGGGTTCCAAACAAACAAATAAATATACAAACTGACTTTTATCTAGTGTCCGCCTGGCCAGCTATCACCCTACAGGTAGAAAATCTGTCGCAAAATATCTAATGTGTTCCAACAGCTATCCTTGAGAGCCAGTTCCCATTCTAGGCGTGCTACCATCGTCGACCGCATCATCACTTACCAACAGGTAAGGTTGTGGTCAAACGCTAGCCTTTATGATATTTAAAAAAAGACTGTAGGTAGGACTGTAGATATCCACCATGTAGCAACGACATCTAGGCAGTGAACGCATTATATCTGGGTCTATTGGAAAAAGGGGATGACAGAATTTAGCCATGCAGTTGTTTTTGACTATATCTTTTCTCAATTAACGTGAACTAAACGCTGAAGTCTTCATACGTGAGAAATAGCATTTTATTTTGCGTAAACGACGCGGCGTGAAGTGTTATTTTTTGGTAATATTAACACTATGCAAACGACGGCGCTATGCTAATTTCAAAAGCGAATAATAATATCGGAAAATCACCACTTTTAAGTAAAGCCAGGTGTCCACTTGCCAAGCCAGTTTGTCAATACGTTATTCTTTGAAACGGCAGTATAACTATTGTATAATTTTTTACTTTTTAAACTTAATGTTCAACATCGAGCATTATTTTCAGAGCATAGTCTTGGTTTTATTTTTTATCCGAACAAAGCGACGGTTTACGTTTCAGCTTGGGCAAAAATGCATTCGTATGTATGTCCTTCGATTCTCGGGAAATTTTGTAAACAGGTTTAATAATTAAATATTATATTTCTTTAAGTGTTACACTTCATAGAATTGACTTTATATTTTTGTACTTACATTGTTAAGACTGGGAGTAAGGCAGGAGGCGCGGTTTCAAATCCCGTCAGTATGATGACATTTTGGATTGTATGTAACAAGGTTCAATAATTACGTAGAATTTTTTTGACAAATCAGTTTTTTAGTTTTGTTTTTAAAAATGGTGGAAATAATGAGGAATGGAAACGTAAAAAAAAACTGTAAGGCAGGAGGCGCGGTTTCAAATCCCGTCAGTATGATGACATTTTGGATTGTATGTAATAAGGTTCAATAATTACGTAGAATTTTTTTGACAAATCAGTTTTTTAGATTTTTTTTCAAAATGGTGGAAATAATGAGGAATGGAAACGCAAAAAAAATCTTAAAACAGCTATTTTGAAAAATGTTCAAAAATACCAGTAAACTTTTTTGTTACCCTTATTACGGACGCAACTTTTTTGTCAAACATCTTTTTCATCCGTTAAACTTAAAGAAGTCGGGAGTGTCTTTTTGTTTTAAAGATTTTCGTAAAATTTAGTTTTAAGTTATGCAACGTCACGTCTCGCAAGGTCTATAGTCCATAGATCCACTAGTTTTTTTTAATTAAGTTAATTCTATTAAATATTAACTTAAGTGTATCGTAGTTGTATATTAAAAGTTATAAAAGACTTATGAAATATAAAACATGAACGTCCAAATCCTTTTGTTTCACAATAAATCTGTTCGACCTAGACGTGTGTAACTCAGGTCAGAGCCGGTTCAAATATTCAGATCACAGAGACTTGAGTCATTGAGCTGCAGCTCAAATCCAAACTAGACGGCTCACGGCTCACACTCACAGACACGGCTCGCATTGCAATAGCTCGCACACTAAATACTCGGGCCTAGGGGAGCGCAATAGTAAGTGCTAAGTTGTCAATTGGGTATTTTACTCTAAATGAGAAAATATCTAAAAATATATTATTGAGCTTAGGCAAAAAGCAGTAGAAAAACGTTACTTTTATTTTAGTTCATAAAACAACAAACTAAATTTAAAAATTAAATATAAAGGTTACAGCTTTTTAAAACTGTTTCATAACACCATTAAATAGTAACTACATTTAATAGTATGTGAACGCAGCTCGCTTGAGCCTCGAGCCTTGCACTCGAGTCGCGAGTCGCGACTCACGCGTGGTCGCGAATTACGAATCGAGCTGACCTGTGAGCCGGCTCGCAGCTCCGGTTCAAGTGCGTGAGCCGTGATCTGATCTGCGGTTCAAGAATATTTGTTGAGTTACTAGCCATGGGTAGTTCGACCTAAATATGACTACGACTTATGAGATATCGATATAACACATTAACAAAAGCATATGCCACAGCAAACTCACACAAATCACGCTCACATTTACAGGGCTCCGTTCACGACCTGCGCTCGGAGTGCAACCTGTGCACACAAACGCTCTAACCTCTCTCTCTAACTCGTTTAGCGAATGTGACGCTCTGAGGTCGTGAACGGGGTTGGAGCGTTTGGGTGCACTCCGAGCGTAGGTCGTGAACGCAGCCCAGCCACGAATAATGAAATAGTCAAGCCGTTGGTGTCTAGTATCAATGTTATATATCGATACATCGAGAACTAAGTATCGATACCGCGAGAGTTATGTATCGAGTTGACAGAGACCAATCGCTGTGGTGAAAGGGAGTCTTTACGTCACAGGCGGCGTTATGTTGTGTCTGTACGACCTTGGCTTAATACTTGTAATTATTATAAGTCTACCAAGTAATTGTCAGCTATGCTACTGACCACTTAGGTTTGCGTTATGTCGTGGCGTAGCTCTTATTTATGAATAAGATATTTTAAGTCGAGCTGTTATATTTTATTTATATCTTATAGGCTAGCGTTTGATCACTATCTCGCCAGGTAAGCAATGATGTGATTGAAGATGTAGAACTCTAGTGAGATCTTCTAGAATACTCTGACTCTCAAAGGCTTTGTGCTGCCGGAACACCGTAAGGTTATGGCGGCAGATTTTCTACTTGATGGCGGTAAGCAACTTTTTGGTAGCAAGTCAGACGGAACATCGATATAATAGGTATGCTCCTACTATATGTGGTGTTTAGTGATAGTTTAGCCGCTGTATACAATAATTTATTGTTTTTGTGTTCTACAAGATAATATGAATACAATATACGTATTACGTATATACGTATAGTTTTTGATATATTTGGACCAATTCTTGTAGGTATTCTTCATTAAGCCTATATTAATGGTGATTCTGATTAGAATAAAATTCATTAATAATTTATTGAAATATTAGACAAAAGTGTTTCCTTACTACTTTCCTTCCACCTTCACTTTATTTAATATAATTTCTCAACCGACTTTCAAAGAGGAGAAGGTTCTATCATAAAGTCTATCTTCATTGAGATCTGACAAATATCTCCAGAGACATGGTGATAAATAACTCAAAATTGCTACTGTACTAGGTACTCGCGCGGCATTTTTTGCTATCTAAGTAATAATTATTTATCTTTATTTCTGACACAATCTTTACAATAAACCAACAAATACAATAAAAAGTACAACAATAATGTTTCACAATAGTTAGCTAACTGTTTACGATTTGAAACGGGTTATTATAGAAAATAAAAATAATATAAAGTTGAAAACAATTATACACCTTAATCGATTCTATACGCGTGATATTATAAGTTTAGCTACCGTTATTTACGGACTTTCTTAAATATACATACATACAATCACACCTTCTTCCCGTTGGGGTATTCAGAGACTACTTCTTTCTACATGCTACGATCCTGACATACCTCTTTCGCTTGTTCGAATTTCATGGACGCCTTCATACATGCTCGCCGGTTATAGGTACTTTTGACTTGGCCGTTCTTTAAAACGTCTCCGATCTGGTCGTGATACGTTCGCCTAGGTCGGCCTCTACCGGCTGCCCCATTCACACTCGTCTCATAAATCTGTTTCATCAGCCTTTCTTCATCCATCCTCTCTAGATGTCTAAACCATCTAAGCATCCCTGTTTCTATTTTTGTAACTACATCTACTACCACACCACAATATTTACTTGACTTTCTTGCAAATGACTTATTTCTTGACTTTCTTAAAAATTGTAGTTTAAATAATTAATACATACTACTGGTCGCCCTGTGATTTTGTCATCATACACATATGCGGTGTTTCTATAGATAGGTCTTTAAAAATCACATTGACATTTCTACTACGGAACCCTTCATGGGCGAATCCGACTTGCATTTGGCCTCTAATTTCTGTTTTTTTGCTGAATGAATTTGGTTTTTGATATTAGATTGAGACATACTCGTATAGTATCTACATAAAATTTAAATGTTTGGTCTTAAAGAGAAAACTGATAATAATTTAACTCCCACAAATGTGTGTTAATAATACTAATCAATATCTAAAAAATAATACCTAATTGTAGGTTGATGATAATAATAAGATTATAATATACTATCTAAAATATACCAAAATGTACCTTACTAAAAGACAAAGCAACAAAATATGCTATAAACATATAAAATCGTTCGGTTTTATAGGTGAGTACTAGAATTTCCTCTAATATGTTACAATATTTATAAATTGATAGAATTTTTCATACCAATATAAAGTAATATAACAATTGACAATAAATTACCTATAACAATTTATTTTTCTATGTATTATATCAATAAAAAAATAATAACACTACAAAACTATTCATCATCATCATCATAATCAGCCAACTTCCGTCCACTGCTGGACATAGGCCTCTCCTATATAACAAAAAGGCCAAAACTATCAGCGTGCGTATACACGCGACTTACGAAATTCCACCAAAATCCAGTTAAAACTGAGTTTGTACTAAAATAATCAGAATCTGAGGTAGCAACAGTTGTATACAAGTTGAAAATAGTCTCCGCGACGGGAAAACCATGGACCTTGAAAACCGGTCCCCTTCACCGCAGGCATGGCGAGCAGTCCACGCCTAAACAATTGTATACGCACAGACAGTACCTTAGCTTTCGTGAATTAAACCTTTACGTCACGCTAAAAAAATTGGTGTGCCTAAAACTGAAGTGAAGTATATTTTTAACTTTTTTTTATTATTTAACCGGCACTAAAATGATTACTCGTCGTTCCTGTATCCTTTAACTATGTTTTTGTGTGTAGATCATTGCTACTAGATATACTTTAGACTAAATATTTCTGAGACGAAATCCTCATGATCAAAGAAAGATAGATAACTGACGGATAAAAAAAAATGTGTTGACGTTTACTTATTATTGTTTAAACAAGCAAGAAAAATTTTTTTTTTGAACTATCAATAATAGATCGAAATCACGTGTACAAACTTGTGACTTAGTTGAACTAAATGACACCAGTGGAATGTAACATGATGTTAACTGGCGATAAAATACATAATTATTGTTTATGTTAACAATATTATTTAATAAAACAATATTATTATTTTATAAACGTTCTGCATTAGTATTAAAACACTTGAGCTTGATTTTTTTACCACTAAAATGAAATATTTAAATATTTTAACATAAAACAAAACCTGTAGATTTGTCTTTGTTATACGACAAGAACATCGAATATTGCGGTTATAAAATTTTAATAAGCTTGACAAATTACGTACTTATACATTTTCCCATCTTTATTGCCCACAATAAAGTTCTATTATACAAATTATTTTAAAACATCAAATGTCAAAGAATATTATTTTTATTTTTGAGGCCTCAATAATAAAAACAACAGATTTTAAAAATTGAACATTGATGCAGGTCCTTAGATAGAATACATTTGATTACGTTAGTGTGCGTTTTAAAAACACATAGACTTGAGTCACTGTATTTTATTGTATCAAGCTCTTTGATATTCAACTTATATAAAGCATAATCCGCTTGCAAATTTTGGATTGTCGTTTAGTTCTGCATTTTAGTATCCGTGTGATAAATCTCATTGCATGAATTAGCAAACAAACTATAGGTTTAGTTAGCATAACGAAACACGATTTATCTCTTATATAAAAAGGAATGTTTGTCTGTATGTCCTTTATAGAATCGTAAACTATGCATTTGATCATGTGATGATCTTTCGCAAAGTTGTTGTGCATGAGCCAAAGAAGGTTTCTGAGTTGCTACGACCAATTTTAGACAGATTGCACCACTGTCATTCTAATGTAAATGGAGAAGGAGTGAGTGTCGGCACATAGATAAAGCTTTTCTGGGCAGGACGACGTCTGCCAGGACAGCTACTGTAATGATCATTCTTTTGTTCTGTTAATCTAAGCTTCGTGGTAATATAGATCGATTACCACTTAACCTTAATTACGGACAGTCAGCAAAGCATGTGCACCTCTAGTGTTGCAAGTGTTCATAGGCAATGATTACCACTTCCTATTAGGCCCTAAATCCCTAAATCCCCCCCCTCCCCCTAAATACTCTCAAATAGAAGATTGTTCGAAATAGAAGCCATTATTATTTTGTTCTATGATTAATGTAAGTTTTATCTATAATGATAATAATCGTATAAATACTGTAAGTCAAGGATATGTTGATGAATCGGTAACTGTGATTTTTGGATATGTGTGAGAGAGTTTATAAGTAAGTACTAATCTAAATTGTTGTATGTAATAACTATTTATAGAATATAAGGAGAAAAGAAAACATAATCCACAATATTGCATTGATACCGAACTTTACGTAGCCTTGTAAAATAGTACAAATTAACTAAGAATAAGTTTAAGCATATTATGTAGTTCCTATTAGATTTAATTTGTAACCGTATTGATTATAAAGAAATAATAATATTATAAAATTCAGATTTTCTATAAATTATGCACAATATTGCTACACCCTAAATAGTACAGGGTACATGTCAATAGTAATAAGTAGATTTTAGTCTAAGATACAACTATTGTAGATTGTGTTGCAATAAACAATATTGAATACTGAATACTTACAGAATGCCAAGTTTCAGCTCAATCCGATAACATTTTTCAACATTTTTCAACCAAGTGGTTTCAACCAAAAAATGTGGAAGAAGCAAGCAAGAAAATCTGCTGCCATAACCAAACGGCGTTCCGGTGGTTGTATAACTATAGCACTTGAGAGTCAGATCATTTAAGGCCTAGCGACTGACTGATGACTATCCTCGACCAAATATTTGCTTACCAACAGGCGAGATAATGGTCAGACGCTAGCATATTATACATAAAATATAATTTATATTATTAGGGCTATATTTTGAGGGCCCAGTGGTGTAAGTGGGAGAACGGTCGGCTTTGATGCCAGAAGCACCGAGTTCAATCCCCGCAGTGGACCAATGGATTTTTTTTCTATCAAAAAAATTATGTGCGCTTTTCACAGTGGATTCCCTCCGATGAAGGAAAAACATCGTTAAGAAACCAACAACCCCCGCATGGCGGTAGGCACCATCTAGTGTTCGTCTGGCCACCTACCACCTTCAAGTTAGAAAAATCTGTCGACAAACATCTAATGTGTTCTGGCAGCTATCCTTGTGAGCCAGTTCCTATTTTAGGCCTAGCGTGCTACCATCTTCGACCGCAATAGTGGTCAAACGATAGCTTATAAGATATAAAAAAAAGTTATAGGTTAAAAGGTCAATGTTTAGATATTAAGTAAGTTAGTTCCTCAATCATGGCTAAACGGATTATGATAATTCTTAGCCTCCTCTCATGGTTTTTTTGTATATCTAGGCCAGTAAAGTAAAACATAGATCTAAATGCTCGTCAGTCTTAAAAAATCTTACATTAATCAGTTCCATATAATTCTTGGCAAAATCACAATACTATAAATGGTAATAGTGATATGAGCAACTTTATCTTTTGCAAACTTCAGATAACAAACAGTGACAAGCAAAATTATTATTTTACAATAAATACGATAAGCATATTATTCGAAAGTTATTCAGTTGTCGTCATTCAATCAGTACATACATATTAAATAATTAAATAAAGTAAAATAAATAAATACAATAATTTAATTGTTAAAACAATAGTTACAACAAAAATTATTATAAAAAATTGTGTTGGTTCGTGTTCTGATAAAAATAAAATTAAGGTTGTATAAAGTTGTTGCATAAACAAGTGTAGAATTAATGTTGTAAGTTTTTTTAATTATATTAACGAAACGAAATGTTGTTGAACGAAAGTGAATATTACGGTGAATGGATGGGAAAGGATTATTATTATTACCAGGTATTTATATAAATATTAATTAATAATAATAAATTATTATTTATATTATTTAAATTATTAATTAATTAATTATTAAAATTATTATCATTGTTAGCCCACTGTAGGGCATATGCCTCTTCCCTCTCACGCCACTCATCCCTGTTCTGAGCTACTATTGGCCAGGTCTTATCTGCGTACTTTGAAATAATTAATTAATAATTATAATTAATCCACCTTTTTTTTCAAAAACAATTGATATGTACTCAGAAAATTTTATTAAAAAATGTTTAATCCGAATCTTTTTGAATCCTTATTCTACAACAGTACTTCACGGCTTCGTATGCGCGTTCTATGACCTATTTCAGAAATGTCCCATATCGATATGGGCTATTCCTCAGCAATATTTCAGCCAAATCGATTATGCCATGGTCAAGATAACCTACTTACTGTCATTAATCAAATTAGACTCGTCATTGCCTAACCACAAAATGGAATAACGTCAAACGAAAGCAAAATCCCAATACTCTATCAGTAGGATCCTTTTTCTATTACGTCTATATCATACACGTCCAAATTCTGAGAATAATCTAATCATTTTAACCTATAATAAATCTTAAGTATGACGTCATGGAAGATAGCAAATGTTGCATTCGTTTGTATGAGGTCATCGTTGTAGAATACATTGTTTATTTTTACTATAAACAAGGAAAAAGATCTCTTAGATCCTTTAAGGTGGCTAAAAATAAACTAGTAGAGTTTTGTAGTGAGTTTCTTAACTCACTTTATTTAAAATAATAAGCAAAACTCTTGTGAGAAGAGCTTATTTATCATCAAAGTAATAAAGTTCAATTGATCTAACATTTTGTTTTGAATTAAAATAAACTTACAATCGCATAACCAACTATAACAAATCTTTTAGAAAAAATATTTTTGAATAGTAATGATAAATTTGTAATAATAATGATTGAAATAGTTGAAATTTGTATAATTTTTTTTTTAACAATTAAATAGAAATAATATATTTTATAAAATTTATACAGAGAAAATATTTGTTGGGTCAGTACCCAACAAATATTTTCTTGTTTTAAAAGCTAAAAGAAAAAGTAGCTCTACTTATGTCTCCAGATTTACGGGAAAATATTATTTTAATTTAGAAATCGGTTCAGACGTTCTTAAATGAATAAATTAAATTGGACTTAAGTATGTTTGATTAATTTTAGGGTACATGCTGTTCATGCATCATTTAGCCATTTTAACACATTCTATCAGAAAACAGCTTTTCTGTGTACATATATTCTGTCTTTCATTATAAAACTAAAATAAAGCGTCAATATTATCTTATCTTATCAACATAAGGTGACCATTTCATGTAGTCATTGGTCAAATTATGTGCTATAGTCGAATTGTTACATTACCACGTATTCCTTAAAAATAGTTTTAAAAAAAACTTAGTTTAAAAATTGTGTTTATTTACAACAAATATTTACAAATATATTTTATCTGATAATTAATAAAATGCTAGTATAAATAAAAATTAATTTTTAAAGCACCGGAACATGTTATTCCGGAGGTTGCGGGTTCAAGTCCCGTCGGTACGATGAAATTTTGGATTGTGTTTAACAATTTACAAAAAAATATAAAGTGTGAAACACTTCAAAGAAACATAATATTTGATTTTACGCAGTGCAACATCTCTCGTCGGATTTGAAAACTGTAATGTATTCTTCCGAATGATTAACTTACGTAATAAGTAGTCATAGATGGCGCCACCAATGCATAATTGGGTTAACAAAATGCAATCCACTAATTTCGTCGTAACGATACTTCGCACCGTGGCTTAATTGGCAAAGCACCGGAACATGTTATTCCGGAGGTTGCGGGTTCAAGTCCCGTCGGTACGATGAAATTTTGGATTGTGTTTAACAATTTACAAAAAAAAAAAATATAAAGTGTGAAACACTTCAAAGAAACATAATATTTAACCATGATATAGTCTAACACCAATGAATAAAACACTAGCGATGTTTCGTTTAGATTAATGTTTATTTACACATCATATTCTTAAGAAATAATTAAAAAGTAGGTTGCATTGTATTGGGCACGGAGTATTTTTTTTATTTATTTTTATTTATTTAAGTACTTAACATTCCTAATTTTATGTTGTGCCAATAAACCATAAGTTTGTGCTTGAATTAAATCACTCTACTATGTATGATGTTTCTTTGAAGTGTTTCACACTTTATATTTTTGTAAATTGTTAAACACAATCCAAAATTTCATCGTACCGACGGGTCCCGTCGGTGCGATGAAATTTTGGATTGTGTTTAACAATTTACTCTTCTATGTTATAAGAGTAGGTAGGTAGGAGTACTTCCCTACATTGTTGATACCCGAATTATGAACGTACTTTGTAGCCAACCTAACTTAACGGAAAGTATTGCTTATAAATTTCATAGAAACTTTTTTTGCAGTGTTGGTTGGTACGTTCATAATGATGAGTTATTTAATTATGTATGCAATGTCGCGGGAATGGTATTGGGTTGCCAACATGGCCCCCGGCTGTGCTGGCTGGAAGAGTAGGACATAGAATACTTTTTGACGTGAGCAAAACCGCAGGATGCAGCTGCTACTTGTAATGAAAATGTCAGACTTAACAAGACCACCAGATGAGTAAAGAAAAAAAAATGTTTCTCACAATTACAAAGATAAGAACGCAGTTCTTTGAACTGATTACAGTAGTTACCTCGACCTTAGAACTATCATAGTTAGACAAGTATCTTAACACTATTCTCAGAGCACCTTATTTTTATCTCATTTAGTGTTAATTGAGGAGAAGCATAAGGACCTGTTTTAAAATCTAAAAGGTTCAATGAAGCTATTTTTTTATTATACAGGGTATTTGGTAGATCGACCGACAATATTTTTTGGGGGGTTGGGAGGGTCATGCGTAAGTTTTCCCCGGTAGACCCGAAGTCCTAAGTGTTACGGTGTTTTAGACATGTTTTTTTTTGTTTTTTTTTTATATCACTAAAAATCACCCAAAATTAAGAAGTTGGCACTTTTTAAAACAGTCAAACAGATTAACGACTTTGAAAGCTCAGAACAGTTTTTTTTTAAAGGATTTGAATTAAGTAATGTTTTATTTAGAATACGGACACATTGTTGAATACAGTACAAGTTTATTCGTCGTATTACAACTACGAACAAAAAAGTTACCACGATTTAAAATGCAAGATTTTGGATGATTTAAAAAACCAAGAAAAATCATACCTAAAACACCCTGACACTTAGGGTTTCGGGTCTACCGGGGAAAATTTGCGCATGGCCCCCCTAACCCCTCAAAAATTTTGCCAATCCATCCACCAAACGCCCTGTATAAGGTAACAGGACAAGTACGACGTTCGCCGAATGGTTAACAATGAAATCTACTTATTATAGATACAAGCGCAGTGCGCTTGTTAGCTCAAGACATAAAGATGATATTAAGTCTCACAGGTCCTGTCATTTCACTGGAAACATTATCATTCAAACCGAAAAATATTCCTGTTTCACGACTATAATGTCTAAAGTAATAATTTAAGATCGTTTATAAAACTAAAAGAACCGACTTCAAACGTCGCGCTAGTCAAAGTAGCCAGTAGACGTAGTAACTATTACATAATCTGTGTCAGTAGTTAGTAGTATGAGTAAGTCGTCGAGATAAGTAAATGCGTCTTAATGTTGATATATTAATAATAATTTAAGATCGTTTAAAAACTAAAAGAACCGACTTCAAACATCGCGCCAGTCAAAGTAGCCAGTAGACGTAGTAACTATTACATAATCTGTGCCAGTAAGTAAAGTGCCAGCCAAGTAGTAAGTCGTCGAGATAAGTAAATATGCGACGTAATAAAAAGAAACGACGCATTGAGAACCTCCTCCTTTTTTGTGAAGACGGTAAAAATTAAATTTTTATCGAAATTAATCCTAAAAAAAAAATATTGCGATCCACGAGTGGCAGGAATATATTCACAGATGGATGGTAGGATCATTATATCGAGGTTCCGCCTGACTAGCTACCAAAAAGCGTAGCTTACCACCATCAAGAAGAAAATCTGCCACTATAACATTACGGTGCTCCGGAAGCATACAGCCCATAAGAGTATTTATTTTATTCTATGCCTAGTCAGGCCTCCCTCACTCGCCCATAGCTACTGTGATTTATACCTAAACTTTTGTCACCTGCGCCGGTACTATCTGCCAGTCGGTTGTCACTGCTCACGCGCGCCCAACGTATATTATTATTCTAATGACGGGATAACTGCGCATTCGTATTCTATCTTAGAAACGATTTAAGTTTTTCATAGTCATTTTGCGGAATCGACAAAATACAAGCACAATATGTTTTATTTTTTATGCTACCGATACTAAAATGACAAGACGGCGTAAAATTCACTTTTCCGACATGAAATTCGACTCCTAGTTAGAAACTTTGATGTAATTTTGTGAGGTAAATAAAAATAATTCGTAAACTTTTTTTTTAGTTTATTGAGTCAACCCTTTACTGTATCGGGGCGCGCCGGTACATCGCGCGCTGAACGAAGTAGGTAATAACAACGCTAGGTCGAGCGCCTTAGACACATTTTTGCTTGTATTGTCTGAAATAAACGTTGGTATTGTGTTTTTGTAGGGGAGTGAAGTATATGTTACGTAGTACCTATTATATAATCTGTGGCCTAGTGTTCACCATCTTTAAGCACATCATCGCTTATTTAGGCAGAACAGTGGTCAAAAGCAAGCCTTTATAATAGTAAAAAACGTTTGTATTTAATTACAGTGTTATAGACGTCCGTAGGCTAAGTGATATTACATTCAATTAAACAACCCATAGTAACCCGTCTTCAACAACAGTTTACGTGCGAAGCCACCCACATTTGCACAGTCTATTTATAGCCAAAGAGTTATGCAACTGGGAATGCCACTGACTAACACAGCCTTGTAAAGTCGCGGCCCATTCATAAATACGTATGTCATACTTCGCAAAAACAAGCACTCGATATTTTGTAAGCAAATAAGTACTACATGCTGCGATGACATTCAGTCGTTGCTAAATATGGCTTGGCTTATACACACGCCTTGACAAATGTACTACAATCTTAGCTCATCACTTATTTTTAATTAACCTGTTTGATCCAAAAGTGAAAGGTCTCCCCCATTGTATTCTACTATCCCTATCCAATGCCGTTTGTGGCATGTCTTTGTTAAAAAAATAAAACTGGCCAAGTGCGAGTCAGCATCGCGTCTCTTATCGCACACTTAAGGAGGGTTCCGTGCAATACGAAACATAACAGAGTTTCAACCTCATATATTTGATTAATTCATATTACCAAGAATAATTGGTTTGGTCGCGATCTAGAAAGACGGGGCTCGTTTACTAGCGCCATCTATGTCATTTTGCCGAAACTAATTAGATAGATGGCGTTTAAAAACACTTTTTTTGTATATATACCCCCTTTAATTTTTAATTTTAGTTTGTTTTTAGTATTTGTTCTAGCGGCAACAGAAATACACTATCTGTGAAAATTTCAACTGTCTAACTATCACGGTTAATGAGCTATAGCCTGGGGACAGACGGACAGACAGACAGACAGACAGACAGACAGACAGACGGACAGCGGAGTCTTAGTAATAGGGTCCCGTTTTACCCTCTGGGTACGGAACCCTAAAAACATCTAAATCATCTCGCCACCGCTTTTTGGGCCTTCTTCTACGTCGACTGGTTTTAGCTGATCTCAGTTAAATTATATTTGAGTGATAACAACGCCTCAAGGCTTCTCATTTTCCTATTACATACGTTTTGGGTAACTATCTACGGTATAACCTTTTTATCTGTGCTACGGTAGGTATAAAAAGTGTAATGGTAGGTACAGTTTAAAAGGAAAATATATATATAAATATCAGATAATTGATGGATACAGCTTGTATTCTCTTTTGCATATACCTACTTAGATGTATTGAAATGACATAGAACATAAATATTATATTTAACGTCAAACCTGACTATTGTCAAAAAAAGTCATAAAAAAAATATATTCTCTTTGCCATTAATCATATACATTTTATAGTAAAATGTTATCGTTTATAAAATTATTATTGATTCAGTCTAAATGTAAAAATTATGTAAAACTAATAGATTTGGGTCAAAATGTCAATTGTCAATTAGTGAGGCACCCCGTTGATGTCTTTTGTATGGACCAGCGGGAAGCTTAATCAAATGGTTGTATTATCTCAAACAATAACATTTAAATAGTACCAAAAATAATCAATTCACGACATGAAATATAAGTATTTTAATTTGAGACGGAATGTGCCCTCTCGATTTCTCATTATATAGCCTTGCTATGTATGTGCGTGTGAGTATCTGACCTATGTGAGTTTCTTTGTGTGTATAAGTTGTAGGTAATATCAATGGAGTACGGAAGGCGAATGACGTCATTGATCTTAACAATTAAAATCACGATACACGACTTGTTGGAACAACGACTGGAACTTGCAGTAATGGGCCAGTCCGAAATAACTTGAGATTTCCGCTACTTAACATATTGTAACTTAAATATATCGGATGTCCTTTGGATAAAACCTTATTAGATGGTGATGTCATATATGCAATTATCTATGGATTTTCATATTAAAGCTTCAATTTTAGTATAGATACAAGAAAATGAAAAGTCTGGCGCTAAATGCCGATGCATTTAAATTTGCATAGGTAATTGACATTTAAGTACATATTTCCAAATATAGTTCAATATAAATCTTGAAATTTACGATCTTACGAACGAAAAAACTTACGAACTTACACCAGAGAGAAAGAGAAGAGAGTTAGGAAATATTGGGATGGTCTCAATGAACAGGTTATGAATAGATCAGTTTTGTAGTATGTTTTAAAAATTTGAATTTAAATATTATAAATAATTATTAAAGACTTATATAGAAATTACGTACGTTCTTCCGTTGTGATTTATTAAAAGGTTCTCTGTGTTCTGAGTCTTTAATTTTTAGTGTTAAATTTATTTTTGAGTAACTACTATATATTAAATCGCTATTTTGGATTACCATATGAATTTAAATATTAATTAGCATTATACCTATTTATCTACTACACAATTAGCTCTCCATGTCCAATCACAAACCTGGAAATTAATAACAAAATCGTGAAGTTATTGTTATCAATTTAATATCGGACAGGATATTAGGCTACACTCGTTTGGAAATTAACACAATTACTTTTTAATTTCTATAACGTCATGTCAAAAACTTAATTAAATGAGTGACGTATGCGTAACGTACAGTTCCGATGTCAGATCTAATAATTCGGTATTAGTTTAGTAGCGTACTTCCCGTAGTGACGCAGGTTTCCATTCAGTCAAAGCCTCCATGCGCCGTCGCAACGCTCAGTGTCGACGTGATCTATCCGAGGTACACACGCACTCATCAACCGAAAAAGTGCAAACTCACAACAAACCTCATTCATCAAAAAAACCAGCCAGTGTCATAATGTAATCATATTTTTTTTAATTGCCACCAGTGAATTTTTGAATTGAAAAAGCGCGGGATTATTCGAAGCCGGTTGGCGCCGGTGAAACCTAACCTCAAAATTTGACATGGACAACGTCAAAGGTGCATCGACCCCTGTTCGGAATTGACAACTGACGTGCAGTTGACTGTGTGAGTGCGGATTTTGTTTTCTTCAAGTGACATTTGACTTGATATGGAGGGTGAAAGTTGGAAGTATCAAGTGAGTCGATCGAATTGTTGTTAGATCAATGATCAGTCCATTGTTAGCGTGAGTGTCGCGTCTCGTAAACTTACAAGCAAACACACCTGTATAACCTGTCTCTTATTCTACGTACTTACATTGATGGCTCGCCATAGTCGTTAATTCTAAATGGCAATATATCGCGAGCGACGTATGTCAAATTAAGTATGTCGTCATATCTTCTAAAAGTGCTTGAGTAGAAATACCAAAATTACATGGTTCTTCAATAAAAATGCCAAATGGCTATAAATTTATCAACCGGAGTCGGTTAATCGAATCTGCAGAGACTTGGAAATTCCAAGTTTTAGTACCTATGGCAAGTTTTTGCCCCGTAAAAAACAAAAACATTGGCTGATTACATTTGGCAGGCACGTTTGTGTTCACATTATTTTGTCCTGACTTAGTAAAAAGATATATTTGTATGTATACATAATTTGAACATGAATAAAGTGCCAAATTAAGTCGAGTTAACAGAGTACCTACAATTTTAAAATGCATTCATCGAAATCAATTGTAATTCAGTTTGAGTTCTATAGAATTTATTGACTTCACTGTGCTTCGAAAAATCGTTGACATCAACAGCTCCGATTATTACGCTAATCACATATTTATCGAATAAATAACACATTTCAATTAAAATATACTCTAATGTGGTGAGAGCATTATATCGAAGTTCCGCCTGCCTTGCTACACAATAACTAGCTTACAAAAACTTAACATGAAAAAAAAATTTTATGGCTCCACACGATTAGTGTCTTTAGCCAGTGTCAACTATTACAATTTTTCTAGTTATTGAGAATTCATGTCATAAAGATGGGTCAAAGTCACATTTCAGGTCAAGTTAAAGTCATAGTCTAGTCCAAGTCATACCCTCAGTAAAAATGTGGATTTTACCGAAGAATTTCAGTGGAATTTTAATGAGAACGCAAATAGCATGTTTTTCAACATTGTGTTGTTTCCCTACACTTACACACATTCACCAGCACTTAATGGTTAATAATACACATTTATTACACATTATCTCGCGGAAGAACACAAGTCTGAGGAAAAAATACAATGAAAGCACACACACTTTTCCACGTTCCCGCCAAAAAAAAACTAAAAACTTAACTTATCAAAGAACTTACGTAACTACACATGCATTCTACTTTTTAACCGACTTCACAAAAAAGGAGGAGGTTCTCAATTCGTCTGTATGTTTTTTTTTTTTTTGTGTGTATGTTACGCGATTTCTCCGTAAATAGTGAACGGATCCAAATGATTCTTTTTTTAATAGATAGGATACATTTCCGAGGTGGTCCCATTTTAATTTTATCGAGATCTGATAAGTATCTCCAGAGATATGAAGATAAATACCTCAAACATAGGAGAATGTACTGATTTTAGGAGAAGAGTCCCAAGAAGATTATACACAATGGAGGTTGCTATTGGATATACTTTTGAAGACTAAAAAATATGACCTTGAATAATGTTTTTACATCTTTCTTCTCGTTGATTTTGGTTTTTGACAGATATTCTTACGGTAACTGTGAGCGAGATAGAAATAAAGGTAGGGATAGTAATTTTTTTTTTAAATATCTTATAGGCTAGCGTTTGACCACTATCTCACCTGTTGCTAAGTGATGATGCGGTCGAAGATAGAGAAGTGGACTAGAATGGGAACTGGCTCTCAAGGATAGCTGCCTGAACACATAAGATGTTTGACGACAGATTTTCTAACTTGAGGGTGGTAGCTGGCCAGGCGGACACTAGATATGTCCTACCACCATGCGGGGGTTGTTGGTTTCTTAACGATGTTTTCCTTCACCGGAGGGCAACTGTGAGAAGCGCACATATATTTTTCGATCGAAAAATTCATTGGTGCACGGCGGTTTGAACTCGGTACCACGGCATCAAAGCCGACTGTTCTCCCAATTACGCCACCGGGCCCTCAATAAATAATTATATATTAATAATTATAATAAATAATTATAAATAAATATAAATAATTTGTCTTCACAGGAATGTTCTACCGGGCAAAGTCTTGTTAAGGTGCAAACTTTTTTAAACATACCTAAGATTTTTTGACATGACATGACGTTTGGCGAAGATGGCGGCCATTTCAGTCCCGCGACACTGCATACATTATTAAATAACTCAGAATTATGAACGTACTTTGTACCAACCAACACTGCAAAAAAGAATTTATAAGCATAATACCACAGATCATATAATAGTTACTATGTAAATAATACTTTCCGTTGTTAGGTTGGCTACACAGTGCTTTCATAATTCGGGTTTCAACAATATAGGGAAGTGCCTCTTATAACGTAGTAGAGTGATTCAGTACTCTGTTGGCCATATGGCGGCAAGTAATGTTAATAATCGCAAATAATACTTTTTTATATTCATTTTGGAATACAACTAGTCCGTGTTATAAAAGTATTTTGAATTATTGTAATAAAATACACAATTAATTATCGTGTGTGTCAGATGCTTTAATTGCACAGGGCCATTTTGGACATTGTCCTTTGATACCTTGATGACATAATTATTACTTGTGAATATTATCACTTTAGCAAGGCATTTAAAGTCAATTTTTTTAGGGTTCCGAACCCAAAGGGTACCAAATGAACTCTTTCTGAGACTTTGTTGTCCGTTCGTCCGTCCGTCCGTCCGTCCGTGTGTCTATACATATGTGCGCACTTTACAGATCTGTATCTTCTTAACCGTTATAGGTACATACTTGAAATTTTCAAAAAGTATATATCCGTCAGTGAATAACGGCCCAGACACCAAATGTAATAGATGCATGTAATTTAATTAAAACTTGTTATGCACTAAAAATGGTAAAATAAGTTATTTTTCAAAAAAAATAAAACCGACTTCATAATCACAAACAGGCACTCAAAAGCGAAAAATAAATTATTTAAAATTATTATAAGCGCTACCCACTTATCTATTTGAAGTCGGTGCCAGCCAAGTCTATTGGATAGTCGATAGATACTATGTATGTAGTAGTAGTAAGTAGGTACATGTAGGTTAGTAAGTAGGTAGATACATGTAGGTATTATCTATCTACTACCTATTAGACTTGGCTGGCACCGACTTCAAATAGATAAGTGGGTAGCGCTTATAATAATTTTAAATAATTTATTTTTCGCTTTTGAGTGCCTGTTTGTGATTATGAAGTCGGTTTTATTTTTTTTGAAAAATAACTTATAGCACAGAACTCTTATCCACAAAGATGTTTAACACGTACGAAATCATTTTAAGCTTTATTTATAAATACGAAGTAGGTAATACATAACAAATGAAATTTAAACAATGGGACGAGATATAAAGACGTTAGACGTATTAGGGAATTCCGGCCGTTAAACAGTCTAATGGGCATTTAACTATAATCTCATTCTAACATCTGAACAACGACTCGGTGGAAAAATTATATAGAATTTACTGCCTTATTAGTTTAGTTATAAAGGAGTTTTGTGTTGTTAAAAATTTGCAGGCTTAATATTATATTATTGTAGAAGTTGCATACTTTTTTAAATATTTAAAATGAACAGACAATCAGACAGATAAGACGAAGATACTACTACTATAGAACTAAATAGATTTATCATCATCATCAGCCCATGTCTGTCCACAGTATCCACTGCTGGACATAGACCTTATCTATGGCATGCCACTGGATTCGATCTTCAGCCTTTGGTTTCGAACCACTCCCAACCAGCTTGCGTATGTCATCACTACTGCATGGTGATAGGACCCTATCTAGTATCCGCCTGGCCAGCTTCCACCCTCAAGTTAGAAAATCTGTCGCCAAACATCTTATGTGTCCCGAAAGCTATCCTTGAGAGCCAGTTCCCATTTTAGGTCTAGCGTGTTCATCTTCGACCGCATCATCACTTACCAACTGGTGAGAGAGTGGTCAAACGCTAGCCTGTAAGATGTATAAAAAAAAAACTCCAACTAGCTGGAGGGCTAAAAATATTACAACTGCAAAATTTTTATTTAACTAAAACTATTAATGAGGTATATTTATGATTTTGAATTTGAGGATGCAAATATAACTTTAATAATATTTGTTATTATCATTGGGTTAGTAAGGGCCTGTGCCCCAAGGTTTCCAAAAACCATTTAATAGGGATTTTGATATAAATGTTGATCGCCTTATATATGGAGGTTTTTGATAACATTGGACTATTTAAAACATTTGATCTTTGATCTTATTTTAAATTGCTGTGTCATTTTAATTTAATTTATTTAACTTACAAAAGACACTAATTTGTGTCACTAAATTTAGAGGTGATCATAAATCTATTTGAGGTTTGTTCTCACCTCTACAATTTTATTAGATTGATAGTTACGAAACTGTTCCTTCGTTGTTTATAAATAGAATAAAAGGTGATAAATCCCTACAGTATAATAAAAGATAAAATGTTTAATACAACTGAATCCTAAGGAGATATTTAATTGAACTCTATAAATCTAAAAACAAACTATTTAACGTTCCTACGATGAAATAAGAACGAAAGTAGAGTTACGGAAGTATAAGGTACTTCATTTTATAATTATTAATTGCCGCAGTGTATTGGTCAAAGTTACTAGTGTATTGTAGTGACATTAAGTACTTCATTTGTAGTGTAAATATACAGTAAGTGAAGAAGTTAATGTCAGTTTGCAAGCGCCTTGTTTCACAGCAGTTTTCCACTAACTGGCAAGCACGTGACTGAAAATAGAGGGTAGACTCAATTACTGTCTGCGCAGACAATAATTGAGTCTACCCTCTACCTATTTTAAACGCAGCTATGTTTATAATATATCTATCTACCTTTTGAAATAACTTTTTAAAGGTACGGCCACACCGCGTCCTGCGTGCGCGATCTAGGCGGCGATCAGATAGCGCAGTAGTGTTTGTACCGACTAGTTCACACCAAACGCTATCAAAAAACAATTGAAAAGTACTGATATTGCGCCCGCAGATCGCAGGACGCCGCGATGTGTCCGTACTTTAAAACCTACAGTATTTCAGTTCAATAAAAACTAAACACCCAAAACCAAACCGCCGAATGACAAGATTATGAAACAGTTTGTAACTCCATTCAGTAAAGTAGGCGGCAACCAGAACGGATCGAGCCTTTGTCAACTCTGTTACTTGTACAGTATTCTTTAATCTGTGACTTTGTCTAGAAATAACAAATGTGGCATTGTTGTAGCGTAAAACCCCCAAGGTTGTTGAAATAGTGCACCGACTATCGACTCTCAAATTATAATGGAGTGACGTCAAAGGTCTATCGGGCCTATTGTCTCTTTTTGTCTGATTGGTGAATGAACAGCCGGGTTGCAGATCAGTTGATACTACTAATTTGATTTTACGCAATTAGTGTAGGCTTTTTTAACCGACTTCACGACAAAGGAGGAGGTTCTCAATTCGCATTTGAGGATCTAAATTATATAATTATTTTAATGTATGTACGTAGGCGCACACATCTACGTAAGTACATTGAAATCATAAAATAAAAGTTAATATTTTCTTATTTTCTAAGACATATAAACGATACAAATGATGAATTTATCTGATTTACAAGTCATCTGATGTTACACATGTTTGCCGCGTTTACCGCAATCTCTCCTGGGGCCTTATTCAGTATGACCAATGAGATAACGCGTTCCTTAACGCGCCACGTTGCGTCATTGAAAAATTGTATTCTGTATGCCACACGATAAGTAAATTATACAAAACGCGCGCGTTACACGTCCTCATATGTCACGATATTTTGACAGCTCAAAACGCGCTCATAACCTTACCCTACCGCGTTTTAATTGGCATAGAGAATACCATAACGCGGAGATAACGTAACACGGCACGGTAAGACTTTGAAATGGTCATACTGAATAAGGCCCCAGATATGAATTTTAAAACATACTCCGCAAGACTTATTATGAACTCTTTTTATATCTTATAGGCTAGCGATTGACCACTATCTTCCCTAGTGGCAAGCGATTATGTGGTCCATGATAATGAACACGCCAGGAGCTGCCAGAATACCGTAAGGTTACGGCGACAAATTTTCTCCTTGATGGTGGTAAGCTACTTCTTGGTGGCAAGTCAGGCGGAATATCGATATAATATGCTCCTACCACCTTCAATTAAAGATTTGAATAATATCGTTTAAAAACTAAAAAACAACCGACTTCAATGCCGCGCTATTCATTTTCAGTACCAATTTTGAGATGTTTATCTCAATATCTCTGGAGATACTTATCATACCTCGATAAAATTACCATGGTACCACACTTGGGATATCTCCTTTCGAACAAAAAAAGAATAATTGAAATCGGTTCATAAACGACAAAGTTATCCACGAATAAACATAAAAAAAAAAAAAAAAAATATATATATATATATATATATATATATACGGTCGAATTGAGAAACCTCCTCCTTTTTTTGAAGTCGGTTAAAAAGGAATGTTCCTATTGTGTATCTATTTACATGCGTATTAAGCATGAGCATGAATTAAATAGAATAAAATTAAACTTAATTATTGAAGTACCTGCGCTATTCTTAACAGGCTCCAAAAATATTTACAAAAAATAAACTGGCCAAGTGCGAGTCGGACTCGCACACGTAGGGTTCCGATTGAACAAAATTTGCCGGAAAAATTAAGTATCTACATAGTTTTAACATCGATATATATAAATACCGTGTCAATACTAAACATGCTTATTTACTACAACGCCACTTAACGAATGTCGAACGAACTTCTAACACCCACCATGTGGCCGTTAACACAAAGGTCAGTGACCTTTTTGTTGGTTACCATCATTCATAGATGGCGCTATAGTAAAAACACGTTTTTTGTATGGGGTACCCCCTTTAATTTTTAACTTTGTTCTGTTTTTAGAATTTGTTGTTATAGCGGCAACAGAAATACATCATCTGTGAATATTTCAACCGTCTAACTATCACGGTTCATGAGATACAGCCTGGTGACAGACGGACAGACAGACATACAGACAGACAGACAGACGGACAGCGGAGTCTCAGTAATAGGGTTCCGTTGGTATCCTTTGGGTTCGGAACCCTAAAAACTAGCTTGATTCCGGGTCTTAAAACTATTTGGTATTTCAATTTCAATGCCTATCATTTCAAGTGATTTATATATATCATAAAATATTTATCGCATTTACAATAAAAAATAATTATGTGTTTCTGGCTGAGAGTGTCTATCTTGTTTTGCAAGTTGATCTGTTGAAATAAATTTTAAGTACTCTTGTATTATATTACTTACAAACTTAAAAATAGTGTTTTAATTGTAATATCTTATAAGCTAGCGTTTGACCACTATCTTACCTGGTGGTAAGCGACGATGTGGTTGAAGATGATGAGCACGCTAGGCTTAGAATACAAACAAAACAACATACAGACAAATTGAGAACCTCCTCCTTTTTAGAAGTCGGTTGAAATTAAACACGTAAGCATATAGAAAATGCTGTGTTCACTGTTCATAGTATTACTTGGTGTATTATAGAACTAGTGCTTGAAGCAAATGCAAGTGGCGTTAAACAATGAGAGGTAGACAAACAGAGACAACATGAGAACTATGTAAATAGCACATTGTCTTGAGATACATAAAAAATGCAGAATATCAAGAAAATTCTTGCGTATGATTGCCTTCTCTGACCGGTTAAACCTGCTCGGTCAAGATTTTCGCCCGGAAAATGCTTAGAAATCCACCTCAGTGAGGTTTTAGTGACCGTGGAGATGGGTTTATCACTATTACGAGTAAGAATAAAAAATATCTAATATGACATCACAACTCATAAATCAACGACAAGTCGATATTGGGTAGCAAAATACAGATATTTTTTGTCAATGGCAATAATTTTGAACATACGTGACAAAGATATTTTTATTTTTCTGAGAACGGTCACTATCTGTCCTATCACCCGATTTCGGCTTGACGTTGATTTATGGGATATTAATACTTTTACTATTTATTAAAAAAACACGTTAAAATCCAAACGATTTCTAATTGCGCTATATTATTATTTAAAACAATGAATTAGATTTTAATTGAAACTGTCTGTCTATGATTTGTATGTTCAAATTGTATTCTTTTCTCGCACTTATAACGTATCAAACTATCTGGTGTCCTGTATTACAGGTTTTCTTGTAAAACCTACAGTCAAAACCCATTTTGGCACCATTGCATATTTCAGAAATAAATGCATTTTATTATTATTATTATATCGTCAAAACAAAATAACAAAGTAGGTACTTAGTTCTCAGAAGTGTTGAACAAATACATCTACGCCAACAACTAATTCGTGATACTTTAATATTACCAAACGCTATCCAAATGTTGACTATCTGCTATAATTATCATAATTATTTGAAGCTTAAATTTTGCCTCGGTACAGTTTTGTCATTACCCAATTTAGATTCTTCGTACGTACCTATACAATACGTATAGCTAATGATAAATACACAGCTGGATAATGTTATGATTTAAACATCTGGAAGAAGTTGTCTACGCGCTTAACCGTTCATGACGTGAATGATGACCTAACCCTCAAACACGCTCGTATGTGATCAACAAATATTAACAGATCCTTACTCAGTGTTATGTTAATGAGCCGACACACCCTAAAAGGTTATAAATGAACATAGAACAGCTAGCGCAAATCGCATATACTTACCCATTTTGGAAACGCGTTTAGTGTACTTAATCAAAGTCATAAAGTAAGACTCTTGTATCACCAACGGTATACTTCATCAGATCGCAAAAGTACTTGTTTTTGTTTACTATCTGCACCCCGCGGCTTTGGCCGCGTAAATTTCTGGTTATAAACCTTCCTCTTGATGACCTCCCCTTATGAAAAACTAGACCTCGATTCAATGATTTAACGCAAGTTTCGTTTGTCAACAGATGCCACAGACCGTGCCACGGTCCGGGTGCAGCCCACAATCGGCCTCTCAGGAGGAGAGGGCCGTGCCCGGGTCCCCGGCGGACCTCCAGCACCTCCTCCGCCTCCTCGGCGCCGCCTCCCCTCCAGAATCGATGCTGCACTCCCCTCAGAACCACACAAAACCACCCCCACCCTACCCCGAGGACAACAACTTCCTCGATCGCCTATACGACTTCGAAGATTACCCCACCCCGTCACCTTCGTCCGACGAAGGATCAATCCCAACAGTGGCGCTGCAACCTCCTTCCCCCTACAGTTCCCTCCAGTACTACTCCCCCATCTCGATCAAAGAGGAACCCAACAGACTACAGGTGCCTGGCTTCGCATCACCTTACCCGTTATCTCCTTCGGGATCTTGCGTCTCATACGGCAGCAACTATACACAATACAGCACCTCACCGGTACCACAACGCGAGGAATACATAGACATTGAGGAACTACTAATAGAGAACCAAATTCTCCAAGAGAGTGTGCAGCATCATTACATCACCCCGAAAATAGAAGTCGAAGAGCCGAGAGACCACATTCTTCTCAGATCAGCACTCGAAGACACATCCTTCCAGAAGAGATTAAACCTTAGACCGATTCCTTTTGAGTTAAGCAGCGTTAAGATGGAAGAGAGCAGCGGAGGCGACGATACTCTGGTAGCACCTAACATCGACCATGTCTTGTCAATGGCCATCGAACAGTCCAAAAGGGACGTAGACAACACCTGCACAGTACTTGGAATCTCTCCAGGTGAGTAAACGATATTGCCAATCTTAGTCATTTTGAATTTTAATAGGTTGCATTACCAATAAATTACTGCATATCAGTACTACCACACATAATTGATTTATCCATAATACATGTCGTGAGAATTCTGCTTTACGCCATATATGTACTAGTAAACGAGCAATTAACAATGACGTCACGCATTTGTGTGGCAGAAAAAACGTAATTCCACGTAGATGTCAGCTACTGCCTAAGTACATCGTCATTATAAATATTAAATGGTTTCTCAGAAGCTCATCGGAATAGTCGATTACGTAATTTGTATGTTTGCGTTGGCCCACTGATGATCTTGGTAGCTAATCACTCCGCGTGACGTTTTCATTGAATGCCTTTAATATGCAAATCAAAGGTAAGACTAGAACTTGTATCAATTTTCTGATACATGTAGCGTCTGGTCTATCGTCAGCAATTTAATAGCGGTGTACTTTCTTGATTCAGTCAGGAATATGTCAGGGTAATTAATATGCCACCGTTCTCCAAGGCAAATTAATTATAAGCCTATCCACATATATCTGTCCATAAACAGTACTTTTATTGTGATTAATATCGTCAAGGCATTATTTCAAGAAGTTTGTTTTAAAGGTTGCTCTATTTACAGATCCAATGCTGTGGAGGCCAGACGACGTCAAGGCATGGGTCACGTTTACACTGAGGACTTTTAACATGCAAATGGTTCCTGAGGAATATTTTGCTATGGGCGGACCAGCTCTTGTTGCTCTTACCGAAGAAGACTTCAACCAGAGAGCGCCTGAAGTAAGTACATTTAACTACGCAGTTAAAAACAAGTTTATCCAAGGTGACCTCAAAGGTGTTATGAATCAAAGTTCAGAATTGATTTGAACACAACTGATAATGTCTGAACTATCGTGACTATAAAATAACAGGCTAAAGAGAATGTATCGTGAAAACGTAAACACTATTACACAAATATCTTTAGGGTCAATTTAACATAAAACATAATTATCGATAAACATTAACGTTGTTGAAAACACCATACAATCAAGCAATCGATAAATAATGTTGACTTTAGGACCAATAAACTTGATGTAGATGGTACTCAGGCTTGATAATATAATTTGTTTTGAAAGGTCATCGTCTTCAGTATCCATTAGAAAGATGTATATTAAATATGATATATGAAACATGATGGCCTTTACGGGTGTTTCATAGTAATGTAACTTTGTTTCTATTAATAAATTAAAATATTTATTCTAAATGAAAGCTTTATCTGCAGTGGTCTTAAAATCTTGTCTGGCATTAACTTGATGGTAAAACAGTTTGCAATAATCGATAGTTGTTAAAGTCGTATCGGATTCTAAATCAATTCCATCAACTGCAATCTTCTCCGGATCATCATAGATTTAGTTAATAACTTCCTAAGTTTTTCGTGGTATGCTTACATCATGTCTGATTGCGTGATCAGCACATGTCGGTCGATCAGAATAATAGACGATGATCCACTTTTTGTTCAAGTTACTTTTGATAGTTATAACAATATTCCTAAAGCCTTTTAATAATAATCCTAATTCCTATCTGTCGCGTCTATTTTAACGTTTTTGTCAATGTTAAGCTTTCTTAACTGTTGTCTCGTTTATATATCGCTATGTAGAGCAGTTTGTTGAGAGTTGCAACTAGTTTATCAGCAACATCATTTACACTATGGTTACCCAAAAGATGTACTGACTGAATAATCGATAGTTAACTTAATATTCATCAAATAAGTGAACTTGTGTATTGTATAATTGATATTAAAATCTGCCATTTGATAATTTCTTTATTACTACCATTCATAGTATTAATAATTGAGTCGTCATAGAATAATGAAATTGGATTCAATATCCAATTTCACAAATCTTTGTAAGAAGTTTATTTGGAGAAATCTATTTTAGAATTTGCAGTACATTAACAATTGCAGAATAGATTCTGCTGATGCAGTGCAGTTTTGACGAAGTATGTAATATATTACCATATAGAATAGTCTAGTTTCACATGTCAATTACAGGCCTATCTCAGTCACTTCCATACTCTGTAAGACTATGGAACGTGTACTGAACCACAGGCTCCTGGCATACCTAGAAGTGAACGATCTCCTCAGTGACCGACAATACGGGTTTCGCCGAAACCGGTCTACTGGGGATCTTCTAGCGTATGCCACGCACATCTGGAGCGAAGCCATCGAGAACCACGGCGAGGCGCTGGCCGTCTCTCTTGACATCTCGAAGGCTTTCGACAGGGTTTGGCACGATAGCCTTATTAGCAAGCTTCCTTCATACGGCCTGCCCACTGGTTTATGTGTTTGGATAGCAGATTTCTTGAGGGATCGGTCGATTCGAGTGGTCATCGATGGCTGTTCTTCCGACCAATTGGCCATAAATGCCGGAGTCCCTCAAGGATCAGTACTCTCTGCAACACTTTTTCTGCTGCATATTAATGACCTGCTTAAACCCGGTATCTTTGGGTACGCAGATGACAGCACTGTTGTAGAGAGTTATACATCCAACGCACGAACCAGTGCATTACAAATCCAGTCTCATAGAGAAGCGATGGTCGAACGCTTGAACTTTTCTTTGAAGGCAGTCTCTGATTGGGGCGATGCCAATCTGGTCAAGTTCAATGCTGCGAAAACCCAGGCGTGTCTTTTCTCCGCTAAACGGAGCCCATTTCTACTGGCTCCTACTTTCCGGGATGTGTCCGTTCCGATAAGTAACAATCTCGAGCTTCTTGGCATCTCTTTGACACCAACTCTCAATTTCGGCTCTTATATTGAGTCTAGAGCCCAGCTAGCCTCAAAAAAGCTTGGCATTTTGGCTAAGGTGAGACGGTACTTCACACCGGGACAGTTGCTTAATCTTTACCAAGCACAAGTCCGGTCGTGTATGGAGTACTGTTCTCACCTTTGGGATGGTTCTGCTAAATACCAGCTGGAGACACTGGAAGCTATTGAGAGGAGAGCCAAAAAACTCATCAGCGATGACCTATTAGTAAGCAAGAGACTCCAGAGTCTCGCGCATCGCCGCAAAGTCGCTTGTTTATCGGTTTTCTATCGGATACATTTCGGAGAGTGTGCAATGGAACTGCATGATTTGATTCCACCATCCCCATTTTATAATCGGACATCCAGAGACACTAAAAGGCGCCACCGATTTATGGTGGATATACCATCTACCCGAACGAAGCGATTTGCTTCTTCGTTCATCATACGAACCGCTAAGGAATGGAATACCCTGCCTGAGTCCGTGTTTCCGATTAAGTACAATATGGGGGTCTTCAAATCGCGAGTGAATAGGTATCTTCTGGGTAAGCACGCTACATCATCGATCGCATCATCACTTAACATCAGGTGAGATAGTGATCAAGTGCTACCCAGTTCGGTATATAAAAAAAAAAAAACATGTTAGTAAAATATGTTTTCTAATAAGAATTTGAAAACAAAGTATCTTTTACCACAAATACATTTCCATAAATATTTATAAAAGTTGTATCATGACACTGCACTCAGTTGTCACATTAATTTACTCTGTATACTGGTCCAGTAATCTCCACAAGAGTATGTAATTTACATTCACTGTAGTGGCTTTTGATTATTTTATCAGTGTTTATAAATAACTTTGTTGGTTGTTTATTGGTTTGATTTGATATGTTACATTGGTTGATTGTTGTATCTTATACTATATTTTAATATGAAATACGTATAGCTAAAACAAAATGAGGAAGTGCTTTTACCCAAGTGACCAAAGAAGACAGTAAACAAGTATTACGACAGGAAATCCGTTAATGGGAACCTGATTGCCAATATTATATAACGCGACACACTTCGCTTGTTTTGACTACACTTTGTTTTGCAATTGTTATTTAAAATCGAGTGACTTTGATAGGTGTAAATTGAGGGCATTTATCAAAATAATTATGCAACTTGCCTAATTGCCACCTAGAATCGTAAGAGCGTCTAATCGGCGTGCCAGTGGGAGTATCGCGTTATCACGCGCGGCTGCCACGAGACTTTCTCCGAGGCCGATGAAAGTCAGTCCACCACCTCATTTGACTCCGCTGCATACAAACACATCGTTTGTTTTGATGCGGCCTTCGAAGGCCCTTCTCCAATGACATCTAAATCAAGTTCGACGAACTCTAAAAAATCGTGCGAAAACATTTTAAACACGTCAAAAATCACTGGCAATTTTGTACGTGTAACGAATCTTAACATCCAAAACTAGTTTCTTAAATTGCCTTTAAGTTCGCCTCCTCGAATTAATCGGCTATAACGAAAAATAGCTTGTAATAAACGAGTCCCAGACGTTCGAGGTATTTTAGAAGTTTTGTTTAGAAACTACGATAGACTAAAGTATTTATGTTTATTGCAGGCTGGAAGTACGTTATACGCCCAGTTGGAAATCTGGAAGGCTGCCAGACATGAAGTTTGGAGAACGAGTACACATTGGACAGATCATCAACAGCCTCCGACCACACCTACACCTGTTGCTCTACCTTCTGCTGATGATATGAGTGATGGTAAGTTATACATTTTTTTTTCTATTTACCGTTGCAGTCAAAGGTGGAATCTTGCTCGTCTGTAAGTGAAATAATGACATTAAGACGAGGCAACGGACATTGCCAGAATTGTGACAACAAGCCACAGAAGCCATAAACTAAGAAACTAACTAACTACTTTTATCAACTGACTTCCAAAAAGGAAGAGGTTCTCTATTTGCCTGTATGTTTTTATTTCATTTTATTTTTTGTATGTATGTTGTATGTATGTTACACGATTACTCCGTCAATTGTAGACCGACTTAAATAATTATTTGTTAAATCGGTAAAGTACATTTCCGAGGTAGTATCATTCTAATTTCATAAAGATCTGATAAGTATCTCCGTAGATATGACAACAAACGTCTCAAACTTGCTACGGAAACTGACTTGCGGGGCATGAAAGTTGGTTGTTTTAGTTTTAAAACTACCTTAATTATAATTTAATAACAGCTGTGCCCCGCGGTTTTACCCGCGTATACATCGTTTCCGTGGGAATAACGGGATAAAAAGTACCCTATGTATCAGCGTGTAATAATTCGGTTCGCTATCGGTTGAGCAGTTTTATCGTAAAGAAATAACAAACATTAACTTACACACTCAAAAACTTTTCAAACATTGTAATATTAGTAGGTTGTGAAAGGTTCATCTCTCCTAACCTGTCTTCCGATTAGAACAATCATAACATTATGAGTGATGGCTATCATCATCATCATCAGCCGGTATCAGTCCACTGCTGGACGTAGGCTTCTCCCAAGATGCGCCACTGAGCCCGATCTTCGGCTCTTCCCTTCCAGTGATAGCTATGAATTTATAAAAATCAATACGCATTATCACGCTTTGACTGTATTCTACGTTCTTAAACATTTAAGACTAAGTTAATCTAATCACAGAGATAAGATAGAAATTAACGTCACTTTATCAAGTGTCATTGTGGCACTCCTTTCTTTAGTTATTTAGAAAACATGCTTAATTATCGACAAGGTAAGTCATAAAGCTCGACTATTTTATGTGTAGTTGGATTGTGTTAAGAAAGTATTGAGGCGAAATGTGGGACATAGCCGATGCATCAGTGCATTGTGCCTACCGTTAGCTAAGCCTACGGCACACATTGAAACTGACAAACAAGTTAATGATATATAAGACAAGTATCGCAAAAGCTACAGTTCGAACACATGAGATTTCAAATGATGATTTCGTGAACGGGGACAACTCGCAGATAATGAAGACATACCTATATGAATATGAAACGTTTGCTTTGTAATTAGGACTGATAGTGCAGCGTTTAGAACAATAGGTAATTATTATATTATTGTTAATAATTGACATCGCAACACAGTGATTGGAAAATTCTGAGATGTCTGTTTTACCTTGTTCCTTTGTTACTCTTCTAAAATCTTGAGGCACTTTACGTAAAATTATTAAGATAGTTTAAAAGCTAATAATTTATTATTGTTTCCAAAACGAAAAAACTCTACTTCAATTTCTGTGCTAGTCATTTTCAGTACCAAGTTTATCTCCATATCTCTGGAGATATTAACCAGATCTCAATGAATTGTATGAGTAATGGAATCATCTCGGAGATGTACTCTACCCATGGAAAAAAAAACTAATTCGACGCAATGGGCGAAGACAAACAAATATACTAAAAAAACATACATGTGAATTAAGAACCTCCTCTTTTTTTGAAGTCAATTGAAAAAGTAAAGGTACGGACACACCGCTGCGTCCTGCGTCCTGCGTGCGCGATCTCAGTACATTTCAATTGTTTTCGCGATCAGAAAACAATTGAAATGTACTGAGATCGCGCACGCACGACGCAGGACGCCGCGGTGTATGCGTACTTTTAAGAAAATTCGACAAAAGGAACTTGAATTACACGAAGTATATACATATTATCAAAAACTTCACACCTATTTGGTCTTATTTAATTCGGATTTCGCTAATCAAACCTAAAACTTTTTTAAGTCACAACAAATGTTAACTGATTAATAGAAATTAAACAATTAACTAATAAAGAGTTAGAGTGCGAAATAGTAATTTCAACAAAAAAGTTATTCTATACTCTGAATAAATTCCCTGCAAAAGAAGTCAACTCAATACTCAAAGGCCGGACAGTTAGCTCATAAATAAAAAAAGTGTCAGATAGTGGCACAGGAAATAGCAATCTACAATTATCTCCGAGCGAGTTGTCAGCAATCCATACAAGTATTGATAGAGATTTATATCGAAACGCCTTTCCATAAACATTAGGGGTCAATAGGTTATCTTTCTGCTGAAATGAAATGCAATGCCATGCGCTTAGAAACTTTTGGGCTAATTTTTGTGTCAAGCAGCAACTAAAGTTGTAATGTATTTTAAGGAGTAAAATGATTTAATCAATACAAGTATAGAAACATAGATTTTGAGAGACCCGTTGGCGTAAAGGATAGATGATTCATGGCAGATGTACCATTTACGCGTACAAAGCGATTCGCTTCTTCTTTCATCATACGTACTGCCAAGGAATGGAATTCTCTGCCTGAGCCTTTGTTTCCGATTAGATACAAGTTAGAGGTCTTCAAGTCGCGAGGGGATAGGTATCTTTTAGGTAAGCGCGCTACATCATCGATCGTATCGTCACTTAACATCAGGAGAGATAGTAAATTAGAAGTTAAAAAAAATAGATGCATTGACATCTAAGCGAGAGGTCACTAGTTCAAATCCTAACCATGGGTGTTCTTCGACAAGTTTTAGGAGCATATTATATCAATGTTCCGACTAACTTGCTACCAAATAGTGGCTTACCATCATCAAGGAGAAAATCTGCCATAACCTTACGTTGTTCTGGTAGCACACAGACCTTGAGAGTCAGAGTATTTTAGGCCTAGCGTGTTTGCCATATTTGACCACATCATCGCTTCCCATATAGCATAAATCAGCCTAGATGGTGGTCAAACGCTAGCCTATCAGTTAAAAAAAATGAAAAGATAAAACGAGTGGTGTGAGTTTAAAAATCAATGACCAACAAATTTCCAATAAAATGAATTGGATTGTGGTGGCCTGTACGGAATGGCACACCTTGTTACTGTTAGGCCATCAATCAGACCTTAACCGTCGTATTGCCATGTCCCATACTTGTGTCCACTCCATATACGTAGGGCCAAGTTTTTGTGTCGTTTTCCGACACAGATTGTCTAGTACATGGGGCTGTGCTACTAGACTTACAAGGCCGTACGTAAACGGCATTTTTTCATATATCTTTATCTATTACTTACTTAGGCACTTGAGATTTTTGAAAGATTTTTTTTCTTCATCTAGCTAAAGTAAGGTTTAGAAATTATCAGCAAATTAATATGCAATATACTGATTATTTATGTTAGATCTGATTGTCAATAGTCAATGGCTAAAACTGATGTTGTTTGCTTTTTTATCTACCAATTTCATTGAAGGAGGAGGTTTCAAATTCGAATGTATTCTTCTATATTGTCTTGTGTCTATTTATGTTATTCACTCAGAACGTAATTTATACACAATTTGAAAAAATAATGTACTTGTTAGAGAAACGATACCTACTTTCCGTTTGGTTTCATTGTATATTAATCGAGATCTGATAAGTATCTCCAGAGATATGGAGATAAACACCTCAAACTTGGTACTGATATTGACTAGCGCGGCATTTCAAGTCCAAGTTATTTCATTTTGTAAACGATCTTAAATTATTTATATTTGTTTCACAATTTAATGTACTAATTAAGATGCGGCTAGCTGAAGATGGCAATTTTTTTGCAATAAGTAATGTTTTAGATAAAGATTGATAAGTACCATCATTAATATTACCGGAGATTAACATTTAATTAAGAAAAAAAAACAACGGGTTGCACTCCGGGAGTGCCGACAGAAGTGAAAACTTGAATACGTCATTTTTAGGGTTCCGTAGTCCTGACAAGGAACCCTTATAGTTTCGTCATGTCCGTCTATCTGTCTGTCTGTCTTTCCGAGGTTTTGCTAAGAGACCGTTAATACTAGAAAGCTGTAATTGTGTGGGGGTATGTATATAAATTACGCTGACAAAGTGCTGAAATAAAATTCTGAAAAAATTTTTTTAGGGTAGCTCCCCTATATGAGACGTGGGGATGAATTTTTTTTTCATCGTCTACCCCATATTGTGGGGTATCGTTGAATAGATCTTTTAAAATGACTTAAAGGTTGCTAATACCGTTTTTCGATTGAATGCTCCATTTACGAAATATTAAACTTTAAAGTGCAAATTTTGTAGGGCGTCCCCCCCCCATCTAAAAGCTAAACCGCTGGCTTGAAAAATCTGGAAAAATTCGTGATAATTTTCATGAACTTTAAAGGAAAACTATAGCGGTTAAGATAACTTTATTAGTTTAGCAGTAATAGTCGTTGAACTTGGGTGTTGGATAATTTTGTACCAAATACAAAATCCTTAGAATCAATCCTTTAAAGTGACAAAGACGGAGTACCTAGTTGCTTGTTTATAACGGGTAAAGACTTGCATTGAATAACAGGCTACTACGGAACCCTACACTACGCGTGACCCGACACGCACTTGGCCGGTTATTTGTTATTGGATATTTTGGAATGACACCTCGCGCAAGCGCCTTGCATTCCGTCTAACGAATTTCCGATCAGGACACGTGACCTGACGCGAGTTCGTCATTTTTTACCCATCCCAAGAAAAGTGCACAACGCTGCTAAAGAAGTTTTCACTTCCATAATTTGCGTTTTGTTTTGTGTTGTTTTTCTCTAATAACATACATATGATGCAAAACTTCAGTCTCGACTAAAAATCTCAATTACTATAACAATATCTGCTCGATAGCAGTCATCTGTTAGATTCCCATCAACACATAGGTTTCTTCTTTAAATAGCATGCAGCTCTTACTGTAAATGTTTACATGATTCGTTTGAATGTCAGTCTATTTACGCATCTAGTTCTAAAGGTCGGCGTAAATTTGTGTTATGTTTACAGTATTGAAATCTTAAATAATGTTAAGGACATATCTTTACGTACGGATTATACGGTGTTTTTTTAAAGTGAAACTTTCTTTAGCGGCATTGTGAACTCTTTGGGATGAGTAAAAAATTTTAAACTCGCGTCAGGACTCGCCTCGCCTCTCTACATAAATAGCGATGAATTTCGAGCGATAATAGTCGATACGAAAAGAGATGAAGATAACAACTGTCTTGCTGCATCTCATTCTAGCATACATTTGCGATGACAAGACGTATCGCTATCAATGTAGAGACTTCCACCCCCAGGATCACGTGTCCTGATCGAAAATTCGTAAGACGGAGGGAGAGTAGACCAAATACTTCTGCCGACACTCCCGGAGTGCAGCCTGTGTTTTTTTATAAACATTACTAGTAGTGTGGGTTGAACTTTACTAATAGTCTTGTTAACCCCTCCAACTAAGCCAAAAATGCTTGTCTCTGGAGTGGGTTCACGTCAATAATGCAATGGGTGGGGATCGAACTCACGACCTCTAGATCTCTAAGCCAAAGCCTTAGTCATTGGGTTAATGTCGCTTTTTTTAAATAATGTTTATAGACATTATCTGTGCTAATAAATTAATAGTATTTTTATTTTTATTTTTTATTATATTGTACAACACCGCACCATTACAGAGCGTCATTTATGGCAATGTTTTCACCGAGAAATCTATTAGAGACGTTTATAAACATACTGATTAAATGACATTTTTTTAGCGGGAGGTAGGAGCATTAAGATCATCCCCGACAAGTCAAACACCGCTCACACCTGGCAAAAGAGAAGACGGCGCTGTCTGCTCTATGTGTTGTCAATGTAAAGTCTGTCTTCAGTGAACATCATAAGGCTTACATTGTTACACAACCTTTACACTGCCGTAACCTTTATATTTTATGTTCCGCCAGACTTAGTACACAAAAGTAGAGGAGAATATCTGCCGCCATAACTTTACGGTGTTCCGGCAGCATACAGCCCTTGAGAGTCAGCGTGTTCTAGCCTAACGTGTTCACCATCTTCGACTACAATACATCGTTTACACTTGGCCCCCTAGACAAAATCCAATTTCTGTTTTCATTCACGCTAACGCAAGTTCAAAATGTATGGGAATGACAACTTTGTTGCACAAAAATTAAATACCCGTTCATTTTGAACTTGCGTTAAGGTACGGATACGCAGCGTCCTGCGTGCGCGATCTAGGTGGCGATCAGATAGCGCAGTAGTATTTGTACCGACTGGTTCACACCAAACGCGATCAGAAAACAATTGAAATGTACTGAGATCGCGCCCGCAGATCGCAGGACGCCGCGGTGGTGTGGCCGCACCTTTAGCGTGAATGAAAATGGTTTTGTACAAAATCCAACTAACGCGGAAAAATAAATTTCAATTTGAACCTGTGTCAGCGTGAATGAATACAGAAATTAGAATTTGTCTAGGAGGTTGGCCAGATAGTGGTCTAATGCTAGCCTAAAGTTATTAGATATATTGACCATAAAAAGGTAAAAGCTAACAAAACCGCACAGCAACCTATCAAGTCAATACACCATTGAACCTTTAAAACAACACTTGTATCGAAGCGTTCTAAGAAATCTCTGATTATAATTTTCAAGGAAAGCATAAACCGTGTTTAGATCTTCGGTTCTGCACATTGGCACCATTATATCGAAGATAATGATCCTAAATTGTCCAGCATAATTATTGACCAGATCATTAAAGCTTAACATGGATTTAGGTTGATTTGACATAGCAAAGGAGTAGTTTTCGAAGAGATTGATGCTAATATTAATAATTGAGATCGTTTAAATACAAAAAAAAGTTTGAGATATTTTTCGCCATTCACAATAGGGAATATGCATGAAGCTCAGATTTATTGGAAATATTTTTTTTCTCGATTCTTTGTTGTCCTGGAGTTATATGTAAAACCTTTTTTTTATTTAATTCCATTTTATTTGCTTAAAATAATAAATTAAAAATGCAATTTAAGCGAAGGAATTTTAAGTTTGTAAAACAGATCACCATTGGTCGAATCGAAAGTTGACGTCATTATGCACTACTCCACGTGATAGAAACATTGAGCGCGGGAACATAAAAATAAATGTATGGTGTGGTCTTATTGTATTTATTTCCAAATATTGTGTTTGCCGCGTATTATTGTGCAAAAATGTATATTACTAACCATTTAATATAGATGAAAAATGAGTAAGAGATTAGAAAAACTGTATAATTTAATAAAAACATGCCATTGGCTAAATACAATAACCGCGCGGAGTCTTAGTTAAAGAAAAAAAAGCTAGTTTGCTTCAAGCGGCGTGTGTCTGACGTAAGTGCGTGACGTCACAATGCATTACCAAAGAGCCCGGGAAATGATGGCGTTTAAACTGCTCAAATTTATTTGTATATTTAAATGTTTATTTAAAAAATAATTAGACTAATTCCAGCAGTATTTCATTTTTTTATTATGTTATATGGATGTAATGAGTGAAATAAAAATATTTAAAAAAAAACATTATATTCCCTATTGGGGGATCGTTATCGCAAACATAAAAAATATACAGACGAATTGAGAACCTCCTCCTTTTTGGAGGTCTGTTGAAAATGTTCCAGCTTCAGTACTTTATTGACCTCGGTCAAGTCGGTTGTTCGCTCGCGAAACAAAGGTTTTTCTTTGGGCAAACATGCTTTCGTATGTCCGGATAGCTCTTCTAAAGGCCGCATCTCTACCAATTCTCTACCAATTCTCTACTAATTCTCGTGAAATTTTGTGAGCAAGTTGGTGCAATTTCGATAATTAGGCAGAGTATATAATTTTTTTGTCGATTCAGTTTTGGCATTTTTTTTAAATAACGGAGGATATTGGGGTTGACTATGACAAAAAACATCTGATTTCAGCCTCTTCTATAAAAAATGTCATAAAAATTTTTTTGTTACCCTTTTGAATTTTGCTTATTGAACTTTGTTCATCAAACAATTTTGATAAACAATTTTATCATCCAATAACCTTCACAGAGCCAAATAGTCCTAAGGCCAGTTTCACTGGTTATTGGTAATGCGTTAGTTTATTATCTGACATATGGTGCCATATAAAAGCTGTCAAAAATCTGTCAGATTTCTTCATATTAACGCAATCAGGAACTGGTGCAACTGGCTCTAAGACTAAAGAACTAGAAAGACTAACTTAAAATCTAACTTGAAACGCCATACAATGTTAGAAGTATTTTAGTTAATTTGATAACGGTATTAGACACAAACACTGCTTGGGTTATCTGTAACTTTGATAAATAATTTATTGAAAACAAGTCATAGTTCAAGTGTAATATGAACCTTGTAACAAATAATGCTAATCAATTAATTAATTTTTTATATCTTATAGCCTAGTATTTGACCACTATCTCGCCTGGTGGTCAGTAATAATGTGATCCAAAATGGTGAAAACGCTAGGCCTAGAATGGTTTGACTTGCATGGGCTTTGTAGTACTGGAAAATCGTAAAATTTTCGCGGCGTATTATTTTCTCCTTGATGGTGGTAAGCTGTTTCAACCGACCTTAAAAAACAAGGAGGTTTTCAATTCGTCTGTATTTTTTTTTGTTTGTATGTTACGCGATTACTCCGTCAATTGTGAACCGATTCGAACGATTCTTTTTGTAATCGGTAAGGTACGTTTTCGAAGTGGTTCCATTGTAATTTCATTGAGATCTGATAAGTATCTCCAGAGATCCGACGATAAACGTCTCAAGCTTGCTACTGAAATTGACTCGCGGGGCATTGAAGTCGGTTGTTTTCGTTTTTGAACTATTATTTTGGTATCAACTCAGGCAGAACATGCGATAAATCGTATGCACTTACCACCTATGAACGAACACCCGTGCTAGGATTTGAACCGGTTACCTCTCGCTTAGAAGTCAAAGTTTATCCTTTACGCCAACGGTGCTCGCAAAATTCATTGTGTTATTCGTCGAAATGACACTTCTTCATATACCGAAATTCCTGTCCTATATTATGAAAGTTTCTAAATCAGTATATTTTCTTCTACAGATGACGATTCAGAGCCAGCTGGAACCAGCAACCCTACAGCTGGAGGGAAGACGAAGACTGGAAGCACACACATCCACCTCTGGCAGTTCTTGAAGGAACTCCTCGCGTCTCCGCACATCCATGGCTCTGCGATTCGATGGTTAGATCGAAGTGAGTATACCAAGATCTTATTTTTCCATAGGAAACCGGCACACTACTGGCTTGCTAGCTAAAAGCGTTTTATATCATTTAAGATCGTAAAAAACAAAAGGAACGAACTTCAAATGCCGCGCTAGTAATTTTCAGTACCAAGTTTGAGGTGTTTATCTCCATATCTCTGGAGATACGCATCAGATCTCGATGAAATTTAAATGGAACCACCTGGAAAGTATACCCTTTCATACAAAATAAGAAATTTCTAAATCGATTCACGCGTCTTTGATTATCAGGAACATACATAAAAAATAAAATATTCTGAAGAATTGAGAATCTCCTCCATTTTTGAAGTCGGTTAAAAAGAAGGCGTCGATTGTTTCTTGTATAATCGATTCTGTAATCAATCCTAAGATTATTAAATTATCAATTTCAGAAACATTAAGATCGTTTAAAAAACTAAAACAACCGACTTCAAATGCCACGCTATAATTTTTAGTACCAAGTTTGAAGTGTTTATCTCCATATCTCTGGAGATACTAATCAGATTTCGATGAAATTACTATGGTACCATTCTTGGGATATCTCTTTGGGATATTTCTTTATAAATCGTGTTGCAATCACATCGCGTTGTTGCGATACTTAGAACAACGCCTGCTAACAGTCACTTTTTCTAAATATTACCATTGTCCCTTCAGTATCTATCACCCAACAATCACGCGTTATGAATTTTGTATAACATTTTGAAATAACATTTTGTTCTTAAATTAATCATAATACTTCAAATTGATATGATCAAACTACGCATAAACTCGCGTCATCGATATTTTAAAACAGTTTGTAATGCTGATGAGGTTATCAGTCATAAAACAATCTTTTTAATATTGATAAGCGGCGATAACACTACCGAGAGCAATGTGTTTTCGAAGCATGTTCTTATCTAGCCGAAATAATATGGATGTATGTGGCCTGTCAAATTATAGAGTATCAGAGATTTTAAATTTTACCAAAGAACTTTTTTTTTTTTTTTTCTTTAAAAAGATTACTTGCAATGTGGGTTGCACATTACTAGTATTCTTGTTAACCCCTCCAACTAAGCTAAATATGCTTGTGTCTGGAGTGGGTTCACGTCAATAGTGCAATGGGTGGGGTGGGATTCGAACTCACGACCTCTCGATTGCCAGTCCGACACCCTATCCATTGGGCTATTGCCGCTTAAGTTACTTTATGTCGATGATCTCAGCCAATTGGGTACAGACGGTAGCTTGCGCAGTCAGCACATTTTATTGCGTTACGTTATATTGTCGTATCTCTACTAGCTTTCGTTTATCGAGAAAATATGATATTTAATTTTTATTGGCTAGACCATCGATATATATAAAAAAAGGAAGATAAGGGACCCCGCTCCTCAATGTGGACCGCATGAATAAGTTCGCGAACCTAATTTCACCTTAGTCATAATCGAACTGGCGTTTGTGTAGCACTTAGAGAATTACATGTGCAATTATCTCAAATCCATTTAAATAATTAGCAACAATGCCTTCCTCTGTTCTTCATGCAAACAAGCCCGACATTAGAAATTTGTGTTTTTATGTAGTTGTTCTAGTTCTATTATGTTTACGTGGCATAAGAGTGAGTACCGCATCTACCTTTTTATATCGATGGGCTAGACATTACCGATAAAAATCTATACATTTTTATGATGTGTCACACCTAGTGAGTATTATCATAATGACCAGTTAACGATTTTATACCTTTAAAGTGAAATCGATATGACTCACACAGAACAGCGTGTTTCATAGACCGACCTTTAAATATCATTCAAAGGCCTTGCAATATATGTTTAAAAAAAAGAGTGTGTGTACTTATGTACACGCGTTAAAAGTTATACTTCTGTGGCGTATGGAAAAAAAAAAACTAAAATACAGTAGTGATTAACGATAAATATTAAAATTAATCAAAAAGATTTTATTTAAATAAAAAAGGTTTTATTAACGTAAAAATATGATGTTAAATATGACATATACAACTTGAACATAGTCATGCCATCTAGAACTAACTTCACGGTGTAGAATTTAGGTGTCGGTGTGCGCGCGAATCGTGAAAATTCACTCTCATCATTTTTCTCTATCGCGCCAAAAGAAGTATAACTTCAATAATACATAACAAAATTATCACTCTTGGGATTGAAGCAACGACCTCTATATCTGTTTGTTAGCTTACCCAACATGCCAATGGTTCTACATTTTATATGTAACAATAAAAACCAAGCTCTAAGTAACAGGCGTCTTTGTTTGAACCTGTTCTATTAATTTATTACTGATACTTGTTACTTGTACTGGTCACGGCATCAAGTTACGGCGCATTATTTATCACAGACAATGGTATAAATATACTGAATATACTTATTTACATCGTACCCTGTTACTAAGTATCGAGGCGTTTACATACAATGTTGTAACTTAGGAAACCTTCGGAATTTGCAAAGATTTTATTTTATCGAGATTAATGGTTTCTTTTCTAAGCATTCTGCTATAATAAAACCTGCATGGAGTATGTAACCGCGCGAGTGGTGCCTCTAGCGGTTAAAAAAATACACCTAAATTCCTTTAAAAAAAAAATCCTAGATTTGTTTTATTTTTTTGTGTTGTGTGTTCGCGGATAACTTCTTCGTTTATGACCCGTTTTTATGATTAGTTTTTGTTGCAAAGGAGATATCAAGATCAGTCCTATAGTAATTTAATTGAGATCTGATGAGTATCTCCAGAGATATGGAGATAAACACTTCAATCTTGGTACTGAAAATTAATAGCACGGCATTTGAAGTCGGTTCTTTAAATTTTTCATACGATCTTATTATAGAACTGAAAGTTATATTGTGCTAAGAGCAAGAATACAGTGCTTTTTAAAACAGATGTTATCATTTTAAATACATTTTCTAAAAAGTTAAATAAAACAGTCTCAATTTTATCACCTATCTATCTTTTGCAATATTTTATTTTGATGTTTAAACAATGCAATAATAAAACTGGCCAAGTGCGAGTCAGCATCGCGTCTCTTATCGCACACTTAGGGAGGGTTCCGTACAATACGAAACATAACAGAGTTTCAACCTCATATATTTGATTAATTGATATTACCACGAATATTTGGTTTGGTCGCGATCTAGAAAGACGAGGCTCGTTTAGTAGAGCCATCTATGTCATTTTGCCGAAACTAATTAGATAGATGGCGTTTAAAAACACGTTCTTTGTATGGGGACCCCCTTTAATTTTTGACTTTATTTTGTTTTTAGTATTTGTTGTTCTAGCGGCAACAGAAATACACCATCTGTGAAAATTTCAACTGCCTAACTATCACGGTTAATGAGCTATAGCCTGGTGACAGACGGACAGACAGACAGATAGACAGACAGACAGACAGACAGATAGACGGACAGCGGAGTCTTAGTAATACCTTTGAAATACCCTTTTTACCCTTTGGGTACGGAACCCTAAAAAAGGCATAAAATTCCTTGTAATTAGAGCTGTAGAGTATGTATATTTAAAGATTCTCGTCCTAATAAAACGTGAAGTTAATGTCGACGCTAGAATTCGTACAGCGACATTCTTTAGCCAAGGTGATCAGGCCTCTTACTTACCATCTGGATGCTTTGATTGTTCAATAGAAATCACGTTTTATGTACCACAATCGAGATATCGAGGCTGGTAACAATAGTTTAATCCGAAGGTAGTGAAAAATGTTAATACACATTATGGCAGATCAAATGTAACTTAACCTTTACAAGAGAATAAACCTTTAAGCCAGGCTATAAACTCAATACGTCCTTTTTATGTAACTTTATAATATGTATGTCCTGGAATTTCGAAATCAATATTTCACTCACTTCCACTGAAGCTATTGGGCTAAAATTTGGTACCTATATCTACACATAAATATTTTATCATAATAAAAACCCATTTTAAATATTAATTTTAATTGCATTAAAGTGTGAGTTGATAACAATTATCACAAGAGAAGAATTTATTGGACCTATTCTATAATTCAAAATACAGCAATCTATCTAATCTTGATATAATTGTACTAGGCATCGGTATAAAATTCTACTAGGTACCAAAATGAAGTCGCAAAAAATATCGTGATATGCCAATTTAGAATTGTAGAATCAGAGCAGCATTTAGTTGATATCAAAGTCATATTGTTGTTACAATATTGTTATTACGATTGATGTTAAGATTGCGTTGTTTAACAATATAGTTGTTGAACATTTCCAATTATAAGCAATTTATATTTCAAACATTTCGTAGTCACATATAAACCGTTATACATTTAGAGTCTCTTCAAAATAGAATCGCTCACGGCTCACTCACTATTTATATTCACAAATCGGCAAACGCATCTTTAATTCATGTTGTATCTTTACAGATAACGGAGTCTTCAAGATTGAGGATTCAGTACGTGTAGCCAGACTTTGGGGCAAGAGAAAGAATCGTCCAGCGATGAACTACGACAAGCTCTCTCGTAGCATCAGGCAGTACTATAAGAAAGGAATCATGAAGAAAACGGAAAGGAGCCAAAGACTCGTTTACCAGTTCTGTCATCCGTACTGCTTATAATATACTCCTAGTTCGTATTTAATGTAAATATTTTAATGTAAATAGGTATGTGAGAGCCGCGGTAATGCGGACGGTACGAAGCGACTGGTCGCGTTTTGTGGGCAATCGCAAAGCGTTTCGCAGTCGCAGAGTTTGGTCGCATAATCCGACGTCGAACGACGAGTTGCGTCTTCGCTCGGACTATGAGACGTCTTGTACACTGTCCCTCCAAAAAATTCGGGAAAGGTAATTTTCTCTAGAATTTTCCTGGATGGGATCCTAAGCCGTGTTTAGTATTTAAGTTTTTTTTACCGGCGACTATACGACGACGATTGTAGTAATTATATTCGAATCGAATGTATGATCGTTCTCGTGGAAAGTCGGTAATGTTTATCCCATATATCTATGATATATTTCTAGTACGTTCTATGAACTTTTAGTTAGATAAGTGTTGTAAATTAATAAAATTATTTTGTATTAATTATTTAAGATTATGTTTGTACTATCGAATAGTGATACATTATGAGATTATTCTCAGTACATACGAAATTAGCCTGTACTGTATAAACTTAAGTTTTTGTAAAAAGAAAACTTTTATATAAAAAATAAAAACACAAAAAAAGTTGTTTATTTACAAATTAAGCAATGACAAGTTATGTCAACCTTGCAATATTAATTATTTTATTATTCTTAAGTTTTAATGATGTAACTAGGCGGAAACACTACGTGTAATTTGTGACAAATTTTTTAATTTTGTGCCAAATAGACAACCTAGATTTTTTATTAGGGACAAAATTTAATTGGTAAGAGAGAAAAATAAATTAAAACAAAAACCCGCCGAATCAAAATGTAAATATTTTTCTATAAAATTATTTGCAATATGCGGTGACGGGATTTTTGTTAAGTTTTAGATTTACTCCTTAAAATAAGGTATTTAAATTATAACTATTTAAGTTGAATGCAGTTAGCGTTCTTTAATTTTTCTAATAATAATTATTATTGGACCAAACTAATGTAGATTTTATGAATCAATGTATTACATTTGTATCAGAATAAATAAAATCAAATGGCCATCAATAAACTGTGTTTGGTTAATAAATGTTTTCCCTGTCCCATCCCTATACATAATTTAGATTCTGTTATTACCTAAGATATCGAAAATATAACAGGAAGTAAAAGTTAGTAACATAATACGTAAGAACATACAAGCCCCTTGAACAAAACTTGATGGTAGGTGGTGGTGCAGTCAAATGATGGTATCGTGCTTGACTCAGTTACCAACATTTTATACAATCTATATAGCTTATCAGAGAAACGGAAGACGGATTGGTTTATTTTTATTTTTCTAAGACCAGACGCCTTGTTTCAGTTAATATTTAAAAACCATATGAAACTTGCAAAGTGCGAGTCAGACTCGCACACATAGGATGCCGTACCATAGTACAAAGTGCGAGTCAGACTCGCAGACGTAGGGTGCCGTACCACAGGGGCCTTATTCAGTATGACCATTTTAAAGTCTTACCGTGCCGTGTTACGTTATCTGCGCGTTATGGTATTCTCTATGCCAATTAAATCGCGGTAGGGTAAGGTTATGAGCGCGTTTTGAGCTGTCAAAATATCGTGACATATGAGGACGTGTAACTCGCGCGTTTTGTATAATTTACCTATCGTGTGGCATACAGAATACAATTCTTCAATAACGTAACGTGGCGCGTTAAGGAACGCGTTATCTCATTGGTCATACTGAATAAGGCCCCATTACAATTAATATGACTGGACGCAATTTGCCGAAAATACGTTTCTTGTATGGGGTTCCTCATTTAATCCCTTTATTATTATATTTATAAAAGTTTTCCCTTTAATTTTTAACTTGATTCTGTTTTTAGTATTGTTGTTATAGCGGCCATATTAATACATACTTTACTACTCTAGTTCTACTCTAGTACAATGACTAACGCAAACCAAAAAGATACAAAACACTCAAAACTCTCGGCAATTTATACAGGTCTTATAACATTTAATAAACCATATCAATAAATATAAAAATTCATAATTTATTCCATTGAATTAGGTAGGTACTTAAAAAAAAACAAAACAATGAGCCATTCAGCTTATATCCAAACGTCGAACTTTAAAAAAATCTATTCCTCTGATTAATGTAGTGTTGCCAGCTGTACTATTGCACCCTCAATGCAGGTTTCAGTACTTCAAACAATTTTTTTAGTGTACACACAAACTGTTATGTCGAGCAAGTAGGTTTACTCACCGCAGTCTTTACTGACCTAGATATTTGATACTCAAAGACCTAGATAGCAAAACAACAACATCAAAAGTAGGGTTTTGAAGCCCCGAAAAAAATGACATCATTCGCCCCAGAACAAATGCCTTGTAAACCAAGTGCGAAGTGCACACTTGCACAGCATCATTGCATCACATTGCGCAAGGTGACGTCATCTGCCGCCAAATTCTTACAGTGAAAGTGCCTTTCGCTCGAGAGGGGCGGACGACCTCGAGAGGGGTGAGGGAGGGGCACTTGATGCCCAATGCCGTGTTTATTGTATTTATAATATTGATAAAAGCATGGCTGTTCATAATCATTCGAAAAAAAGTCGGTTACGAAAACTGTTATGAAAAATGAGGGCCCGGTGGTGTAAGTCGGAGAACGGTTGGCTTTGATGACAGCAGGTACCTGGTTCAATCCCCACCGTGCGCCAATGAATTTTTCTATCAAAAAAATTACGTGCTCTTTTTGCAGTAGCTCTCCAATGAAGAAAAAACATCGTTAAGAAACCAGGCAACAACCCCCGCATGGTGGTAGGACATCAAACATCTAATGTGTTCCGGCAACTATCCTTAAGAGCCAGTTCCCATTCTAGGCCTACCATCTTCGACCGCATCATCACTTACCAACAGGTGAGATAGAGGCCAAACGCTAGCCTATATGATATTTTAAAAAAAATGTCTCTCTTTTTACTCGGATCTCAATTCACAATCACAAAGCTCCGATTGGAACCTTTTTGCATAATGTCGAAAAGGTTTCTATGACCTAATAGCTCACGGATTAACTAGCAAGATTAGTTCAAAAGTTCAAAAGTTCAATTATATACGCACGTATATAAATCATCCAACAAATCATAATCAATTAATATGTAGGTAAACATAGCAAAAATGTATTATTATATTAATAAAAATTGAGTTTGATTAGTTTCAAGTAGAGTTGTCTTTAAAATAAAAGATTTAGAAATAGAAATATTTTTATTGTATAACTGTGTAGGCACACCCCGGACACTCGCTAAATCTCCATACAAACTAGCGTTTTAACGACCGACACTGTGACACCGACACAGACACTACACACTGGTCGTTTTTCTATACGTGCATTTGTGTGCGTGATGTCTAAGGTTGTCGCCCGTAATCACCGTATCACAGATTATATAATAGTTACTTCGTACATACGTACTACGTACTGACCGTATGAATATTTTTTCTACACTTTCCCAAAAAGCTTTTAACACTAAAAATATTAGTCGCTATTTCGTAAACCATCGTCTACAGAAACATTAAATCGTAGAAATGTCCAACACACAACCGAGTAGGTTATTATCTCACTCACATTTCACTACATTATACAATTTTTAGATTACACTACATATAAAATATAAATACTACGTACCTACATCAAGTTCCCAATCGCTGTGTTATAAAAATCTTTAAACGTAAAAGTTTTTTTAAATATTTTACAAATTAAGCGTTATTACCCGACTGCGCGACGCAAAGGAGAGGTAATGTGTTTATCAGTCTATATATATATGTATGTATGTATGTATGTATGTATGTATGTATATATGTATGTTTGTTCTTTTGTGGCACACTAGAGACCAAACGCGTGGGCCGATTTTGATAATTGGCACGTCAATAGATTCGCCATGCTAGCGCGAGTGTCAACGAAAACATAAAAAAATTGAAAAATTCAAAATGGCGGATTTCAGACGCCAAAATTTGGGGTTCAAAAAAAAATTTTTTTTTCAAAACCTATCGAGTGGGGTATCGAATTAAAGGTCTTAAAATGGAGATTCAAAATATATTTATAACAAATAATTTATGATCGTACAAATCGAAAAAAAACGATTTTACATGCCGCGTTAGTCACTTTCAGTAACAAGTTTGCGGTGCTTATCTCTGAAGTTATTTATCAGATCTCAATAAAATTACAATGAGACCAAACGAAAATCATATTAACTCAAAGAAAAAAAGAATTTTCCAAATCGGTTAAGAATTGATGGAGTTCTGAGGTAACAAACAACCTCTTCCTTTTGGTATAGTCGTTTAATAGTACGGAATTTGCCGTCCTTTACTTAACTAAAAAGTGTAAAATAAAACATTTAATTAAAAAATCAAAAAACCCGACTGCGCAAAAAGTGAAGTGTTAAAAAACGAACTGAAAAGAAAATAACAAGTAAGTCTAGTAGTTTAGACTTCATAATGGCTTGAATGGGGATTAATGTGTCCCGACTGTTAAAGTCTCTATATTCCATATAACAATGTATAATTTATTTTATGAGTGTATCGACCGAGAAAGAATTTAAATGATATAGTTTTTTGATATCCCTAAACAGAAGTCTAAACTAGTAGACTCACTTGTTTTTTTCTTTTCAGTTCGTTTTTTAACACTTCACTTTGTGCGCAGTCGGGTTTTTTTATTTTTTTATTTAATGTTTTATTTACGCACGAGTATATACATCGTTGTTTCATTTATGAAAATGAATTCAAAAATACGAATATGTAGGTAGTTATACTAATATAATTAAGGGTTTATTTTATTGGTATATGGTCTGTTTTATTGATTTTAAGTTTTAGCAAATGAAATGTTTATTGATGTATTATTTATTTTAATGTTGATGATTTTTAAATATTATTATGTAAGTATGTAAATTCCAATACAAATTTTTTGTTTCATGGAATAAATGAATTGAATTGAATTGAATATACCTACGTAATAAGAACCTACGTAAATTTGAACCTCCAGTGTCTACTGGTCCCAACATAAATGTATGAAGTTGATGTTCTTCTCTCCGTGAGTAGTAATTGTTCTATAGTCGTACGCGTGTGGCGTCCTTGCTCAGCGCAGCTCCTCGACAGCTCCGAGTCGGTGGCGGGGTGAGGAAGCCCGGAATTGGTGGGGGGAACAGAGTGTCCGTTCTATACGTAGTATTATTATCTTTTCTATGGTGTAGGTACATTGTTACAAGATGGTCTTATGTACAATATGTATGGTATCAACAGTTTACCCTTCGGGCGTACAATATAATGTTACTTAATCTAATCAGGCTTAAGTACAATGATAGAATTTATATAAGTATACAATATAATATAACTTAATCGTTAAAGAACTCGATTACAATTTAATAATACGCTTTAGATGTCAACCATTCTTTAAGCCTAATTTTAAAATATTTATGGCTTAAAGTTTTTAAAATCTGTGGGCAGATGATTGTAAATGAAATGATGATTGTATGTATGATTGATATGTATGAATGATGATTGTAAAAAATTGATCGCTGAAAAAATAATAGTAATCCTGTAAACATTTCAAGTCTATTACGATTCATAAGACCCATCAAAAAACCTATTACTTAAAACATTTTTTATAAACTTTTTTTGTATGGGACGTTTCGAAATAAAATTACATATTTTAATATATAATTTTATTTTGTTTATAGTATTGTTGTTATAGCGCCTATATACATACTTTGTGAAAATTTCAAGCATCTCCCTATTACGGTTAAGGAGATACTGTACTGTGAAAGGCGGACAAACGGACGGACGGACGGACAAATAAGTCACCTATAAAATAAAATCTCAGTCAAAATCGGTTCATCCGTTTAGGCACTACGATGCCGCAGACAGACACACATACACACATTCACAGATACACAAATCAAACTATAAAACACCTCTTTTTGTGTCAGGGGTTACAAATCACATGAACTCACCGTTACGTTGAAATATACCCTAGTGTATGACCTGATGTTAAGTGATGATGTAGTTTAAAAGATGTATCACCCTTTCCTTATAAGATTGCATTAAATTATATTACTTCAAGATTTATACATTATTCAATAATGATATCGTATTATACCCGTCTATAATAAAATATAGAGCAAGTTTCATTTAATTCCCGACTGTGCGACGCAAAAGAGAGGTAACGTGTTTATCAGTCTATGTATGTATGTATGTAGGTATGTATGTGTTTATGTATGTATGCTTGTTTCTTTATGGCACTCTAGAAACCAAACGCGTGGGCCAATTTTGATAAATGGCACGTCGTTAGATTTGCCTTGATAGCGCGAGTTCGAAATTGCGTCTTTTGGACGCCATAATGTAGGGTTAAACATTATTTTTGCTCAAACCATACCGTGTTTACCGTGTTATCATATAAGGGAGCAGAAATACCACCTCAGTGCTCCCAGCCAACTTCTCCTACCCGTGATGCATCCTGCTAAACAAACGAGGCTCTGGCGACCGACAAATGGCGGTATAACCATTTCAAATGATGGCGTAGCTAAATACTACAGGCCGGTGACGGGCAGCAGCGTCACCGGTGCGAGAAGCTACGTCCTGCGATCACCAATCCGCCTGCCCAGCGTCGCGATTAGGGCATATCCCTCCCAATAAGCCGAAGACCGGGCTCAGTGGCGTATCAAAGTAAAGAACTTTAAAACTCCATTCCGAATATAATAACACTTATGGTATAAACTCTCCTAGTGAGATCTAGTGCTTTGTAATGTTGATAGGTAGGTACCTAAAAAATATTTTTCACGCAGTCGGGTTTTTGTTCTTTTTAATAATTCACTTGTTTCAGAATCAGTAACTTAGATCAAATGCCTGGTCGATTATAATTACAAAGTGGGAAGAATGAAGAATTGGATTTATGAGCGTGTTTTTAGGGTTCCGTAGCTGAATGGAAAAAAACGGAACCCCTATAGATTCGTCATGTCTATCTGTCTATCTGTCTGTCCTTCCGTATGTCACAGCGATTTTATTCCGAAACTATTAGGATTACAGAATTGAAACTTGGTAGGTAGATGTATTCTGTAAACCGCATTCCAATTTTTATACAAAAATAATAAACATAAAAGTTTAAGGGGCATCCCATACATGGAACTGAAACAAAAAAAATATTTTCAAACCTATACGTGTTGCCTAAACGGTGTCTATGGTCTTTAAAAATGACTCAATGTCATTTTTAAGGTTTTAAATATTTTTTTCTCAAAGTCAATAATTTAAAAGATAGGCGCGTCTAAAGTGGTGAAATGTGTGTGTGTCTAAAGTGGTAAAACTTTAGAATTTAGAGGAGGGGACTCTAACTTCTAAAGTAAGGGAGTGAAAGATCTAGAAAAAATATTTTCCTTAGATCTCAATAAAAAATTTCAACGAAATTTGGTTTGAACGAGATACAGTCAGCAGGTTTTGAGATATAGCGACCGCAAATATAACTTTGTTTTTCATACAAACACTATGAAAACCGAAGTTATTTTTTGGTCGCGAAAAATCATAGTTATAGAATACGCTGCTGTGTTACGGAACTACGAGTGTGACTCAGATTTGCACTTGGGCAGTTTTTTTAAGTAGGAGGTACTAGGACTTCTGTTACTCAGCTTGGCATGGTACCTACCACTTTTTTAATAAAGTCAACTATGCCCACATAATATCAACCGCTTAATACAATTGCATTCAACCGCAAATATATATTTTGTATTGGAAAAGTGTCCCAGGGTTATTCTCAATCATTCGAAAGCGAATTCTGACTCGGAAACTGTCTCTCCTCCTCCGATCGGTCATTTTTGATATTTCAATTCATAAAAATCTGTGATTCTAATCGAAAAGGTTTTCGCCACCAAATAGCTCAAGAAATAATAAATATTTGAAATTCAAAATGACACTTTCAAATTCGAATGTATACGATTATAATGAGAATCAGGGCCCATAGGGTTAAGATGTTAAAAAAAAAAAGCCTACTAGCAATGTGGATTGCACATTATCAGTATTCTTGTTAACCCCTCCAACTAAGCGCATCGAGATAGTAGCATTAAATGCCTTTTTTTGTAGATGATTACTTACAGTTCTAACCCCCACCACCAGCCCCCAGACCACAGATTACTATATGTCCAGACATACGAGCCAGATAATTATATTGCGAGACTATGATCGATAATGGAGTGTCGAATTTATAGTTTAAATCATCATCATCATCATCAGACGGTGTCAGTCTACTGCTGGACGTAGGCCTCTCCCAAGATCCGCCATTGAGCCCGATCTTCGGCTCTTCTTTTCCAGTAACTATCTTAGGGCCTTGGCTTTGTGTGTGACTTTCCATCTTTGGCAGGAATATGCCCTAATCGCCACGTTGGGCAGGCGGGTTGGCGATCGTAGGTCGTAGCTTCTCCCACCGGTAACGCTGCTGCCCGTCACCGGCCTGTAATATTTGGCTACGCTATAATTTTGAACAGAACATGGAACAGAAGCATGGTGGTTCTGTTTTTCAAAATAGGAGACAAAACCCTCTTGAAAAACTAGCGCCCGATTTCGCTTCTGAGCCATGTCTACCAGTTGTTTTCAAGGGTCATCACGAACCGTCTTGTGCGAAGACTCGACGAGTTCCAACCTCCAGAGAAGGCCGGGTTTCGAAGCGGTTACGGCACTATGGACTACATCCACACGGTGCGGCTGATTATACAAAAGACCGATGAGTACAATCGGCAACTATGCTTAGCATTTGTGGACTACGAGAAGGCCTTCGACTCAATCGAAACCTGGTCCGTTCTGGAGTCCTTGCAGCGTTGCCAAGTCGACTGGCGATATATCGAAGTGATGAGATGTCTGTATAATGCTGCAACGATGACTGTAATAGTACAGAACCAGCGATCTAAACATGTCCACCTGCGTTGAGGAGTGAGACAGGGGGACGTCATATCCCCGAAACTGTTCACTAACGCCTTGGAGGATATGTTTAAGACGCTCGACTAGAAAGATTGTGGCATTATCATCAACGGCAAGTACATCTCTCACTTACGATTTGCAGATGACATCGTCATTATGGCAGAGACGCTGCAGGGCCTACAAAGGATTTTGAATGGTCTAGCTGATTCTTCTCGTCGCATCGGTCTCCGGATGAATTTGGATAAAACCAATGTTATGTACAACGAGCATGTTGTTCCGGAATCGATTGCCGTAGATGGAACCCCACTCGAAATTGTTACGAAGCATGTTTACCTAGGGCAGACGCTCCAACTAGGCAAACACAACTTCGAGAAGGAAATCCAGAGGAGAATTCAGCTAGGCTGGGCAGCATTCGGAAAACTCCGTCGTGTCTTCTCGTCAACTTATACCGCAGTGTCTAAAGACAAAAGTCTTTACCAGTGCGTCGTACCTGTGATGACATATGGAGCCGAGACGTAGACACTCACAGTTCGACTGGTCCACCAATTTAAAGTCGCTCAGCGAGCTATGGAGAGAACTATGCTCGGTATTTCTCTGCGGGATCGAATCCGGAACGAAGTAATTCGCCAGAGAACTAAAGTTATCGACATAGCTCAATGGATTAGCAAGCTGAAGTGGCAGTGGGCTGGTCATATCTGCCGCAGGACTGATAACCGTTGGGGTAGACTTGTCCTGGAGTGGAGACCGCAAATCGGCAAATGTAGCGTAGGACGTCCTGTGACTAGGTGGAGCGACGACATACGCAAAGCGGTGGGCAGTGACTTGAAAAGAAGAGCCGAAGATCGGGCTCAGTGGCGCACCTTGGAAGAGGCCTACGTCCAGCAGTGTACGGACACCGGCTGATAATGATGATGATGATGATGATAATTTTTAAATGGTTATACCGTCATTTGTCTGTCGCCATAACCTCGTTTGTTGGTCGGTAGGAACTAAAGTGGTATTGTACTCCTTTACATCCCATATAATTCAAATAGCGGCAATAGCCCAATGGACAAGGTGTCGGACTGGCGATCGAAAGGTTGTGAGTTCGATCTCCCCACCGAATTCTCACCCCACCCATTGCACTATTGACGTGAACCCACTCCAGACACAAGCATATTTAGTTTAGTTGGAGGTTTTAACAAGAATACTAGTAATGTGCAACCCACATTGCGAGTAATCTCTATTTAATTTAAAAAAATAGTTCGAATGAATAAATAACTATTTAGGTATTTCAGTGATTAAATTAGTCCAAAGTCTGTTTACTAAAAAGGACCTTTAGCTTTGTGTCGCGCTTCAAATTACCTACCTACCTTAATGTATGGTCTAAGTTTTAGGAGAAAGAGATTGCAAATATTAATAAAACTGGCCAAGTGCGAGTCAGACTTTTGTCCCGCACACGGAGGGTTCCGAATTTCCGAAGTCCGAACGCCACGAACTTCTAACACCAACTAAGTAAATATTAACACAAAGGTAATTAATATTAGTTAATAATTAAATATCTGGAAGACCGAGTGTTCGCACGACTAACTTTCTACTGATTCTAACTAATTGAAAATTTAAAACTCTTTAAGTTCTAAAATTGAACATGTATTTGAAGATTTGAAGATATATTATACAATAGTATATATATATTTTAATATTTCTGCAAATAAACCTTAACTAAGTAAACAAATCGACCGAGGCCCACAAATTTAACAAATGAAACGCTTGCGCGTGCTAATTTTTCCTGTGCTGCCATCTAGCTTCGTCGAGGTGAATTAATTTCGTATCGTATCGTATCGTAAAAAACACGTTTTTTGTTTTAAACCCTTTAATTTTTAACTTTGTTCTGTTCTTAGTATTTGTTGTTATAGCGGCAACAGAAATACATCATCTGTGAAAATTTCAACCGTCTAACTATCACGGTTCATGATATACAGCCTGGTGACAGACGGACAGACAGACAGACAGACGGACAGCGGAGTCTCAGTAATAGGGTTCCGTTGGTACCCTTTGGGTTCGGAACCCTAAAAACCACGGGTTGGCTACGACTATCTCATATTTACCCAAGAGCGGATAATTAGTTAGGGCGTTACCACACCAATCGATCATTGGTTGGATAAGATTAGTCGCTGTCGATCACAGATCTGTGATGTCGATAGACATTTCTTACCTACTACAATAATCGATCGGGTATGGATTTTATGGTTTATTGACGACTGTTTGATAAGTGTGATAACATTAACCCACCTGCTATCGTAGACTTAGTTTACAATGCTATGATATGATGATATATTATGTTTATAATGCAATATATGCTACACGTGATCCCTGGATGGGTTTAAAACGGCCTACACACGGCCCTAAAATCAGTGGCGATATCGGGACAGTGGTCACTCTTCTTTATAATATCCTTTTAGGGTTCCGTAGCCAAATGGCAAAAAACAGAACCCTTATCGATTCGTCATGTCTGTCTGTCTGTCTGTCCGTCCGTATGTCACAGCCATTTTATTCCGAAACTGTTAGGACTACAGAATTGAAACTTGGTAAGTAGATGTATTCTGTGAACCGCTTTTTGATTTTTATATAAAAATAAAAAATATTAAATTTTAAGGGGGGGCATCCCATACATGGAACTGAAACAAAAAAAACATCTTCAAACCTATACGTGTCTATGGATGGGTCTTCAAAAATGACATTGAGGTTTCTAAAATCATTTTTTTCAAAGTCAATCATTTGAAAGATAGGCGCGTCTAAAGTGGTAAAATGAGTGCCCCCCCCCCTCTAACTTTTAAAGTATAGGAGTGAAAAATGTAAAAAAAATATATGCTGTAGATCTCAATAAAAACTAACAACGAAAATGGGTTTGAACGAGATACAGTCAGCAGTTTTAGAGATATGGCGACCGCAAAGATAATTTTGTTTTTCATACAAGCACTATGAAAAACAAAGTTAATTTTGTAGTTGCGAAAAATCATAGTTATGGAATACTTAACTGTGTTACGGAACCCTACGAGTGAGAGTCTGACTTGCACTTGGCCAGTTTATTATTCCCTCCTCTCCTTTCTATCTCAAACAACGCTTCACCTACCAATATCTCTCACATTCTCTCTCCTTGCGCTCATCTGAAACTCTTGAACTTCAAATGCCTCTTCACTCTTCCCAATACTATGATAAATCCTTCACTGCACAAGCTATACGATTATGGAATTATCTGCCTTTAGATATGACGTGCTGCTTTAGATATGACGTTCTCTGCCTTTAGACGTGCAAAATCTTTGTCTATATTTAAAAATATGGTGAAGAATTATTTTCTATCCACTATCAATGAAAGCTATCGATTTGTACTATTTTCCGTGAAGTAATATTACACCTATATATATTAGTATATTTTTATTATACATATATATGTAGGTATTAGAATCGGAACTAGATTGTAAGTAGGTATTTAGTAAAATATGTAGTAGATATCATTATTATTGTGCACCGCCGTCTATTCTTTATTTTTACTCCTGTCCATCCTAAGGTTGTCTGGAAGAGATCGCTCTTAGCGATAAGACCGCCGATTGTATTGTTATATTAAATTAAGTTTTGTTATTTTAGTGATCAATAAAGCGTTATTGTATTGCATTGCATTGCATTGCATTGCATTGCATTGCATTGCATTGCATTGCATTGCATTGCATTGCATTGCATTGCATTGCATTGCATTGCATTGAATTGCATTGCATTGCATTGCATTGCATTGCATTGTATTGTATTGTATTGTGGGGATCAAATCGGCTACTACTCAACACACGTCCCTGCCAGTCAGTACGTAACTGACCGTGCAATAGACTGCTCGTTGATCCGTGATGCCGCCGACACTCTCAAAACAGCAAAATCAGTCGGTCCCGATTTCGCTACACACGTGCCGACAACGCTCTCTAGACGATAATCGTAAAAATCGTGAGCTCGCCCGAAGCGATTTTAGAGGGTACTTAAACAATATAATTCGGGTTCGATTTGCCTATATACACGAAGCGATTTATGTTTCTGTCTACACTGTCCCGATATCGTCATTGATTTTAGGGCCGTGTGAAGGCCGTTTAATGGGACCATCAGTTTGTCCGTTATATCGATAATAGTTGCACTATGTGGATAACATAAAAAGTTTTTTTAAGTAAACACTTCATTAGGCGCACTAGGGTAAAATTTAACTTAGGGTCAAGGTCTGAATGTAACAAAAGTGACGTAATTACGCGTAAATCTAAATTGTCAATATTTCAATGTGAGGGCAGTTTTACTTCGCGTAGCTTTCAACGCACTTCTGTTTTTATTTATTTTTTTATTGTTTAACGATCCTATATTATAAAAAACCAACTTAAGACTTTCTTGAACTTCTTTCTATCTAGGGGTCAAGTCAAGCCTACTAAACCAAATAGTCTGTGCAAAAAGAGAACCGTCATAGAAATTGAGGGCGCGCGTGTTGATGGTTCTACCATCAACACATTTACTTTTTTGTTTACTGTTTTTGTTGCGTTGACAACATTGCTCTGTCAACATTGCCAATACGACCAAAATGTTTGATAACTAGTCAAGAGCTGAGCGAGCCGAAGGAGCTTTTAAAAAATAAAACTTTATTAATTCAAGACGTTTATTCTCTACAAGAGCTCGTCTAAGACTAACTTAAATATAAATTAAATCTAGAGCTTCGATATCAGACCACCGTGGGACGGATGCTCTTATCTGTTGTTTGTCCATTCAGCGTCTGGTGTCTGATTACGTTACTCAGAATATAGAACGCTGACGCGTGTTATCTGTAGAGTCGGCAGACGTAACTCCTCCCTCCTTAAGTTCGAAGTTATCTTTTTTGGGAGAACTTCGAGAACATGTTTTTAACAATAATTTTGGATGATATTTATAGACCAGGTAACAAAGCATTATACAAATTAAAATATAGAGTCCGAGAGTCCAAACGCTTATACTACGCACTTCAATAATTGCCTTTACACTTTCACTATTTTCAGTATCACTTTTCTTTAAAGCTAACGACAATAGTTTCAGGTCCATCAGGTCCAAGCCTTCCAGGTTTACAGGTGGAGCGGGTTTCCTTTCGTCAGGTAAGAAGAGTGTAGGTAAGTTCAGGATCGGTAGCTCTGGATAATATGTTATATTTTCAATGTACATTTGCCGCTTTTTCAATATGATGTCTTGAATTTTCACCTCGCAGGGATCATCTAAGGTCATTATATAGGTGCCTTTGATCTTATGATGAAGCAGTTCACCATCGCATGTCTTTGTAAGCAGCTCTTCATCTCTACTGTACAGGATCCATCTATTTGTTTGCAGGAACTGGATTCTGATCTTCTCAATGGTTATGGGAATTTGGATGCATGACGTTACGTTTTCAGCATACGTCATCAGGTCGGTGATGCATGGGTCTTGAATATATTGAAGCATTCCGTCATCAGTGCAGAGGAATCTGAACTCGTCGACTTCTTGGCATGGATGAGTGAACAGTCTGGTCTTCAACCCTTTCGCCAAGAGGTAAGGATACTTGGGTATTATGACGACGGTGGAGTTAAAGGATAATACAGGTAAAGGAATCAATTTATAATAGATATATGTATCTTTTTCAATCAGCGGTATTTCCAAAAGGTAAGTAATTTGATTTTCCTTCAAATAGGCTTTAAGTGTTATAACTTGCTCTATCTTAACTAAGTTTTCTAAGCTAGGCGTAAAAACTAATTTTTCTTTATTATTAATATTTTCAAGTAGCTGTAACAACTTATTTGATTCTATTATAGACTGATGTAAAACTCCTAACCTACTGAACGATAAACTAGTTTCTATTTCATCCAAATAGGTGTAAATAACTTGAAAATTATGGATTAGTAGATTATATGTATTAATGAACTGTATTCCTAAATATTCTGACTCCATTAGATTTTGCGCTATCATTTCAATTTTATTATTTATTTGAGCAAGATGATTATTTAATATAATAGTGGAATTTGTCAAAAGTTGCACCATTTCGGTAATCACCGTTAGTTTTCTGTTATTTTGATTTTGTTGCGTTTTCATTTCATTAATTAATTTATCGTATTGAATGGCATCGTCATTATCTAGATTTCCGGTTATCATTTTTATAAGTGAACCTAGTGGGTTAATTAGACCTCGTTTGATTCGAATGTTCGGAAAGATTTGGGTAAATTTGTTTAGAGTTATATTTTTAATGTATGCTACTTGACTTCTAACATCTACAAAATTATCCGTAAAGTTCTTATTAAAATAAATCTTAATTAACTTATCTAACTCAGAAAGTAGTTGAACGTTAAACCTTAAATCTTCTTCAAGGGGTTTAATGTCTAATACTTTTGCGATAGTCCACTTGTCACTACTAATTACTGCAACGCCAGTTTTCGTAAACAGGATTCCAGGGTTTCTATCTAGTGCCTGAAGTTGAAGGGCCTGCAGTTGCGTCACCATGGCTACTACCAGGAGGATGCGGAGGTGCCTGTGAAGGGCGTTTAACATTCTTTAATGGAACTTTAGTGTTTCGATTTTTAACTTGAATCGGAACTACGTTTCTACTAATCTCATCAGCAACAATAGCCTTTTGGAAACGTGGTTTGTCTTTGCTACTCCTTTTATTAACTTCTTTAGTGAATACTACATCACCGGGTTTTATTTCGACTACTGTTTCTCCTCCTCTTTTCTCTATTATTTTCTCCTTTTGTTTAATGGCTTGTTCTGATAAATGATCATATAGAAACTTAGTTCTTTTAGCATGTTCTTTGATCAGTTGCTGCATGTACTGTTTCTCGAAATTTAAATTAAATACATTTCTAGAATCAGTGTGTCCTAATAAAACTTCGAATGGGGTAAAACCAGTGGTTGAGTGTATAGAGTGGTTATACGCCATGATAGAGTATGTCATTACGGTAGCGGCATCGGTGTACTTATGCTCGTACTTAGCCAACCTGTAGATTTCAATGATAGTAGAATGAAATCTTTCTATGACGCCCATAGAATTCGGGTTGTTAGGGGTTCCTATGTGGAGATCTACCTTGTAAAGAGCTAAAAGTTCTTTCAAGAGAGCATTATTAAATTCAGAACCAGCATCTGAACTGATTTTGTGGGGTACGCCATACAAGGAGAAATATTTAATGAGGGCTCTTACAACCTCCGGTGTTGATCTATTAGGTATTTCGAGAGCTTGACCGATTTTAGAAAAGGCATCAACTACAGTTAAATAATAGCGTCCTTCAATTGTAAATAGGTCAATGAAAATTTCCTCTAAAGGTTTTGACTGGGTGTGTGTTAGTTGTAACTTAGGCTTAATCGGTTTCCGGTCGTATTTCATGCGTTTGCATGTTTCGCATGAGTTTATAAAACTTGAAATGGTTTGTTCCATATTATGCCAAAAGTAGGTGCGCTTAATGTGCAGTAAGGTCTCTTTAATACCACGGTGGCATGTTTTACCAGTATGGTATTTGGCAACAATTTCTTTCTGTTCTAATTCATCCTCTACAAATACTACTCTTTTGGTACACTCGAAAAATTGTACAGATTCTCTTTTAAACAAATATATTACCATTTGTGCGAATTGTTGTCTATGCTGTTCTTCCTCAAAGTAAATGAAGTATTTGGTATTGTTTCTTATATACTCCTTTAGAAATTGTTTGACAAGGTCAGTTCGGTTCAAAGGTAAGTGTACTTCAAGAATTTTCTGTTTTTCGCGGGATATACTTTTAACTGCTAATTTATCAATAGACCAAGAATGAACCAAAATTTGGTTGGGCTTGGTGTCTATAGCTTCCTGCAGGATTGGGATACCTTTAGATTCGGTATCTTGTCCTGAATGAGCGGTTTCAGTACTAGAAGAATTTTCAGAAGCTGTCAAAGTTGAACTCGAAGGGCATTGTATCGAGTAGGGGGAACGGCATCTAACCATTTCTTCTGAATTTGATATAGCTGATTCATTTTCGTCGTCAGATATTAGAGATATTATGTTATCTGGTTGTGCTAAGGTTTTCTTTCGTAATTTTCCTAATGCTTCTATTTCTTTTGTCAGTCGTCTTATTTCTCGGTTTTTATTTTCGTCTGAGTCAATATTCACTTGTGTGGATATATTGTCATCGTTACCTAATGCGTTTATTCGAATACGCGATAATGCGTCGGCATTACCGTTAAGTGTGCCCTTTTTATAAACTATTTCAAAGTCGTATTCAGACAATCGTAATCGCCAGCGTGTCAATCTACTATTTGTGTCTTTTAGAGAGTTAAGCCAGGCTAGCGGCTTATGATCTGTTACTATGGTGAATTTCTTACCGTAGAGGTAAGGGCGAAAGTGTTTTACTGCCCAGACTATTGCGAGCAGTTCTTTCTCCGTAACACTATAACGCGTTTCCGCATCGTTTAGTGTTCGGCTGGCATACGCTACGGGCTTATCCTGACCGATAGGACCTTGTGAAAGGACTGCTCCAAGAGCGAATTCTGAAGCATCCGTTGTCAGTATGTAAGGCCTGTCAGGATCAGGGTATTGTAAAATTGGGGCATTTACAAGAAGTTCTTTGCATTTTTCAAAGGCTGCTATGTATTTGTCATCATCGATAGGCATTGAGCGCTTTTGTTTTAGTCGTGCTGTCATTGGTTGGGTGATTTTAGCGAAGTCCTTAATGAACTTACGGTAGTACCCAATAAGTCCTAAGAAACTTTTAATTTCGGTTGTACTTCGGGGTAAGGGATATTCTAGGATGGCTTTAATTTTGTCATTGTTAGGTTTTAAGCCGTCACTAGTTATTGTGTGACCTAAGTATAAGACCTCCTTTCTAAGAAATTCGGACTTATCTAGCTGAATTTATAAATTGGTTTGTCGTAATCTGTCAAAAACGGTCCGTAGTTTTACTATGTGTTCTTGCAAGCTGGACGAATAAATAATTATGTCATCCAAGTACACAAGACAGTGTATTCCTTGCAAGCCACGTAGCACATTGTCAATCGTTCTTTGAAAAGTTGCCGGTGCCGTTTTTAATCCAAACGGCATACGGGAAAATTCATAATGTCCTGCGTTTATACTAAATGCGGTTTTCTGTCTGTCTTCTTCAGCGACTTCTATCTGGTGATAGCCACTGGCTAGGTCAAGGGTAGTAAAGTAACAGCTTCGTCCTAGTTTGTCAAATAGTTCTGTAATATTTGGTAGGGGGTATTTGTCGTCTATTGTAATTTCGTTTAGTTTTCGGTAGTCAATAACAAGTCTATATTTCTTTTCGTTACTCGCGTCTAACTTCTTTGGCACTAGGTGCACAGGGGCACTCCAGGGAGAATACGACTCTTTTACAATATTATTTTCCAACATTTTAGTAACTTGTTTATTTATTTCATCATTTATTACTTGAGGTTGCCTATAGGGTCTGATGTATATTGGGTCTTCGTTTCGCGTGCGGATGTGGTGTTTAACTTTGTTAGTAAATGTCAACGGTAATTTTTCGGTATAAAAGATGTCTTTGTATTCAAGGCAAAGCTTTTTAATTGAGTCTCTTTCTTCTGAATTCATATGGTCTAAACGCAAGTTGCTAACATTTTCTGTCAATATCTGGTCAATCTCTATGTTATTTCGGTCATCTAATTTGTGAAAATTGCATTTTTCGCCGTCATGTTTAGTTACTTCAAAAGGTCGTGTAACTGTTAGAGTCATTTCAGTATCCAAAGTATTTTGTATGATCGTTGTTGCATACCCGTCTTCGCACTTAACTAAAGCGGTAGGCATTCTAACACCTTCACAAAATAGTTTGTAGTTTAATATAGCATCGCCGTTTTGTAGGTATGTCGGTAATTTCACTCTTTGTTCGCAACGTGGGCTTATTTTTATTTCATTATTAGGATTGTATATAATAGGAATAGCCGATGATTGGGTATAGAGAATTTGGTTTTGCATGTCAATTTTTGCGTTCAATTGTTTCAGAAGGTCACTGCCAATGAGTCCATCGTAACAGCCATCAACATCATAAATATAAAACTTATGCGTTTCAGTGCTGTTAAATGTTGGGAATAACGGAATTACTACAACTTCGTTATGTTGGCTAGATGCGTGGGTGCTTATAACTTCAAACGGCTCGTAGTGTTTGAAATCGTTAAAATACTCACTAGCCATTTTTGGTGAAATGAATGATCTCGAACTTCCGGTATCAATCATAAATTTAGAATTGATTTCGGGTATTATTACGTGTGGTAATTTCAATGTATTATAATGAAGTTGTATTATTTCAGGGGCTTGTTGGAGGCATTGATGTGAAAATTTTCAATGCTGTGAACAGCTGAGGCTTGGTCATCTTGTCCAGCGTTAGTCTCGTAAGTGTCGACGTTGTCAGTCGGGGAGTTATCATTGTAGTCAATGTAACAGTCAGTTTCAGGATTTTCAGGCATAAAAGTAAGGTCATCACTTTCAGGTTCATTTAGGCTGTACAGCTCGTTCATTCTAAAACCTTGAGGTTTCAGTGGGGGAGCTGTACGCATGCTCACATCAGTAGATAGCTGAGGCGCTAATCTTTGTAGGGGGCGGTAACCGAATTGTTGTTGGCCTTGGGCAAAAGGTGGACGATAGCCAAACTGTTGTGGTCCTTGGTTAAATTGAGGTCGATAACCAAATTGGGGTGGATTTTGGTTGAGTTGAGGTCGGTAGCCAAATTGGGGTGGACTTTGGTTAAATGAAGGCTTATAACCAAACTGCTGTTGTCCTTGGTTGAACTGTGGTCGATAGCCCAATTGTTGGGGAAGCTGTGGTCTATATCCAGCTTGTTGGGGTTGTGAAAAAGGTAAGTGAGATATTTGTTTAGCGTGTGGTACACCAAATTTAAAGTTTGTTTGTGGTGTGTGAGGACTTGAAGTACCAGCATTGTTTTGGGGAATTCCAAATTTAAAGTTTTGCTGAGGTTGTTGATTTGAAGTGAAGAAAGGCTTCATTCCAAATTTATCCATAAAAGGATTTTGATATGTAGTTTGAGCCTTAGGCTGTAATTGATTCTGTGATCTAAGCATTTTATTTTTCGCATTATATTGATACATAAAGTTTACTTCTTCGAGCACTATGCTTAAGGCATTTTCTAGTGAAACGGAACCCTTAAGACGCACAATGCGAAGCAACTCTTCCGGCAGGTTATATAAAAACACATTCATTGACATGTTGTCATATATCGTTATCTTACTACGACGTAGATTTACGTCCTCAATTAAATTGACTTTGGCAATCAGTGTGCTTTTAACGTGTTGAATTCTGTTGCAAAAATCCAGATATGACTCGCCATTGTTCATTTTTAAAGTTTCTAACTCTATTGAAATGCATTCTTCCGAACGGGGATCACCAAAATGCTGTTCAAATGCCCGTTTTAAATCAGGCCAGGTATCTAAATCTTGTCGTTCGCTTATGAGAGAGGCTGCTCTACCAGTAAGTCTGGATGTTATGAGATGGTAAACGTACAGGTCCTGCTGTGGATTTCCCTCTATTCTACAGCAGCTAATCAAGTACTCGCACTTCCTAATGAATAAGCTAAGTAATTTTTCGTCACCGTCGAATTTGGGGATGACGTTAGCAAAGTCGCGGGGTACTTGCACTATATTTTCCATCTTACATTTTTTTTTTTATATTAACTAATTTAATTAATTAATTATTTTTAATTAATATACTTATTAATTTATTTATTTATTACGATTAACACTTTATTTATTTTAAAACACTAAACACATTTAAAAGAAATCACAAAACACACTTCAATGTTTGGAAATAACGTTCTGATTTCTAGACACATATAACTAAAACAGTGAATAGGATTGGAATAAGACTGGAAATAGCGATTTGGGTCTACTTACAGACTGTCCATGTCCCTCGTTGAGCCTTAAACGTTGTCCTCCGGAACGCAGCAATAGCACCAACGGTGCTCTCGACGTATTTATTTGGTTCGTGGATTTCCGTAAAACGCGTGAAAACGTACGTAGCGCGTTACTAAAGTGAAGTTATTCGCGACGCGGAAATCCTACCGGCTGCGCCAGTCAAGAGCTGAGCGAGCCGAAGGAGCTTTTAAAAAATAAAACTTTATTAATTCAAGACGTTTATTCTCTACAAGAGCTCGTCTAAGACTAACTTAAATATAAATTAAATCTAGAGCTTCGATATCAGACCACCGTGGGACGGATGCTCTTATCTGTTGTTTGTCCATTCAGCGTCTGGTGTCTGATTACGTTACTCAGAATATAGAACGCTGACGCGTGTTATCTGTAGAGTCGGCAGACGTAACTACCTTGCTAGGTACCTAGGCACTTTTATCATTATCGGGTGGTACTAGGTAAGTATTACCTTCCTTTCTTAGGTACGTACCTATGTAACTACTAACATTCAAAGGTACCGGTACCTTTGAATGTTAGTTCATCGTAAAACCACAACGGTTCTCTTTTTGCACAGACTCTAGTGAGCCATAGCTCTGCTGGTAACTAGTACGTAAAAAGTGTATTTTCCACAATATCTTTTACAAAGAAGTATTTTGTTTTTACTTTGAGCCACACAAAAAGTCGGTACTGAAGGTCGTCAGCATTCCAAATTTCTGAGTCCAGTCGGGCAACTGGTACGGCCGGTACGGCGCCGTATCTAAACCGATTGAATTCGTAATCAAATGACTTGCAGCCTATAATTTTATTATTAAGATATACGACAGCCTTAGGCAATTTATGTCTAGATTTCTAAAGAGACTATTATTATAAGATCATGATAAGAACAATAGAAATTATGTGTTGAATGCACTGGTGTGTCTATGCTATTATATTATTATATATTATATATTATTATACCTACCTATTACCTATTTTTTTGTTGAAGAGGGTACCTATAAAAAATACATAAGCCACATCCAGTGGATTCGCCCGGGTTGAGAACTGATCCATTCGGACTCGCACACGAAGGGTTCCGTACTCGGACGAACGGTTTAATCGTTCTAGGTTCCGTACCACTGTAGAATAAACCACAGAATAATAAATAGTTGAATAAACGAAAAATTTAATAAGATCCAGCAATAATGCCGAACATGCTTCTTGACTGAGGGAGTCTCCCTCCAAAATAATCATGCATAAATAAAATAGGTAGGTACCTACCTAAATAATTTAAAGGGACCCCTTACCTTTTATTATTTTATCTAATCAAAATCCTATTTGCAAAGCATGAGAAGCATTTATCAACTGAAATCATGTTAAAATTATTAAGTAACTAGCAGCCCGCCCCGGCTTCGCACGGGTAGAACATATATGCCTACAAAATTTGCATCAGTTTGTTGCATCGAATATAAAATATGAACATATTTAACAACCATCGTCATATTTCATCCAATTTACACAAAACCTTAACGAATTATGCACCTAAACCTTCCTCATAAACACTCTGGCTATAGGTGAAAACCGCATGATAATCCGTTCAGTAGCTATTGAGATTATTGCGAACAGACAGACAGACGCAGTGATGAACTTTGTTTTATAATACTTACGTATTGATATTGGACGGCCCTTTGGCGTAAAAGATAGTTACCCTGATTCTGACCCGACGGTCGTTGGTTCTAATCCTAGCTATATACCTACCAATGAAAGTTTTATGTGCATTCATGAATCATGAGTTTACACACACTGCAACAAAGAGCAAAGTGGTTCACATCTGTTCCCAATATTCAAATCGGCGACTTAGTCTTAATAAAGTCAGAACTGGATCGTCCACTTCAATCGCCGCTAGGCAGCTTGGAGCGTCTCCATCCCGGTCCTGATGGCACAGTGCGAGTTGTCACTCTGAGGACGCAAAAGGGCATTTTTAAAAGACCAGTTAACAAACTGTGTCCGTTGCCTTACGCTAATTAAGCACACTAATCAATACTTTTATATTTATATATATCTAATTCACTGACAGATCATATTTAATTTCAATTATTTGTATTCTTTTCATAAATCATCTATTGAAATACTATAGTTTAGGGACGTTCCCTTATAATTTCTATTTTTTATATATATATATTTTGTATCCTCCTTTCACTTTGTACTTGAAATCATCACGATGATTTCGGTGGGGGGTATGTTCGATCCATACATTACGGAAATTGAGGGTAGTGAATGATTTGCCGCTGCCCGATATGTTTGAACCACCTACCCGCGATTTGGCGAGAAAAACGGTGGAAGGACCGGTACAACGGTCGTTCAGTTCGCTTCAAGCAGCCCCGTGGTGCACTTGATTTTTGAGCCTCAAAGGACGTTCCCTACATTTTACTTGCTCCGTGAGCTTTTGTTAACTCCTACATCTATCTGCCGTGCAGTTTATCTATCTGTGTGTGTTATTGTACGGACTTAACACCAGCACTCAGCAGCGCCGATCTACCAGCGCCAACTTGGATTTGGTTGGTGGAGGCATTGAAGGTAAGTGGTAGATTAATTTGCTTCCTCTTTTCTGTGTGTTTGGATCGTTCGTAACTTTACATCGCATCATCCTACCTATTTATTATATTTTATTCTATTATACAGTCCACAACGCTCCTCTTGAAGTGTTTGGTGAAATACCGAACATTTTTGGTACAGTGGTAGTGGAATCATTAAATCTACCAAAAAGTAGCTTACCACCAAGGAGTACATTTGCCGCCGTAACCTTACGGCGTTCCCCGACGCAAAATGTAGGGGTAATATACGTTTAACGTGTGTATCTGTGTGTCTGTCTGTAGCATCTTAGCACCTAACCGGATAAACCGATTTTGTTTTTATTATTGATAGTTTTTTTTGTTTGATAGATGTCTTCATCGAGAGTTTTCTTAGCTTTGATTCATGAAAATTCGTTCAATCGTTATAAAATTATGAGCTTTTTTCTAGTTAATTGCGCTATGAAATCAACTTTCATAGGTCTGATCAATTCGAAAATCTTCTTCTTCAACGATATTGTATGAACATGGAAGCCTCCTGGACTCTACAGAATACTCAAATCCTCACCAACTTACAGCTCAGATTTTAAATGTCGTGTTTAGAGTCATTGGAAAAAGCTATTATACATAGATCAGTCGGGGTGGTTTAAAATATTATATTATATATATAGATGAATATTATTTTATACAATAGATCATATTATTATACTATATTGACTTCAAATTGATTGTGATCGGTGGGGATCTACAGCATAGCTAAGCCTATAATAATATTTTCGAAGTAACTATGACCTAATCTGTGGTTTCACTGCAAATATTTTATTAATTTTGCGATGCGTGTTTGTGAAATTCGTGATATCTTCTAGAGTTTTCATTTGAATTATACACTGTAAAGGACAATTTTAATCTATAATATGTGGCCAAGCTAATTAACGTAATTATTTGGATAAGGTTTAATACTATATACTTGAAAATAGCCTTGGAAGTTATGTAATATTTTTTAACAAAAATTTTAAGATTAAAATGGTTACTGTGAGTCAACCTTAAGAGATAGACATATGCTGTCGCGGACTTTTTTGTAGGTCTTATTAAGTTGTACAACTCTTGCATAGAAAATATTCTTCTATCTATTTTCAATTAAGCAGCGTTCGTCAGAAACGTGTTTTTTCGACCGTTTATTTGCCGACTTAGGTTGTAAATTAGGTCTCCACGAATGTACCTTTCATTTAAACGGGATAATATATAGCCTATTTTCATTCCGAAAGTCCATTCTATGTATTAGTGAAATAATTTTTTAAATCGGTCCAGTAGTTTTTGAGCTTACTCATTACAAACATACAAAAATACAAATGTTCTCTCTTTATAATATTAGTATAGATAAAGGCATGTAACAAAGAGATCAGCAAGATTATGTCAAGATTAAAGGTCGTAGCCAACTTATACAGCACCGCTCCCACCCGGCAAAATAATGGTCATTAAAATGTGAGCCTTAGGAGTTAGGACATCCCCTCCCCTGTAGACAGACTTTACATTGACCACACAAATTAGCAGACTGGGCTGCGGTCACGACCTACGCTCGGAATGCAACCAAACGCTCTAACCCCGTTCACGACCTCAGAGCATCGCAATCAGTTAGCGCTACTGTCTGTGTCGTTCACGACCTCGGTTGTTTCCCTCCGGTTGCAACATTTTTACCATCAAATTTGATGGTTAAAAAACGCTCTGACGCTTGTGACAATTAATTTGGCGAGAAAAACTGTAATTTTTGTTACAGATTAAGGGAATTGGAAGAAATTTGCATTGTTGAGACCAAGACGTGACATGACGAGACATTAATCGTAAAAACAAACGGAAAATATTCAGAAAAAGAAAAATAAATGAACATAACCTCGAAAGTCGAGTCTGCGCAACATGTCAAAATAATCATTTGAGTGAAAAACACCCATGGTCGTTCTGGACCTGCGAGGGAGTTGCAATACAACCAAAAAACCTTCTCCAGAGGACGTCAACGCAGCCCAGCTCGCTGTAACCGAGCTTACCGCCATCGTACTACTTGATAGTTGACGTCTCGCTTCATGCCAGCGATATTATATCAAAATGCGCTGCCACATGGTTATTGCGAGCTTCAAGCGAGCGACCCGCGTGGCGTACGTGCCACAGAGTACTTTATATATACGGAAAGTATGCATTCAGACTGTTCGCTTCAAGGTCTTATTGCTAGCTTATCGGTGTGCGGACATTGAGTAGTCACCTCCGTTTAAGACGGTGTTGTGCGGGAGCGGTGTTGGAGCGGCGTCGTGTAAGTGGGTTTCGACCTTATGTTGGCAGCTTGAGAGCAAGCTTCGCTACGTAGAACGGAACGTTTCATATTTTGGCTCTGACGTCACAATGACGTCAGCAAAGTTGACATTTGACATTTAGTGGTAATCGCCTTTGTTTTTATTTTTAGGAAAGTGTAATTTTTGCAATAAATTCGAATGAAAATTAAAAAAGAAAGAAAACTAGAATGAAGTTAAAATATCGCAGAATCATCCTGTTGCATTATATAGTAAATTAGTGGTGCATAATTGTGAATAAATAATACTTTAGGTCCGCATCGTGTTGCGTGGGTTTTTGGTGCATTTAGTTGAAGATGAAGCCTGGTAAAAGTGTGGATGTGAAAGAAGAGATAGCTGAGGTACACACGTCGGCCAAGTCTCCATCACCGAAGCACAAAACGAGGACTAGATCGCGGAGTCAGTCGGGGTCGCGGAAACTTTCGAACGGGCATGCCGAAGACCCAGACTTGATCGAAACATATCATAGCGAGGAACCAACAGCAGATAAGTCTAAACGTGATAGCTGGATAAAATCCGAGCATGAATCTGTAGAGCTGCCTATTCACGAACAGCTTAAGCAGGGTATCTTAGGTTTCGTAGAGAAAGAGATTAAGAAATCTGATAAAAATCCTTCTTTTGTCTTCTATTCTCATGACCCTAACGGTTTGGATGAGAAGTTTATGAAGTCTTTGTCTCGGCCCTCAAGTGGTCACAAGGAGAAACGTAGCCCGTCTTACAGGAAGAAGAAAAGGCACTCCTCAAAGCATCAAGACAGAGATCTTCATGATTTTGAAATACCGGGATCTAGTCTTAGTGCATTAGAAAGGGTAAGTGTAAAGGTTATGTTGAACTATTTGAGTTAAAGGTCAAAGTTTGACAAGTTATAGTTTGTAAAGGTCAGTGGTTCATTTGGTAATGGAATTGGTATAGTTTTAAAAAAGTAGAATTACTTAAATCTACATTAGGGTATGATAGGACATTTATAATTAAGTTAGTGATACATCTAGCTTAGCTTTTGTGATATCTATACTCCGTCAAACCATTTACTACATCTTTGGCAGCTCCAGGGTTGGATTTGGTGAAAATTATTGACTAATAAAAAAGATTTGAGCAGATAGTATTTTGGCAAATTAGATCGTACACCGCTGGTTGCTGACTTATATTCAAAAGAAGTTTACTTGAAATTTTGTGGATTAATTACCAAACTCTAATAAAACAAATTCTAATTTGGCTTACCTGAAGATGAAATCAAATTATTGCACTAACCCTGGCTGGAGGGTTTGAGTAGATACTATTCATGCTTTAGAGATTCTATTTTTTGGAATAATGATAATCGACTCAAGATTCTGATGAACATACAATTTTTTCTTTGAATGGGTATGTTGAACACTTGTTTACCTATTACAGATACAGCGGTATGTAAGATTTTGGATAGCCAAAATTTTACATGTCAATGCACTGCACTTGTTACCTCGAGACATAAAAATGCTAAGTCCCGCTAAGTTAATATCTTTAGGTTACATTTTTATTTAAGGTTAAGTAAAAGGTTAAGTGAAAGGTAATAATAACATAAAAAAATTAAGATACAATTAATTTACAATAATCAGATCAATGTTCATCTAAGTATTTAGTATTTGCTCGGCAAATATTTTTAGTTCAGATATACAGTACTGTAACTGTACTTTTCTTGAAAGTATTGGGACTATAACAATAAAGCATAACGGCTCGCTGAATTGACAGAAAACCCAATAGTCTTTCTTTTGACACGATGTACCACCTTTTTTTATAGTGGATAAGCAAGCGTTTGACCACTATCTCACCTGATGTTAAGTGAAGATGTGATCGACAAAGCATCCTCAGAAGATTTTGATGTTGTCCAGTGATGCAGTAAGCATATAAGTATAATTTTTTTTAATATCGTACAGGCTAGCGTTTGTTCACTATCCCACCTGTTGGTAAGTGATGATGCAGTCAAGAATGGTAGCACGCTAGGCCTAGAATGGGAACTGGATCTCAAGGATAGCTGCCGGAACACAATAGATGTTTGGCGACAGATTTTCTAACTCTAACTTGAGGGTGGTAGCTGGACAGGCAGTGTCTGACAGTGTCGTGAGCACTGGACAGTGTCCTTCCTTCATGCATATATATAATTGAAATATATCCTCCGATTCCAGGTAGACGATTATCTAAAAGAGTACAACAAAGAGGAGGTAGTAACACTCTCCGGTGATCTAGAGATTGAGAATGATGGAGTGAACAATAACGGAACCACTAAGGAGTTACGTCACAAACCTCGGAAAACGAGACGGAAAACTAGAGATGAGAGGCAACAAGAGAGCAATTCGAACGGTCGAGATGTCAGCCCTAAGGTCTTTAAAGCTGGGAGTAAAGCTAAAACTGGAAATAAAGCAGGTAATTTACAAATCATATTATTAATATCTAAATCTTTAGTTATATATGTATATTTTTTTTTAGACCGAATTGGGTAGCACTTTACCACTATCTCACTTGATGTTAAGTGATGATGCGATCGATGATGGAGTGCACTTACCCAGAAGATACCTATTTACTTGCCATTTGAAGACCTCCATATTGTACTTAACCAGAAACACAGACTTATTTTTATTATTATTCATCTAACGGCTGCCAGCCAGCTTGCTTGTATCATCGCTCCGTCTAGCTGAGGGGTGTACACTACGAGAGAATGGCAATGTCCAGCAGTGGACAGAAATTGGCTGATTATAATGATGATGATTATTATTGTAAGTAGTGTTTTCCCCACTGCTGGGTAAAGGATTCCCTATCCTAATTACATGTGAAAAAAAACTTTTGTGCTCTACAGGTATAGATCTACGATAACATGGCCCGCCCCTCCAATTTACTGTTTTAATGTGTATAGTCACATCCTTACGAAAGAGTTTGTATGTAGTTGTAACTACGTTATAAGAGTAGGTACTTCCCTACATCGTTGATACCCGAATTATGTACGCACTTTGTAGCCAATCTAACTTAACGGAAAGTATTGCTTATAAATTTAATAGAAACTTTTTTTGCAGTGTTGGTTGGTACAAAGTACGTTCATAATTAGGAGTTATTTAATTATGTATGCAATGTCGCGGAACCGGCAGTACCAGTACGCACACATGCGTGGTGGTGCGTTGTAAATACTTTCACAAATACTTTCAAACGTTTTTGAATTTTGGAGGGGCGGGTCATGTTATCGTAGAAGATCTCTACTGGTTGTAGGTCTTCAAGTTGCGAGTGAACAAATACCTTCTAGGAAAGCGTGCTACAACTTAGATTGCATCATCACTTAACATCAGGTGACATGGCTGTCAAACGCTTGACTATATGACAAATAAAAACATCATCACTTTCCATCAAACGAGTGACAAGAATATCTAACCTGATGCTAAGTGACAATGTTGTCTGCAATAAAATGAGATGATAATGATGATGATGGCCTACTGGCTTACATACAAGTCCCACCCAGACTGGACTTGTCTGGAAGCCAGTCTTAAGGCGCAATGTGGATTGTGGAATCCATAATAAGGCAATTATCTCAACCGAGTCTTCCAAGCTGTGTAGCACCATAGTATTTCAAAACCTAACTCACTTACCAACAGGTGAGATAGTGGTCAAACGCTAGCCTTTATAATATAAAAAAGAATATTGTTAGACATAAGACGAGCAAAATCTTTTTTTTTTATTTTTATTTTTTCTTTATTTTCAAAAACATGGTGAAAACTCTTTATTTGTCACTCATAATATAATATTTATTTATTATTATGATGTGTACGTGTATGTAGTTATACCACCCACATGCTCCAATCGCCCTATCTTTTTAGCAGCATAAGCAATTTACGGGTGGTCACACCATGCTTGCGTTCCACGAACCGGACGCGATAGAGCTATCGCTCTAATGCTGATTAATCATAACACGGTGCTCTCCTCGTACTTTTAAGTTCTAATATTAAGTCAGTCTGTAATTAGTTGCCGTAAGAATCACTTGTATTAAATCATAATTGAATTTAATTCTTTTTGTGTATTTTTTAAAAACCGAACCACGGCTCTTCCCAGTTTGACTGGCGCAGCCGGTAGGATTTTCGCGAGTTTTTAACGGCTATTATCGTAAGCCCTCAAATCGGTACGCGAATAATTTTCGTCGAAAAACGCGAAAAATAACCTGAATATAAATTCGTCTCCCTTGGGAAACCGTGCGGTTGGCGACGTAAGCAGACTCAGGAGGACATGGGATCGAGCGGCTGGTGAGTAAACCTTTTCACTTCCCGTTTTTCATATTCCTTGTCTTTTCCACACTTTCCATCGTCGTAAACTACATCGTTAGGCGTTTAAAATTGCATTTATTTGATTTTGTTTGCACTTAAATAGGCGAATAGGTCAAGTGTTCCAAAAGTATTCCAAAGGAAATTTTATGTATAGTTCCGAAATATGACGGAGATGAAAAGTTATTAAACCTTTTCATCTCAAAATGTGAATTTGTGCTCAGTGGTAGTAGAATAGAGGGAAACAGCCCACGAGCTCTATCTTTTCCATGCAATTAGTAGTAAACTTATAGGTAGAGCCGCGGCGCTACTAAGCGATAATCCAAACATTTTAACATGGGAACAATTAAAAAATATTCTTACACAACATTTTGGCGACCCGCGCTCGGAAGAGTGTATAGCTATAGAGCTAGAAACCATAAAAATTAAACAAGGAGAGTCATACATACAATTTTGCCAGAGAATTCAAAATGTCCGAAGCGCTTTGTTTGCAAAAGTAAATAGACTTGTCGATGAGGGAATAAAAGCAGCTAAGATGATTATTTATAATAATACAGCTTTGAATATATTTCTGTATAACTTGCCAGAAGATCTCATCCGCATAGTGCGTTTAAAAGGTTGCTCAAATCTTGAGAACGCATTAAGCATAGTTACCGAAGAGGTGAACTTTCAGTTCCAGTACAATGCAAAAAATAAATTAGCAAAACAAAACTCACCGGCTCCACTCAATTCACAAAACGCGTTTAGACCATTACCCATGGCCCAAGGTTTTATGAAACCCGCATTTAATTCAGCATCCCCAAATACTAATTTCAAATTCGGTATTCCACAAAACAGTAATTTTAAATTCGGTATCCCTCAGAATCAAGGATTTCGACCACAGTTTTCACAACCGAATAGATTTTTAGCGCCGCAAGGTCAATTTAGACCACCTCAAAATCAGTACCAGCATAATTTCGGTCAAGCGCCTTTCCAGCAATCGCGTGTGCCGTTTCAACAGCCGCGTGCACCTTTCCAACATGGTGCATTTAAATTTGGTATCCCCCACCAGCAAGGCTTTAAATTCGGCATACCAAATCAAACTCAATTTAACTCAAACCAAAATAAATTCGGAAGTTCAAACCAACAACAGGCACCCAGGTTTCAGGATACGGATGTATCAATGCGCACTGCACCTGTAAGACAAAACATGATAGCAAACGATTTATATTACATGGAAGAGCCAAGCCAATATCAGGAGTACGCGTCCGAAATGAACTCTGACGACGGTAATGCGTACGAATCATATAATGAGTATATAGAGCAGCCGTCTGCGGAAGATTGCCACTATTTAGACAACTGTGTAGGCACTGAACTCGTGAACCCGGAACAGGACACTGAAAATTTTTAGGTATCAGCCTCGAAAAATCAGATGACGTAATACACTTAAATTATTGTGACGGTATTTTAAAATTGCCTCATATTTTGATACCGGAGATAAATTCAAAATTTCTCATAGATACAGGGAGTAGCCGTTCTTTTATCAGTCCCGCCAAGGCCGAAGAGTTCTTTAGTGACCACAAATATTACGAACCCTTTACGGTCGTTAGTACACATGCTCAAAGCATGCACAATGAGGTGATTCACATCCCATTGTTAAAAACATTTAAAAGCACACAATTCCATAAATTTTACATTTATGACGTCGACGGACGATACGACGGTTTAATAGGATCCGATTTGTTAAAAAAATTAGCTGCAAACATTGACATGAGTAACCAAATACTACAAACACATAATGCAGCAATTCCAATAATATATAATCCTCCTTATGAAGTTAATATCCCGCCACGATCTGAAACTCGAGTGCGAATCCCCACAAATTTACAACACGGAGATGCGATAGTAGATTATTTACAATTTGAAAACGGAGTGCGTATGCCGACCGCCCTTGTCAGGTGCGATAACTTTTTCGCCGACACGATTATACAGAACGTTTCGAACGAGCAGACCACTATCACGTTTAAAGAACCATTTGAAGTGACCTTGTTTGAAAGTGAAGAATGTGAGGTAAACGTTGTGAGTGAAGATTGTATGATTGACGATGTTTTAAAAGAAAACTTAAACAAAATTCGGACAGAACATATGAATAAAGAAGAACGAGACGCTGTAACCAAGTTATGTTACGAATATAGGGATATATTCTATAGCGATCAGTTGCCACTATCTTTCACAGACCAAGTAAAACACAACATTAGAACCGTAAATGAAGACCCAATCTATATTCGACCCTATAGACACCCACCTTGCCAAAATGAAGAGATACAGAAGCAGGTCGATAAACTTTTAGAAGATAACGTTATTCAAAATTCTCATTCACCTTGGAGCGCACCAGTACACCTGGTCCCCAAGAAATTAGACGCGTCTGGAGAAAGAAAGTATAGGATGGTGATCGATTATCGCCGTCTTAACGAAATCACAGTGGACGATAAGTACCCGCTGCCTAATATAACGGACCTCTTTGATAAGCTAGGTAAATCCCAATATTTTAGCACTCTTGACCTCGCAAGTGGCTACCACCAAATTGAGGTAAATGAGACGGATAGAGCAAAAACAGCATTCACCACTCAATCCGGTCATTACGAGTTCAAAAGGATGCCGTTTGGTTTAAAAACGGCACCTGCCACATTTCAGAGGGCTATGGATAATGTGTTGCGAGGCCTTCAAGGTATGCACTGTCTTGTATATCTTGATGACATAATTATTTATTCATCTAGTCTTCAAGAACACATTGACAAACTCCGTAAAATATTTGATCGTCTTAGGGAAACAAATTTAAAAGTTACTCTAGACAAATGTGAGTTCCTGAGGAAAGAGGTCCTGTATTTAGGTCATACTATCACCAAAAACGGTCTCATGCCTAACGACGATAAAATTAAAGCCGTCATGGACTTCCCGTTACCACGAACAGCCACTGAAATCAAGAGTTTCCTTGGTTTAGTGGGATATTACAGGAAATTCATAAAAGATTTCTCTAAATTGACCCAACCATTAACGTCGTGTCTTAAGAAGAAAAATAAAATAGATTACACTTAACAAGAGTACATAGATTCATTCGAAAAGTGCAAAGAACTATTGACTAACGCACCGCTTTTACAGTTCCCCGACTTTTCAAAACCATTTGTCCTTACGACAGATGCTTCCAACTATGCACTAGGCGCTGTCCTTTCACAAGGACCCGTTGGTAGCGACAAGCCAATAGCTTACGCAAGTCGCACTCTAAATGACGCTGAAACCCGATACAGCACGATCGAGAAGGAGCTTTTGGCCATAGTATGGGCCACAAAGCATTTTAGGCCATATTTATATGGAAAGAAGTTCATCATTTACACGGATCATAGGCCACTTGCATGGTTAAATTCGATAAAAGAACCCAATAGTAAGTTAACGCGGTGGAAATTGCGTTTAGGAGAATTCAACTACGACATTGTGTACAAAAATGGTAGACAAAATTGTAACGCGGACGCATTATCACGTATCAAAGTAAACGCTTTAGGCGAAAATGACGACGTTTCAATGAAAGTCAATTTGGATGAAAAAGAACAAAAACTCCAACGTCATTTAGGTGAAGTAACGCGAAAAATTACGCGATTGGCTAATCAAGATAACAACCCTCCTCGCGCATCTATATCACGCCAACAAACGCCATCTCCAATATTAATTTCATCTTCTGATTCCGAGAAAACTATAAGCATCCCATCACTAGATCGCCATGGTCGACGATCCCCATATTCTATTCCATCTGTGAATAGCAGTACCGCAACTGCGTCTGAAGCTCCAAGTAGCGATAGTATAGAAGACACCATACATTCAGCCCGCGACATGGACACGGACGGCATGCTTATATTACAGGAGGCTATAGACACTAAGCCCAATCAGGTGCTTGTGTTTACCTGGAACAGAGATGAGTTATCAGTTAAAAATGTATCTAGAGCTAAGCAAAAAATACTAGAAATACACTTACCTGTCGATAACCCGGATCTTATAAAAAGGTTTCTAAAAGAATATATTAGGCCTAAAATCAAATACTTCTTTTACTTTGAAGACGAAAGACACCGGAAACAATTCTCAGAAGTTACTATATCACTCTTCCAAAAGGGAACAATGAAATTTTACGAATGCACTAAGAGGGTTATTCACGTATATAACGAAAACGAACAGCGAGATATTGTAATTAAATATCATGAAGGAAAAAGTAGCCATAGGGGAATCAAAGAGACGTTAGTACATCTTAAACGAACCTTTTACTGGAATAACATGGAACAAGTAGTTGATAAGTAGTAGAGTGTTATTAATGCATGTGACATTTGTAAAAGAATGAAGTATGAGCGAAAACCGATCAAACCAGAACTTCAGTTATCTCAAACACAAACCAGACCATTTCAGGAATTGTTTATCGACACCTTTTCAATCGAAGGACGATATTACCTCACAATAGTTGACGCCTTCAGCAAGCTCGGACAGGCGATTGAGATTAGTACTAAATCCACTCCGGAAGTAGTAAGAGGTCTGCTAAAGTACTTCTCACAATACGGTGTTCCCACCAAGATTAGTTCCGATCCTGGTGTAGAGTTTAATAATACATTAATCAAGGAAATGCTGTCATTTTACAAAATTGATCTGCATATCAGTACCCCACATAACCCGAACTCTATGGGGATAGTTGAGAGATTTCACTCCACACTCATAGAGATATATAGAATAGCTAAATACGAACGCAAAATAACGGACGCTGCGTCTGTAATGACGTATGCAGTAATGTCCTATAATCATACGATCCATTCTGCTACGGGCCTTACGCCCTTCGAAGTGGTTTTTGGTCACACCGAAGCAAATGGCGTGTTCCATGTAGATTTTAATAAACAATTTACACAACAGTTGGTTAAGGAACATGTTAGAAAAACAAAATACCTGTATGAGTATTTGACAGATAAGATGATTGAGAAAAAGATGAATGTAAGAAAGAAACATGGTGGAGAAACTGAGTTTGACATTGATGTAGGTGACACTGTTTTCATCAAAGGAGTTAATACTAGGCGTAGCAAGGACAAGCCGCGATACCAAAAAGCTAAAATTATCGGAAGCATAGAAAGAAACATTGTACCCGTTTCTACACAAAATAGGAATACCAAAGTCCCAATTAAAGACATTAGGCGTCCTCCACAGGTTAGTGCTTCTGGCGGTCCAAGTGATCCACAGCCAGGCCCTTCATCTGCAGTCGATTGACAAGAATCCAGGACTGTTACCTGTGAAGAAAGGTCAAGCTACTGTCAGCCACGATCAATGGACCGTTATTAAAGTATTAGATTTAAAGTTAATTTACGATCAGTTAGTTTTAAATATAGATAACTACAGGCAATTAAAGAAGCAAGTTCAAAGTTGTTTTGATGTCAATACTTTCGATTCAGACTTTACTGAAGTCGATATACAAACCGAATATATCATGAATATAACAATAGAAAAGTTTAAACAACTAGTTCCCACATCGATAAGAGTTAGGCGTGGTTTAATCAATCCTCTTGGTTCCCTAATAAAAACAATAACGGGAAATCTCGACCAAGATGATGCTGTAAGGTACGAAAAGTTAATGTATGAATTAAAAACTAAACAAGAGGACAACTAGGATAGCTCAGAAAATGACAATTGTTACGGAAATTGTCGGCACATTTACAAAAATTAGCAACACGACTAAAAACAATTTCATTCAAATAAACGAAAGTCTCAATGACATTAATCGTAGTTTAAATACTTCAAAGACACTTCAAATTGGCAATAAAATAATTCATGTTTATAATATTTTCACAAATAACTTTCAGACAATTTACATGAGATTGAATGAAATTGAGACAGCCGTTGCTCTTTCTAGAATAAGGTTATTACACCAGGCAGTTGTAGATACTAATGAATTAATTGTATTGTTACAAGAGATAGAGAAAACCGAGACATTAGTGTATCCAGTAAATGTAGAGAACATTCAGAAAATAGAACAATGTATAGAAATAAGAGCATACTTCAAACAAAATCAAATAAAATTTATTATGCAGATTCCATTAATTAGAAACGAACTTTTTAACTACTTTAAGATGATCCCTTTGCCTATGCATAATAGCAATAATGGCCTCACTTCCCTTATCCTACCTAAATACCCATACCTCCTTGTGAAAGGTTTAAAGACCAAGCCGCTCTCCCAGCCATGCCGAGAAATCGACGACGCCCGTTTTCTATGTTATGAGAACGACGTATCACCAATGGTTGAAGACAGCTGCATAACAGAACTTATGAGATTTTCCACAAATATTTCGAGTTGCCACCCGGTTCCAGTTAACATCGACAACGTCAAGGTTGAACTAATTCAGCCCAATCGCTGGATAGTTTACGCGAAAGCTGAAACTCTACTCACTAAGTATTGTGAAAACGAGATAACACAAGAAAACATCTGTGGGACGTACCTGTTGTTGATGGACGACAACTGTAGTGCCCAAATTAACAATTTCACATTAAAAAGGCACCAAAAGCAAGGCAAAGATGTAACCTACACCCAGTTTCCAGTTATCAACCTGCCGAAAATATCAACCAATTTTATTGATACTCAGAGAAAACCCGTTAATCTCAATGGAATTGATCTTGGCGATCTTCAAGTGTTAAATTACTTATTCCAGAGAAGTGAAAGTGAAATAATCAGTGTTAAAGAAAATGAGAAAAGTGTTTTTAGCAGTAAAAGTGTTAGTATAGGAAACATATTGTTTTGTGTAGTCTTAGCAATTTGTATTGTTTTGTTAGCCTGTAAGAAAAGAATTTTTTAAATATGTATAGCATTTAAAACTCGAGATCATCCTCATTCCTCGGATAATCTCGAAGTTACGGAGGGAGGAGTTATACCACCCACATGCTCCAATCGCCCTATCTTTTTAGCAGCATAAGCAATTTACGGGTGGTCACACCATGCTTGCGTTCCACGAACCGGACGCGATAGAGCTATCGCTCTAATGCTGATTAATCATAACACGGTGCTCTCCTCGTACTTTTAAGTTCTAATATTAAGTCAGTCTGTAATTAGTTGCCGTAAGAATCACTTGTATTAAATCATAATTGAATTTAATTCTTTTTGTGTATTTTTTAAAAACCGAACCACGGCTCTTCCAAGTTTGACTATGTAAGTAATATTTACTAGCTATTGTATAATTACGGTATTAATAGCTATTTTATAATGTGTCTATGTTTTATATATATGGATTTTATGTATATATAATATATAAATTAAAGATACATACATAAATTTAGGTTTATTATTCGTTAATTTTATTATGAACTTTTTTTATTTTATTATTATTTTATTTATTGTACACCACCGTCTATTACTTCCTGTATTTCTGTCCATCTAAAGGTTGTCTGGTAGAAATTGCTGTTACCAATAACACCGCCCATTGTAACCTAATATTTATTATATTAATTATTTATGTTGGTATACAATAAAGAGTTTTTGTATTGTATTGTATTGTTTGGTGACATTTTTATTTATAGACTAACGTTTGACTACTTTCTGGCTTGGTGGTAAGCAATGATGTGGTCCAAAATAGTGAACATACTTAGAATACTTTGACTTATAAGGGCTGTGTGCTGCCGGAACACAGTAAGGTGATTTTCTCCTTGATGGTGGTAACCTATTTATTGGTAGCTATTTAAGTCAGGCGGAACAACGATATAATATGCCCTTTACACGTGTGGACCAACACCCGTGCTAGGATTTACTTACAGACCTCTCACTTAAAAGTCAAGCCAACTAGCCTTTACGCCGATGGAGTGCGGTCATGTCTGTCGACACGGAGCCACCTGAGCCTTTCATACCTACTTTACTCATCATCATCATTATCAGCCAATTTCCGTCCACTGCTGGACATAGGCCTCTCCCATGGCATGCCACTGAGCTCGATCTTCAGCTATTCGTTTCCAACCGCTGCCAGCCAGCTTGCGTATATCATCGCTCCATCTAGTTGGAGGGCGTCCCACACTACGTTTGCCGAGCCGTGGTCTCCACTCTAGAACTCGTTTACCCCAACGGTTATCGGTTCTGCGACAGATGTGACCGGCCCACTGCCATTTCAGCTTGCTAATCCTCTGAGCTATATCGATTACTTTGGTTCTCTGACGGATGACTTCGTTTCGAATTCGATCCTTCAGAGAAACTCCGAGCATAGCCCTCTCCATAGCTCGCTGAGCGACTTTGAATTGGTGAACTAGTCGCACTGTCAGTGTCCACGTCTCGGCTCCGTAGGTAATAACAGGAAGGACGCACTCGTTAAAGACTTTCGTCTTCAGGCTTTGTGGTATGGGCGATGTAAAGACTCGACGAAGTTTTCCGAATGCTGCCCATCCAAGCTGTATCCTTCTGCGAGCTTCCTTCTCGAAATTGTTTCTGCCCAATTGCAAGATTTGCCCAAGGTAGACATATTCGTCAACAACTTCGAGAGGGACTCCATTTAAGGCAATCGGTTCCGGAATAACATGTTCGTTGAACATGATCTTGGTCTTATCCAAGTTCATCCGGAGACCGATGCGCGCAGAAGAATCAGCGAGGGTGGTCAGCATGTATTGCAGGTCCTGCACGGTTTCAGCCATGATGACGATGTCGTCCGCAAATCTCAAGTGTGAGAGGTAATTGCCATTGACATTTATGCCCCGTCCTTTCCAGTTCAGCGTTTTGAACATATCCTCTAGAGCGTTTGTGAATAATTTGGGGGAAATAACGTCTCCTTGTCTAACTCCTCGATGTAAGTGGATATGTTCAGTCTGCTGATTTTGTACTTGGACGGTCATAGTTGCGGTGTCATATAGACCTCTCAACACTTGGACGTATCGCCAATCGACTTGGCACCGTTGCAGAGACTCCAGAACAGACCAGGTTTCAATGGAGTCAAAGGCTTTCTCATAGTCCACAAACGCTAAGCACAGGGGCTGGTTATACTCTTCAGTCTTCTGTATAACCTGCCGCACTGTGTGGATGTGGTCTATGGTGCCGTATCCTCCTCGAAACCCAGCCTGCTCGGGGGGTTGAAATTCGTCGAGCCTACGCGCGAGACGATTTGTGATGACTCTAGAAAACAACTTATAGACATGGCTTAAGAGCGAGATAGGTCGATAGTTCTTCAAAAGGGTTTTGTCTCCCTTTTTGAAGAACATAACAATAACAATACCTACTTTACTACTAACTTATTTTCAATCTCTATTTCCAGCTCGTCCCACAGATCTCACCGCAATGCTAGAAAGTCTGGAATCCAGTATGCCGTACCACGAACAGTATATAGACAACCCGTTCTCATCACCGTCTCCTCTGACATCACCCAACGATGAGAGGATGGACCCGTTCAGTAGTCGGAGACCGGAGAAGATATATCTACAAGGTGGAGGGACCTTCAGAGCCGTCTCCAGGGATAGGATCTTGGAGTCGCAGCAGTCGAGAGAAGGGGATAAATATTTGAGGTATAATTGTTAGTTACTTTGAGCATAGAATAAATATAGTAAAAGTGCTACAAGTCTAATACATATATATCTATTGGTCGTCCAAGGGCCCGGTGGCGTAATCGGGAGAACGGTCTACTTTGATGCCGTGGTACCGAGTTACAACCCCGCCGTGCACCATGGATTTTTCTATCGAAAAATTTATGTGCGCTTCTCACAGTGGCCCTCCGGTGAAGGAAAAACATCGTTAAGAAACCAACAACCCCCGCATGGTGGCAGAACACTATCTAGTGTCCGCCTGGCCAGCTACTACCCTCAAGTTGAAAATCTGTCGCCAAACATTTATGAGAGCCAGTTCCCATTCTCGGCCTAGCGTGCTTACCATCTTCGACCGCATCATCAAGTACCCACAAGTGAGATAGTGGTCAAACGCTAGCCTATAAGATATAAATCGCAAATATGAAACCCGAGATATAATACTTATATAGATACAACGAAAATTTATTAGATTTCTTAATTATAGGACTTCGTCGAAAAATGGGAATGACATTTTTGTTGCGGAAACATAAATGTCATTCCATACATTTTGAACTTGCGTTAGCGTGAAGGCAAACAGGAAATTGGATTTTTTCTAGGGGCCCTGGTCAGTAAAATATCATTATATGTACCCTCTAGGACATTTAGAAGTAGCCCCCTATTCTACCTGCCACGTAGTTCTACAAACTACCGTATGAATAGCTATGTACGCAGAGCTTGCAAGTCCTATAATGATCAGTGTAAGGATAGTGACATATTTAACTGTAGTGCGGCCTCCATGAAGCGTCAACTCGCAAACTTATTTTTTAAAAAATTAAAAAAAAAAAGTTACTTTTACTACGTTACTATTTCTAAAATAGACTAAGAAAATCACTTTTAATTGTGTTAACAAGTGCAGACAAAACTATGTATCTAATATTACCTAAGTAACCTAAAACACAATTTTATATGTATATTAATATAACTAGCACACCACAACAGTATCTACTTATCTAATTTACTTCTATCAGTGAAAACTTGTAATTGACTTACACGTAGAATAATTAGTTGCTATTTTAATATTAATAGTCGTTAGTTTTCCGAATAAAATAAAAAAAGCCGAAACTCGGCATACCGAGTAGCGACATGTCTTTGTTGGGTGGGTGGTTCGAGCCAAGACCATATAGGTATATAGGTTGTAAGGACTATGAATAATTAAGATCTAAGACAAAAGAGTCTAAAACAACCGACTTTCATGCCCCGCGAGTCAATTTCAGTAGCAAGTTTGAGACGTTTATCGTCATACCTCTGGAGATACTTATGAGATCTCGATGAAATTACAATGGGACCACCTCGGAAACTTACACTACCAATGAAAAATAGAATCATTCAAATCGGTTCACAATTGACGGAGTAATCGCGTAACATACACAAAAAAAACATACAGACGAATTGACAACCTCCTTCTTTTTGTAAGTCGGTTGAAAATTTACATTTACACGTACGGTGGCTATCGCGTAGAAATTTACATTTACACGGACGGCGGCTATCGCGTAGAAATTTACATTTACACGGACGGCGGCTATCGCGTAGAAATTTACATTTACACGGACGGCGGCTATCGCGTAGAAATTTACATTTACACGGACGGCGGCTATCGCGTAGAAATTAACATTTACACGGACGGCGGCTATCGCGTAGAAATTTACATTTACACGGACGGCGGCTATCGCGTAAATTTATATTTACACGGACGGCGGCTATCGCGTAGAAATTTACATTTACACGGACGGCGGCTATCGCGTAGAAATTAACATTTACACGGACGGCGGCTATCGCGTAGAAATTTGCCGCTAGAGGCGCTAGTGTACTGCGAAGTCTTTGTAATGGCAAATGAGACTTCGCTGTCCGTCCTTCTGTCCGCCTTTTACAGGACTGAAATGTTGACAAAGTATGTATTACTATGCTATGTATAAAATTAAACATTAAAGGGGATCTCCATACAAAAAACGTATTTTATCGGCTGTTTAACCTTACTAAATATTGTACTGTGCTGTGGCACAGAACCTTAAGCCGGGATTAAGTGGATACACTTATGTTCGCTGTGGTTTGCGAACACTCCGCGCTCCGCGAACTTGAACATCTACAGTGTATACACCTAGGCTGCAACGTCTGCGCTCCAGTCGGCTCGCTATATGTTTGCGAAAATTGTGTGCTCACAAACAACTCACAAACACCGCGTAGTGCCACGCTCGCGTCCACGAACACACTGCGCTCCCCTTTGTGTTCGCGCAAAAAACCGCTTCCAGAGCGCTCCGCCGTGAACCGATCGCGCTTCAGTTGCGCTCCGCGAACACGACGTATCCACTAGGTTTGTTTTGCGGAGCGGACGCGTTCGCGAACCACGGCGAACCTAAGCGACCCGGCTTTACGTGTGCGAGTCTTGTACGCACTTGTCCAGTTCATTTTTTTTTTTTGTATTTGACTTATCCCAAACATTGACATATATCCGAATATTATTGGGAGAGTTACCTCATATTATAAAAAAAAATGTAGTAAAAAAACTAAAAAACAACCGACTTCAATGCCGCGCTATTCATTTTCAGTACCAATTTTGAGATGTTTATCTCAATATCTCTGGAGATACTTATCATACCTCGATAAAATTACCATGGTACCACACTTGGGATATCTCCTTTCGAACAAAAAAAGAATAATCGAAATCGGTTCATAAACGACGAAGTTATCCGCGAACAAACATTAAAAAAAAAAAAAAAAAAATATATATATACGGTCGAATTGAGAAACCTCCTCCTTTTTTGAAGTCGGTTAAAAATAGTATAAATCTTTTTCTAAGCTTGTTCTAGTCCAACTTGCTCTACATAAGCGGCAATAGCCTAATGTATAAGGTGTCGGACTAACGATCGAGAAGTCGTGAGGTCGATCCCCACCCATCGCACTATTGACGTGAACCCACTCCAGACACAAGCATATTTAGCTTAGTTGGAGGGGTTAACAAGAATACTAGTAATGTGCAAACTTGCACATTGTTAGTAAACTTATGAACAAGAAATAAAAAAACTGGCCAAGTGCGAGTCAGCATCGCGTCTCTTATCGCACACTTAGGGAGGGTTCCGTACAATACGAAACAACAGAGTTTCAACCTCATATATTGGATTAATTGATATTATCAAGAATATTTGGTTTGGTCGCGATCTAGAATGACGGGGCTCGTTTACTAGCGCCATCTATGTCATTTTGCCGAAATTAATTAGATAGATGGCGTTAAAAAACACGTTTTTTGTATGGGGACCTCCTTTAATTTTTAATTTTATTTTGTTTTTCGTATTTGTTGTTCTAGCGGCAACAGAAATACACCATCTGTGAAATTTTCAACTATCTAACTATCACGGTTAATGAGCTTTAGCCTGGTGACAGACGGGCTGACAGACAGACAGACAGACAGACGGACAGCGGATTCTTAGTAATAGGGTTCCGTTTTACCCTTCGGGTACGGAACCCTAAAAAATTGCCATAATAATAAATCGTTACATTTGACATTTCATTATTATAAATTGTATTGCTTGACAGACAGCTTGATTGACATCAAGACCATTTTACTCTCGTCATCATCATAATCAGCCAGTGTCAGTCCACTTATCATTTTACTATCATTGTCAGCCCATTTCCGTCCACTGCTGGACATAGGATCTTCAGCTATTCGTTGACTTCGCTGTTTTACTAACGAAAATATTTCTGTTATATCTATAATAATTATTATTGAATATGATCTATTTAATGTTATTTGACGTGTGTAAGAGCAAATTTTTAATTTGCCCATATACTGAATAAATGCTTTGAGTTTTACTCTAATATCTCTAAATATTTGTTCCAGAATGGGTGATATAACCCCGCTAGACTTAGCGCTGTCGGTACAGAAAGCGTGGCGCAGCTTCGCCCCGGCGTGTCACGGGATCCTGGGAGGACTGTCCCTCATGCACCTGCTCCTCATCAGCTACTCGGACGGTCTGGACGCGGGACACTTGTCTTTCCACGCTGTGGTCACGATGCCATACGTTGCTACCTATTACTTCTTCTGTGTGCTGTGCTTGCTCTCGGTTTTGGATCGGTGAGTTAATCACTACATCCTATCCTAACTAATATTATAAATGCGAAAGTAACTCTCTCTGTCTGTCTGTGTCACTTTCACGCCAAAACCACTGAACCGATTTAAATGAAATTTGGTACACAGATAGTCTAGAGCCTGAGAAAGGACATAGGCTACTTTTTAATGCGAAACAAGGGTTGTAAGGGGATGAAATGTTGTATAGAAGTATCGATATTTTTAGAGCTAGGAGCTTGAAACTTATTTTTAAGGCTGTTGATTCGATATAAATAAATATGACATTCAAAGTTAGTAAAAGTTTTACCCTCAAGGGTGTAAAATAACAATAGGGAATAGGGGATGAAAGTTTGTATGGAAATATGTAAGGTTTATGTGAATGTTCTACTTAACCGATTTAAATGAAATTTAGTTCACAGATAGTCTAGAGCCTAAGAAACGACACAGTCTACTTTTTAATGCGAAAAGAGGGTTGTAAGGGGTTAAAAGGGGGGATGAAAAGTTGTTTGGAAGTATCGTCATTTTTAAAGCTAGAAGCTTGAAACTTATTGTTTAGGCTGTTGATTCGATATAAATAAATATGACATTCAAAGTTTGTGAGGGGGAAGGGGGAGGTAGGGGAGGGGAGGTGGAAGTGAGGGGAAGGGAAAGGGGGAGGGGAAGAGTAGGGAAGGGGAGGGAAAGGGGAGGGGAGGGGAAAGTGTGAGAAAGGGGAGGGGTTGGGGGAAGAGAGAGGGGGAGGGGATGGAAGGGAGGGGGTGAGGAGTAGGGAGAGGGGATTAGCGCGGCGTGCTATGGTGCGGTGTAGGTGGGATACGCATGTGTCTTATTTGTAAAATAATTAACCTAAATTACTAAAAATTCTACCCAAAGACACCATTCTAAGCGGACGAAGTCGCGGGCATAGCTAGATTTAATCTATATCTATACTAATATTATAAAGAGAGAACATTTGTATTTTTGTATTTTTGTATGTTTGTAATGAGTAAGCTCAAAAACTACTGAACCGATTTAAAAATTCTTTCACTAATACATAGAATGGAATTTCGGAATGAAAATAGGCTATATATTATCCCGTTTAAATCAAAGGTACATTCGTGGAGACCTAATTTGCAACCTAAGTCGGCAAAAAAACGGTCGAAAAAACACGTTTCTTACGAACGCTGCTTAATTGAAAATAGATAGAAGAATATTTTCTATGCAAGAGTTGTACAACTTAATAAGACCTACAAAAAAGTCCGCGACAGCATATGTCTATCTCTTAAGGTTGACTCACAGTAACCATTATAATCTTAAATTTTTTGTTAAAAAATATGACATAACTTCCAAGGCTATTTTCAAGTATATAGTATTAATCCTTATCCAAATAATTACGTTAATTAGCTTGGCCACATATTATAGACTAGCTGTTACCCGCGGCTTCGCCCGCGTTATTTGTGTCTTTTAGACCATTGAGGTCTAGATCGATGATCTCTTAGGCCAAATCACCATAGGACCTCAAAGTCGAACTCAATATCTTCTATTGTTAAAGTCATTAATTATTTTGGTTAGGTTAGTATACGAAATTGTGCTGTTTAAATGTTTGACTCAATACAACAGTTCCTAAAACATTTTTTACAAAGAAAATAAGGTGAATAGCTGCGCGAGCGTAGCGAGCGATATTATTGGGCGAGTGAAAATATTTTATGGCGTTTTATAACCCTGACAGTTTAATGACCTAATCGTCAAGTCAATATAGATGACTCTTAGGTCGAACTCGATATCGTCTATTGTTGAAGTCATTAATCATTACTTGGTACTTGGTAAATCTAACGAAGGTTTAGCAGCGAGCGCGAAAATTTTTACGTCATTTTATGACCCTGACAGTTTTTATGACCTACGAAGTTAACACCGATGACCCTAAGGTTAAACATGATATCCACTTATTTTAAGGTGAAAATCATTTTGATTATTGAAGGTTGTACTGTTTTAATTTATAAACTCGTTTTGATACATGTGGCTATTAAAATACAAAAAATGCTGAAAAATTACTTACAAAGTAGATAAAACAAAGGTTTGCGCGAGCGCAGCGGGCGTTATCAATGCGCGAGCGAAGCGAGCGCGAAATTTTTTTACGTCTTTTTATGACCCTTACAGTTTTTATGATCTTCTAAGTCAACACCGATGACCCTAAGGTTAAACTTGATATCCACTTATTTTAAGGTAACAATTCATTATGATTATTGAAGGTTGTACTGTTTCAATTAATTAACTCGTTTTGATGCATGTGGCTATCAAAATACAAAAAATGCTGAAATATAACCTACAAAGTAGACAAAACAAAGGTTTGCGCGAGCGCAGCGAGAGCTATCAATGCGCGAGCGAAGCGAGCTTGAAAATTTTTACGTCATTTTATGACCCTGACAGTTTTATGACCTACTAAGTCAACACCGATGACCCTAAGGTTAAACTTGATATCCACTTATTTAAAGGTAAAAATCATTATGATTATTGAAGTCTGTACTGTTCCAATTTATGTCATGTTTTGATGATGTGGCTATTACAATACAAAAGTTGCTGAAATGTATCCAACAAAGTACATATAACAAATGCTTGCGAGCGCTATAACAGCGCGAACGAAGCGAGTGCGAAAAATGTTTACGACCTTTTATGACCCTGACAGTGTTTATGACCTTTTAAGTTAACACTGATGAGACAAAGGTTTTACTTGATTTCCACTTATTTTAAGGTAAAAAATCATTATAATTATTGAAGGTTGTAACTGTTCCAATTATAAACTCATTTTGATGCATGTGGCTATTAAAATACAAAAAATGCTGTAATATTACCTACAAAGTAGATAAAACAAAGGTTTGTGCGAGCGCAGCGAGTGCTATCAATGCGCGAGCGAAGCAAGCGCGAAAATTTTTACGTCATTTTATGACCCTGACAGTTTTTATGACCTACCAAGTCAACACCGATGACCCTAAGGTTAAACTTGATATCCACTTATTTTAAGGTAAAAATTCATTATAATTATTGAAGGTTGTACTGTTTCAATTAATAAACTCCTTTTGATGCATGTGGCTATTAAAATACAAAAAATGCTGAAATATTACCTACAAAGTAGATAAAACAAAGGTTTGAGCGAGCGTAGCGAGAGCTATGAGTGCGCGAGCGAAGCGAGCGCGAAAATTTTTACGACCTTTTATGACCCTGACAGTTTTTATGACCTACCAAGTCAACACCGATGACCCTAAGGTTAAACTTGATATCCACTTATTTAAAGGTAAAAATCATTATGATTATTGAAGTCTGTACTGTTCCAATTTATGTGATGTTTTGATGAATGTGACTATTAAAATACAAAAGTTGCTGAAATGTATTCAACAAAATACATACAACAAATACTTGCGAGTGCCATCACTGCGCGAGCGTAGTGAGCGCGAAAAATTTTTACGACCTTTTATTACCCTGACAGTGTTTATGACCTTCTAAGTCAACACCGATGACCCTAAGGTTAAACTTGATATCCACTTATTTTAAGGTAAAAATTCATTATGATTATTGAAGGTTGTACTGTTTCAATTAATAAACTCCTTTTGATGCATGTGGCTATTAAAATACAAAAAATGCTGAAATATTACCTGCAAAGTAGATAAGATAAAGGTTTGCGCGAGCGCAGCGAGAGCTATGAATGCGCGAGCGAAGCGAGCGCGAAAATTTTTACGTCATTTTATGACCCTGACAGTTTTTATGACCTACTAAGTCAACACCGATGAATCTAAGGTTTAACTTGATATCCACTTATTTTAAGGTAAAAATTCATTATGATTATTGAAGGTTGTACTGTTTCAATTAATTAACTCGTTTTGATGCATGTGGCTATCAAAATACAAAAAATGCTGAAATATAACCTACAAAGTAGACAAAACAAAGGTTTGCGCGAGCGCAGCGAGAGCTATCAATGCGCGAGCGAAGCGAGCTTGAAAATTTTTACGTCATTTTATGACCCTGACAGTTTTATGACCTACTAAGTCAACACCGATGACCCTAAGGTTAAACTTGATATCCACTTATTTAAAGGTAAAAATCATTATGATTATTGAAGTCTGTACTGTTCCAATTCATGTCATGTTTTCATGAATGTGGCTATTAAAATACAATAATTGCTGAAATGTTTCCTACAAAGTAGATATAACTAATGCTTGCACGACCGGAGCGAGCGCTATTACTGCGCGAGCGTAGTAAGCGCTATCACTGAAAACGAAACTGAAATCACGAAAAATGTTTACGACCTTTAATGACCCTGACAGTTTTAATAACCTACTAAGTCAACACTGATTACACAAAGGTTAAACTTGATATCCAATTATTTAAGGTTAAAAATCATTATGATTATTGAAGATTGTACTGTTTTAATTTATGGACTTGTTCTGATGCATGTGGCTATTAAAATACAAAAGTTGCTGAAATATTACCTACAAAGTAAATCAAACAAATTATTGCGCGAGCGCAGCGAGCGCTATCACTGCGCGAGTGAAGGGCGCAAAAAATTTTACGTTTTATGACGCTGACAGTTTTTATAACCTACTAAGTCAACACCGATGACCCTAAGGTTAAATGTGGCTGTTAAAACTCGAATGCTTATGAAATACTTCCCACAAAGCAGATAAAACACGTTGGGCAAGCAAAGCCATCGCGTAAATTTTGATGACTTTTAATGACCCTGAAAGTTTTATGGCCTAATTAAGGCACTTATTAAGTTTAGTCATAATCTATGAACCTAAGGTCAAACTTTTATGATTATGCAAACTCTATGTAAAGTTAACAAAAAATATAGGTACCCACACTTAACTGCCGAAAAAAAGTATTCTTTGCCCTTTTATGCCCTATTCAATGTGTTTGTACAAAATTTCATCTGAATCGGTCAAGCCGTTTGGCCAAATAGAGGCCACACATTTACAAAATTCCATAATAAAAATATAGACAACCGAAATTTCCACCCAAAAAAAAGTATTCGTTGCCCTTCTGTCTTTTTGACTGTCTGTGTACAAAATTTCAGCTTAAATGGTTAACCCGACCGAGAGTAGGCCACACATTTACATACTTCAATTTAAAAATTCTGGACACCTGGACTCGACTGCCAGAAAAAAAGTATCCTATGTGATTCTATGCAATATGAACTGTAATATGTATAAAATTTCAGCTGAATCGGTCAAGCTGTTTAGCTGATAAGAGGACACACATTCACAAAATTCAATAAAAAAAATCTAAACACTCAGACTCGATGGACAAAAAACAGTATCCGATATCCTATTCTGCCCTATGAACTGTCTTTATATAACATTTCAGGCAAATCGGTCAAGCCGTTTATTTGAGAAGAGGTCTTAAATTTACAAAATTTAATCAAAAATATCTGGACTCGAAAGCCAAAAAAAAGTATCCTATATCCTATTCTACCCTATGAACTGTCTTTATACAACATTTCAAGCAAATCGGTCAAGCCATTTATTCGAGAAGAGATCTTATATTTACAAATTTCAATTAAAAAGTTTGTACCCTCTGACTCGATAGCCTGAAAAAAGTATTCTATATTCTATTCTGCCTTTTGAACAACATTTCAGGCAAATCGGTCAAGCTGTTTATTCGAGAAGAGGTCTTATATTTACAAAATTCAATTAAAAATATCTGGACCCCCTGACTCGACAGCCAGAAAAAAATTATCCTTTATCCTATTCTGCCCTATGACATATATTCGCACAAAATTTCAGGCAAATCGGTCAAGCCGTTTATTCAAGAAGAGATCTTATATATACAAATTCCAATAAATAATATTTGTACCCTCTGACTCGATAGCCAGAAAAAAAGTATTCTATATTCTATTCTGCCTTTTGAACTGTCTTTAAACAACATTTCAGGCAAATCGGTCAAGCTGTTTATTCGAGAAGAGGTCTTATATTTACAAAATTCAATTAAAAATATCTGGACCCCCTGACTTGACAGCCAGAAAAAAAGTATCCTATATCCTATTCTGCCCTACGAACTGTCTCTATACAACATTTCAGGCAAATCGGTCGAGCCGTTTATTCGAAAAGAGATCTTATATTTACAAAATTCAATTAAAAATATCTGAACCCCCTGACTCGACAGCCAGAAAAAAAGTATTCTATATCCTATTCTGCCTTATGACATGTATTCAAACAAAATTTCAGGCAAATCGGTCAAGCCGTTTATTCAAGAAGAGATCTTATATTTACAAATTCCAATTAAAAATATTTGTACCCTCTGACTCGATAGCCAGAAAAAAAGGTTTCTATATTCTATTCTGCCTTTTGAACTGTCTTTAAACAAAATTTCAGGCAAATCGGTCAAGCCGTTTATTCAAGAAGAGGTCTTATATTTACAAAATTCAATTAAAAATATCTGGACCCCCTGACTCGACAGCCAGAAAAAAATTATCCTATATCCTATTCTGCCCTATGAACTGTCTCTATACAACATTTCAGGCAAATCGGTCAAGCCGTTTATTCGAAAAGAGATCTTATATTTACAAAATTCAATTAAAAATATTTGGACCCCCTGACTCAATAGCCAAAAAAAAGTATTCCATATTATTTTCTGCCTTATGAACTGTCTTTATACAACATTTCAGGCAAATCGGTCAAGCCGTTTATTCGAAAAGAGATCTTATATTTACAAAATTCAATTTAAAATATTTGGACCCCCTGACTCGATAGCCAAAAAAAAATTATCCTATATCCTATTCTGCCGTATGTTCTATCTTTGTACAAAATTTCAGCCAAATCGGTCAAGCCGTTTGACCGTGAAGAAGTCCCAAACAAACAAACAAACAAACAAACAAACAAATAAACAAACTGACTTTCGCATTTATAATATTGGTGTTGATTAAAATTGTTCTTTACAGTATATAATTCAAATGAAAACTCTAGAAGATATCACGAATTTCAGAAACACGCATCGCAAAATTAATAAAATATTTGCAGTGAAACCACAGATTAGGTCATAGTTACTACGAAAATATTATTATAAGCTTAGCTATGCTGTAGATCCCCACCGATCACAATCAATTTGAAGTCAATATAGTATAATAATATGATCTATTGTATAAAATAATATTCATCTATATATATAATAATATAGTAATTTAAGCCACCCCGACTGATCTATATATAATCTTTTCATTAAAATCATTCCAATGACTCTAAACACGACATTTAAAATCTGAGCTGTAAGTTGGTGAGGATTTGAGTATTCTGTAGAGTCCAGGAGATGTCCCAGCATCAGGTCAATGCTTCCATGTTCTTACAATATCGTTGAAGAAGAAGATTTTCGAATTGATCAGATCTATGAAAGTTGATTTCATAGCGAAATTAACTAGAAAAAAGCTCATAGTTTTATAACGATTGAACGAATTTTCATGAATCAAAGCTAAGAAAACTCTCGATGAAGACATCTATCAAACAAAAAAAAACTATCAATAATAAAAACAAATCGGTTCATCCGGTTAGGTGCTAAGATGCTACAGACAGACACACAGATACACACGTTAAACGTATATTACTCCTACATTTTGCGTCGGGGAACGGTGTAAGGTTACGGCGGCAGATGTCCTCCTTGATGGTAAGCTACTTTTTGGTAGATTTAATGATCCCACAACCACTGTACGAAAACTCATGATTCATGAATGCACATAAAACTTTCATTGGTAGGTATATAGCTAGGATTAGAACCAACGACCGTCGGGTCAGAATCAGGGTAACTATCCATTACGCCAAAGGGCCGTCCAATATCACTACGTAAGTATTATAAAACAAAGTCCATCACTGCGTCTGTCTGTCTGTTCGCAATAATCTCAATAGCTACTGAACGGATTATCATGCGGTTTTCACCAATAGCCAGAGTGTTTATGAGGAAAGTTTAGGTGCATAATTCGTTAAGGTTTTGTGTAAATTGGATGAAATATGACGATGATTGTTAAATATGTTCATATTTTATATTCGATGCAACAAACTGATGCAAATTTTGTAGGCATATATGTTCTACCCGTGCGAAGCCGGGGCGGGCTGCTAGTAATATATAATTTTACATCTAAAGAAAAAATTATGAGACGAGTGTGATTGGGCCAGTCGGTAGAGGCCGACCTAGGCAAACGTATCATGACCAGGGGTGGAAGTCTCTACATTGATATTGATGCGTCCTGTCATCGCAAACGTCTTGTAGAAGGAGATGCAGCTAGACAGGTGTTATCTGCATCTCTTTTTGTATCGATGTATCGATTATCGCTCGAAATTTATCGCTATGCATGTAGAGACTACGGGCCCAGATCGGAGACGTTTTAAAGAAAGGCCAAGTCAAAAGTACCTATAACCGGCGAGCAGTATGAAGGCGCTCATGAAAGTGGCAGAAGCGAAAAGATGTATGTCAGGATCGTAGCAAGTGGATAGAAGTATTCTCTGCCTACCCCAACAGGAAAAAGGCGTGATTGTATGTATGTATGTATGTATTATATAATTTAAGATCTTTTAAAAAAAACAAAAGAACCGACTTCAAACGTCGCGCTAGTCATTTTTAACCGACTTCAAAAAAGGAGGAGGTTGTATGTTCGACGTGTATGTTATTTTCAGTACCAAGTTTGAGGTGTTTAATCTCCATATGTCTGTAGATACTGAAAATATCTCAATGAAATTTAGTTGGGACCACCTGGTAAGTATACCATTTTAAACAAAAACATAATTTTCCAAATCGGTTCTGGCGTCATTGAGTAATCGGTGAACATACATAGAAAAATAAAAGATTTCGAGAAATATGAGAACCTCCTCCTTTTTTGAGAAGTCGGTTAATAACAAAGTCCCCCACCGCGTCTGTCTGTCCGTCTGTTTAATATAGACTCAAAAACTACTAAACGGATTTTTATGCAGTTTTCACCATTAGATAAAGTAATTAATGGCAAAGATTAAGGTGTTTAATTCGCTACGGTTTTGTGAAAATTGGTTGAAATTGGTTGATTAAGACGTAATAAGCGGACGCAATAAATTTAAGCATATATGCTACCCGTGCAAAGCCGGGGCGGGTCGCTAGTAATACATAAAAATTAAAAGAAAAACATTTCTAAATACAAGCTTGATATAAAAACGTCATATATGTGTAACTAGCGGCCCGCCCCTGCTTCGCACGGGTAGAACATGTCTACATAATTCGCATCCATTTGTTGCGTCGAGTATGAATATACATCTTCAACAATCATCGTCATATTTTAACCAATTTACTCAAAACCTTAACGAATTGATTATAAACCTAAACCTTCCTCATAAAACACTGGCTATTGGTGAACACCGCATGAAAATCCGTTCAGTAGCTTTTCAGTTAATTGCGACCAGATAGACAGAAAGCCGCTGTGAGGGATTTTGTTTTGTAATATGTAGTTATATTGGACCGCCCTATAGCGTATATTGTATTAAGTATTTGGAAATGGAAAAATCAAGCACAATATTTTATAGTAATTTATTTTGCTAACAATTACTAGCTAACTACTGAAATGGCTCAGTCACCCTAAAAATTATTCTTTCTGTCAAAAATGCGATGACAGTGACAGATACGAGTTAGATAGTCTGTGGTTTGTTATTTATGAAACGCCTCATCTAAAATTGCATATATTTATTTTCAGCCTGGATGCAACCTCCTTAGATCTGACCCGTGGTCTCCAACCATACTTCCAACCGATAGTCCTGGTGATCCTATATACAGCGTGTTTGCTAGTTTGCTGCGCTGCGAGGATGTATGATGACCTCATGGTGTACCAGTATACTTCTCTTGTTACCAACATTACTGCTAATGTTACAACGGTAAGTTACTATATCGGTTGATTCTATATACAGGTGATATGGTATAGGTAATACTATATACAGGTAATCCTGTATACAGCGTGTTTGCTGGTATGCTGTGCTGCGAGGATGTATGATGACCTCATGGTGTACCAGTATACTTCCCTTGTTACCAACATTACTGGTATTGTTACCACGGTAAGTTACTATACGGGGTGGTACTATATATAGGTGATACTATGTACAGGTGATTCTGTATACAGCGTGGTTACTGGTCCTCTGTGCTGTGAGGATATATGATGACCTCATGGTGTACCAGTACACTTCTCTTGTTACCAACATTACTGCTAATGTTACCACGGTAAGTTACTATACGGCGTGATACTATATACAGGTGATCTTATAGATACAGCGTGGTTGCTGAGCCGCTGCACTGTAAAGATGTATGATGACCTCATGGTGTACCACTGAGAAGAGTACTGGTACACAGTACACTTCTCTTGTTAACAACATTACTGCTAAAGTTACTTCGATAAATTACTACAGGATTATACTATATACAGGTGAAACTATATATAGGTGGTACTATGTACAGGTGATCCTATAAACATCGTGTTTGCTGATCTGCTGCACTGTAAAGATGTATGATGACCTCATGGTGTACCAGTACACTTCCCTTGTTACCAACATTACTGCTATAAGCATTTGTGATTACGTCAACAGAAAAACAAACTTTAAACCGTCTTATTTCCTAAATTTGAAATCCTCTAAAAATATTTTCATGAGACATTAAATTTGTCTGGCTGGAATGATTGTGAAATAAATTCATCACTTTATAGTCTCAGACAAAATTACGGATATTAAGAAAACCACAATTTTGTGAAAGTGTAACTTTTTAGTAGTCAATAAAAGTTTGATTTTTATGGTGTGATATAACTTTATGAATTCTTAAAGTAATATGTCGCGAATTAAATGATTTAAGCATCAGCAACCCATTGAGCGTTTTTTCTCTAGCTGGCATGGCAGGCGGGGCAGCAGGGCCCGGTGTCGTAATCGGGAGAACGGTCGGCTTTGATGCCAGAGGCACCGAGTTCGAACCCCGCCGTACACCAATCGATTTTTCTATCGAAATATGTATGTGCGCTTCTCGCAGTGGCCCTCCGGTGAAGGAAAAACATCGTTAAGAAACCAACAACCCCCGCATGGTGGTAGGACACTATCTAGTGTCCGCCTGGCCAGCTACCACCCTCAAGTTAGAAAATCTGTCGCCAAACATCTAATGTGTTCCGGCAGCTATCCTTGAGAGCCAGTTCCCATTCTATGCCTGGTGTGCTTACTATCTTCGACCGCATCATCACTTACCAACAGGTGAGATAGTGGTCAAACGCTAGCCTATAAGATATTAAAAAAAAATAAGCAAAATGTATGTAGAGATCTTCTACGATAACATGACCCGCCCCTTCACAATTTAAAAACGTTTGAGAGTATTTGTAAAAGTATTTACAACGCACCACCACGCATGTGTGCGTACTGGTACTGCCGGTTCCGCGACATTGCATACATAATTAAATAACTCATAATTATGAACGTACTTTGTACCAACCAACACTGCAAAAAAAGTTTCTATAACATTTATAAGCAATACTTTCCGTTATGTTAGGTTGGCTACAAAGTACGTTCATAATTTGTCAACAATGTAGGGCAGTGCCAATTATGGTAAGTTGACCAACAAATCTGATAACAATTGAGATATTATGAGTACTGATTGCACAAAAAGTATGAATATATTTTATTTTGTAGAAATATTGAAATATTTTGCATGTTTAACGATTTCAGTAAAATAAAACATTTGTAATGTATTTATAACACATTTAATTCGACATATAAATTTAAACGTTTGCGAGGATTTTTGTTTTTATGTGGTGAGCTCATTTGTGTACCAGTTGCATCACATTTCGCTTTTTCTTCGAGAATTGTTATAGTCTTTTCGCTAACTCCCACAGCTCTTGAAGTTCTCCATCAGGCGTCTGTCAAGCGCTCCACTCCATTTGTCAGCCTCATGCTACATGTGTTGGTATACTGTAGCTATCACTTCTCTTGCCTAAAATATAATAGAACATATTTTACAAAATTAAACTAATGCACATTTATTTTACAAAATTACCTGACACCGCATTTTTTTTTCGTATCTTTTCCATGACATGGTAAGTTGTCTTGCGATCAGTACTTTCGTGTCACTAAGCGACGTAGATTCAACAACTTGACTGTCTCAGACCGCTGCCGGCCTGCTACTGAAGACGAATCATTACAACTACATACAAACTCTTTCGTGAGGATGTGACTACACACATTAAAACAGTAATTTGGAGGGGCGGGCCATATTATCGTAGAAGATCTCTAGCTGTGGACTGATACCGGCCGATTAGTAGTGGTAGGACTTCTGCTAGTCCGCCTGGGGCGGTACCACCACTAAGCCAATTAATTTTCAGCCGCGAAATAGAAACGTTTTTCAGTTAAAATGGCAAGGTGTCCAGTGAAATTACAGGGCATGTGAGACTCAACACCTTTGTCTCAAGGTAACAGGCGCAGTGCAGTGACATGGAAAATTCTGGCAGTCCAAAATGTTGCATGCCGCTAATAGGTAGACGTCATCGCTTACCATCAGGCGCGCGTCGTGCTTGTCCTTTTACCTTATATCATAAAACATAGTATACTACGATACGTGTGACTTTTACGATACGTGTGTTAAGGTGGTACGATTCCCATACAAAAGTATAATGCACAAATATAAGTAAATGAAGGGAAAACTTGCACTGAAATCACATCTATTGGTCTTTTATAAGTATTTACGGGTCGGGAAATGTATTTACCTACATGATTTGATTGATTGAGATGAAATTATTTTTAATAATAGTAAAATTCAAGTTAAACCAAAAAAATATTAATTGAATAATATTATTCATAAAAATCATGTAGATATATATATAATTCCCGACATGTTAAAGCTTATACAAGACCAAAAGCTGTGATTTCAGTGCATATTTTTGGTCCGTTTACTCATATTTGTGCATTATAGTTTTGTATGGAAATCGTACCCCCTTAAGTAGTCCATTCTTGCACGGCGTGAGGCTACGCCGTGCAATAATAGGCAACTCATGAGTATCGTATATTATTTTATAGCTGTCACTGACAGCCAGTCAGTGTGACTTAAACCCGCACATTACGCTTGCTACGCTTTTCCGTCAAATAGAAGATTATTGCACGGCGTGAACCTCGCTGCGCTCGGGTGCTAAACGTCGTGCAATAAACGACTATTTAAGTCACGGAAAAGCGTGCGTAAAGTGCGGGTTAAAATGCGGTCACACTGTGCTATTAATGATTATGATGATATCAAAACTAGAATAGTTTAGTAGAATAGAATATTCTAGTTTACTAACCCACACTTTTATTTACAGCCAACAATTCCAACTTTCTACCACACTTGGACTCACTTCTCAATATGGCGCGCAGTCCTCTCGATTCTAGGTTTAGTGTACTTTATTATATCCAACCCACCCGACCTCGTCTACAATAATCTAAGCAAGTTGCTGCAGTTCAAACAATCGTTACAAAGTATTGGATGATAAAAACATTTGCATTTATCCAGACTTAATAATATTATTAATCTTTCTAATATATAAAATTCTCGTGTCACAGTTTTCGTTGCCATACTCCTCCGAAACGGCTTGACCGATTTTGATGAAATTTTTTATGCTTATCCGGTATCTATGAGAATCGGCCAACATCTATTTTTCATCCCCCTAAATGTTAGGGGTAGTCCACCCCTAAATTTTTATTTTTTAGACAAAATTTTTAATTTCTATTTTTTTATGATACAACATACAAAAATACATACAATCCTCAATTTTCACCCTTCTACGATCAACCCTTATTTTTTAATAGCCATTTTAGTAATTTAATCATTTTTCCTCTCCGGTCGAAAACTGATCAATCGTCATTTAATTAGTTAATTATTTATATGGCAAAACAACGTTTGCCGGGTCAGCTAGTACGTTTATAACATTGTCACTCTGCTTGTTACCTAATGACGCCTAAACGGACGATCTGATCTTACTGAAATGTAACAAGGAGATACTTTATAGTATGAAAATGAACATAAGCTACTAAATTCTTGTAGTACGTGAACGCGGGTATTAACTTGTTTGTTTATGTATTTACAGTAGAGTCCGTTTATAATGACATCGAAAGGAACTGACAAACAAGTCATAATAAGCGGACGTCATACAAAGCGTTTTGTGAAATGAAAAACCTTTTTTATGTAAATATGAATGTACTTAAGTAGTTTTTTTTTTTAATACATAAACATAGTTCAAAACAAAAACGAGCCACGTGCCGAACGTCGTCGGGAATCAACGAACATTACCGAAGGTGTACAGAATCATGTCGGTCATTATACCGGACATAATTTACATTTTTGTATTAAAAATGGGTCATAATAAGCGACATGTCACTGTAAGGGAAGTGGGAAGTCATTATATCCGACTATTTATAAAGAATTTCATATGAAAACCAAACTTCGTAGTATAGTTACGTCATAATAACCGGTTGGTCAATATAGGCGGAGTCATAATAAACGGATTCTACTGTAGTACCAAAAAATATCATATTTAGTATTAGGATTTCATATCTATTTGTATCTATCTATCTTATCTATTGAAGAATACCATATTGCATCTCAAGTGGATAGTCCGATGGATTAATTTAATTTGTGTCTTCAAAGGAGGTTTCTCAATGCGACCGTATATACATATATGTTTGTTCGCGGATAACTCCGTCGTTTATGAACCGATTTTGATGTTTATTTTTTGCTGGAAACGACATATCCCAAGAATTGGACCATAGTAATTTCATCAAGATCTGATAAGTATCTCCAGAGATATGGAGATAAACACCTCAAACTTTGTACTAAAAAGTAATAGCGCAGCATTTGAAGTCGGTTCTATTAGTTTATTAAACGATCTTATTAATATAAGTATCACAGTTTTACAATCATAGTAAAGCTCTGGTAGTATTCCAGGCCTAGCGTGTTCGCCATCTTCGACCACATCATCGCTTACCACCAGGCGAGATAGTGGTCAAATGCTAGCCTATAAGATATAAGAATATTTAAGATAGTTTAAAAACTAAAACAACCGAATTCAATGCCCCGCGAGTTAATTTCAGTAGCAGGTTTATCGTCATATCTCTGGAGATACTTATCAGATCTCGATGAAATTACAATGGGACCACCTCGGAAACGTACCCTACCGATTACAAAAATAATTATTCGAATAGGTTCAGAATTGACGGAGTAATCGCGTAACATACACAAAAAAAACATACAGACGAATTGAGAACCTCCTCCTTTTTTGTGAAGTCGGTTAAAAAGAAAGTTTTATTTTTTCTATACACTAATGTATAGTATATTTCTGAAATCTATATCTAACTTAATAGCTAGGTAGTTAGAGAGAGAAGTATATATGACAATATTTAGTGGCAGCTATTTTCTTATAAGAAATAATATTAATTAACTGTAAAAATATAAACTAAGTCGTATTGTATAATAATAACGCTTGACATTGATCTCTTAATATACAAACTTTATATAAAATTATATATAACTTATATAAAAGTATGACTGGTTGATATTAAAAATATATTATTGTATAATGCAGAAATGCAGAATCTCGTGGCACAATTTTATTTATTTTAGGTTAATTGAAGTTTTTAGAAGTACCTTAAGTTGCATTTAATTAAAAAGTATTATGATTTTCATTCTAGTCCTGTTGTAAGTCTTATTTTTAATAATATAATAATTACTATTAAAATATAATAAATTATATAATAAGACTGTGCTACTCGCATTGTAGTATATCCTTCAATTCACTTCGAAATTATTTTTATTAAATAATAAAGATAGGAGTATTATTATAAGTATTTTTTTAAGTATGTAAAATATGTTTTTTACTTTTAACCTATTGTTAGGCGAACGTTTCTCACATAGCCTATATCTACAAATCTCTACCAACATTTTTTTTTGAGAATTCATTCCTAATGCGTCCTCATTTTGCGGCGGGCAGTGACTGGAAAAGAAGAGTCGAAGATCGGGCTCAGTGGCGTATCTTAAGTGAGGCCTATGTCCAGCAGTGGACTGACACCGGCTGATTGTGATGTTCCCACTTCCATAATCCTACTCCTAACTAATATAATAAATGCGAAATATATCTTTATAAGAGTTTGAATTTCATTACATTTTGCGTGATGCAGGATCTCATACATTGAGGCCATTCCTAAAACGATACAACATTCTGCAGCGCCATCTAGATACTTTTATGTTAAGTAAAGGTGGTGAGTATAGATGGATGGACGATTTCACGCAAAAACGGCTGAATGGATTTGGATGAAATTTGGCATAGAGATAGCTAAAAAACTGAATTAACACATAGGATACTTTTTAACGCGAGTGAAGCCGCGGGGCACAGCTAGTAGCAGCTATAAATCTCAAAATGCTTAAGATCTCGTGATATCTGGTTTGGAAGACTGGTCTTCCATTTCCAGAGAGACACTATTCCATAATGGGCTGTATCATCACTTATCACCAGGTGATATAGTGCCAAAGATCTGGACAGTGTCTTAAAAAAATTAGGCAGTGATATTGCGCTTTTATAATACTTGAAATAAAATACATTAAAACCTAACGATTGTGTTGTTTTTAAATGATAAGACTTAAACATTAAAGATATAATATCCATATTATTTACTCTTTCAATAATTATTAGAATCAACACAAGAGGCCAAATAATTCCAAAGAAATATATAAATATATTTTTCTAAAATTATTTGCGGACCCCTAATTAGCTAGTTTCCATTTTCCCCCACGTTTGTAAAATGTTGTGTAATTATTAAGACATATTGTTTAAATTATAATATTAATCAGTAAGGTGACTTAATATAAAAAAGGCAATATGAATTATGTAATGAAATTTAATATTAATTGTATAAATTTAATGATGTTAGAATAAGTAATTGTTGTTAGAATTGTCTTAAATAAAACACATGCTTAACTGAATGTTATTTTATTTTTAAAATGTCTGCCGTTACAGTATGTATGAAGAATCATGCAAAAACTGACAATATATCGATAGGTATTTTTCTCTCGATAATTATCGATACTTAAAAAAATATCGATGCGATAAATACGATCGATACATTTTTAGGGTTCCGTACCCAAAGGGCAAAACGGGACCCTATTACTAAGACTCCGCTGCCCGTCTGTCTGTCTGTCTGTCTGTCTGTCCGTCTGTCACCAGGCTGTATCTCATGAACCGTGTTTGTTAGGACAGTTGAAATTTTCACAGATGATGTATTTTTGTAGCCGCTATAACAACAAATACTAAAAACAGAATAAAGTTAAAAATAATAGAGGGTCCCCATACAAGAAACGTGGTTTTTCGGCATTTCACGCCATCTATGAACACTTAGTTAGGTAAACGTCCCATAGATGGCGTTATATTGAAATGTCGATCCCTAACACCTTTGTTAGACGTTAGGTGGCGTTATAAGAAATAAAATGTTTATTAATTACATATTATTTTTTGCTGGCAAAAAATGATAGTGGTATTTTTTTGCTCGATCTTATAAAATACTGTAGTGTGGTACGAAACCCTACGAGTGCGAGTCCGACTTGCACTTGGCCAGTTTATTTTCACTTGCCCTTGCCTTGCCGAGCGTGCAAGCGAGAGCGCGGAACAAGCGATCGAGAGGCACGATCATATGACGTTATCACGTAAAATTATCGTCAGTCGTAGATGGATCGCCAGTAAACCGACTTTACAGACAACCAATTTTTTTTTTCGTTTTGAGAACGATCTTAAATTATCTATTGATATTGAGATCTATTAAGCCAATATTTCGGCTGTTCATCAGAAACCGATGTAACTGACCCAGTGTTGAATATTTAGTCACATGAGTAAAGAAGGAACAGAGACAAAGCTTCATACAACTGCGCTGTAATGATGACGTAGACGCACGTGAGTGCATGAGCACCAGCGGTCTGTGTGCCGCCTGTCACGTACGGAGTGAAACCGGTTTATAGTGGCTCGGCTGGTGCTTTAACACAGGGCTGTCTCTCGCGACGCGTCACGTTATATTATATTATTTTTCATCCCATCTATTCGAAAAGTAAGTAGTTGAAAGTTTGTTCCTCGATAAGTGCGCGCAAAGTAGGTCATTTCTGCCCTAGGGCGGGAAAGTATTTTTTTAATTTTTGGCTTATTATTTGTTCTTCTATAGTGCCCGGTCTAAGAAGGCTCAATGAAATTCCTTGACATTTCATGACATTTAGTTACATGACATTTCGTGACATTTTGTAACATTTCATGACATTTCATGACATTTTGTGATATACCATGACATTTAATGAAATTTCATGTCATTTCGTGACATTCAATGACATTGAATTATGTTTTATGACATTTGATATAATATTTGTAGTTTATATAATTTTTATATTGTCATTAGGTAATTTTATTTATTTTTAAGTTGTTTAAATAAAATTATAATATATTTCATGATTATTTCGTGACATTTTCTGACATTTAGTGATATTTCATGACATTTATGACATTTTATGACATATGGCACATCATGACATTTCGTGACATCTCATGATCATGATCGACATACATCGTTGTCGACAATGATGAAGCTTGAAAATTAAAAAGTAGGTCATGTTTACTTGAAGGAGGATTTTATTACGATGAAGATTTGTCATATTTTTTTTGTACCAACCCTACAAGAATAGGTAAACATTTTTTCCGTTCCTAAGGTTTGTCTCTGATGTGATTTAGTTCCTAAAATTCACATAGAAACATCGCATACGCGAGTAAATCTACCGAAAATTCTATCTTACGCTTCCATAACCATGAAAAATCATTTGGCGATTACTAAGGGGGGGGGGGGGGGGGGGTTCAATCTCAAGGCGAACGTTAAATTGATTTATTGTAGTCATATCTTTTTTATTGCTCGACAAATGTTTTGAACGGCTGATCGTTAAAGCTTCGTGCTAGGAATAAAAACGTCACCCAGTGTACGCAGGTTTACGTAAACCCTTATCATTTATAGTATTATCTCTACCTACTACATCATAATCAGACTGTGTCAGTCCACTCTGCTGGACGTAGGCTTCTCCCAAGATACGCCACTGAGCCCGATCTTCGGCTCATGGGACATGGGAGGGATATGCCCTAATCGCCACGCTGGGCAGGCGGGTTGGCGATCGCAGGACGTAGCTCCTCGCACCGGTGACGCTGCTGCTCGTCACCGGCCTGTAGTATTTAGCTACGCCATGATTTGAAATGGTTATACCGCCATTTGTCGGTCGCCAGAGCTACGTTTGTCTGTCTGCGGGACGCACCACGGGCAGGTGAGGTTGGCTGGGAGCACTGAGGCGGTATTTGTGCTCCCTTACATCCTTACTACATACCTAGTATAAATACTACTCCCTACTAACTACTATCCTACTTTCCTATCCTAACCTAGTTTCCTATCCTTCCCTACTTCCTGCGTTGCATGCTCAACTTTGGAGCGCAAGCTACTGATGACTCATAATAATACTATCGATATGCCCTGGTTTCACGTAGACTCAATAAGGATGTACTATACATATAAACCTTCCAAAAATAATAACTTACCTGAAGGCAAAAACCGCATTTAATTTGGTTGCATGTCTTAACAGTAAGCGGGTATACAGACAGACACACAGATGCGGAAAGAAACGTAAAACTTTGTACACTAAGGGACGCCAAATAGCCATATATGGACGTTCAATAACTTTATATATATGAACGCTCAATAACTATATACGGACGCCTTTAAACTACATATGGATGCCTAACAGCTATATACGGACGGTCAATAGCCTTTGCTATTTGGCTGCAAGCTACTGTAAGACGAAGGTACTGTTCCCAGTCGAGCTGTATACCAAATTTAAATGCTACATCCAATAGTGTATTTCGCACTTTTGTCTTCAGGAAAGTCCAGTTTGTGACTTAACAATTTTTATTATACTAGCGCCGAAAGAGATTAAAAAACCTACCTAGAAATTATATTTTATAAATTATAGAACGTCACGGACAGTTAAGTTCGTTTAATCATTGTTATCTCTAAATGTTCCCACCATGTACTCGCTGTGATACCGGCCTTCTCCCGAGGAGGAGACTAGGCCTTCATTACCTCTGTGACTCATTCATTACCTACGGGTCGGATGACCAAAAGCACTTAACATTTTTGTTGAATTTGTTATTCTTAGACATACCGATGTCTGTACATTAAAAATATACAATTAAATGAAAGAATTTGTGAGGTTAATAAGTGAAACATTCTAGTAATGGTAATTTAATTATTATTAAGATGAATATCTTATTAGATATTCATCTTATAAAATTACCAGTTGCTTGCTCGATTGCATTTTCAAGTTATTGATATTTGTTTCGTTTGGAGCGCAAGAAAACGAGAACTCATATAATAATACTATCAATATAATAATAATAATAATAAATAATAAATAAATAAATTTTGACACCGCTCAGAAAAGACGTCTTTTGGAAAATTTTCTTTTGATATTACTTTTATTAAACAATTTTACTTTCATAATTACAACACAACAACCATACAATAAAAGCAGGAAGTATAATAAATGTGTTTATACTATTTTAATTAAAAAAAAGTACTTCGAGTAATATATATTTAATCTACATACAATTTTCCGGATCTGACATACAGTTGTCATCAAAATCAATAAACTATGTACAAGGCACTTCATCATTTTTTATTACTTTTACAACAATTCTGTACTTGCCTTTGTTTTTCGCAAAAGCCAAAAACAAAGGCAAGTACAGAATTGTTGTAAAAGTAATAAAAAATGATCACAAGATCCCAGAAACGATTAGCGGATACAAGCAGCGCGCACCTACCACCGCCGCCCGTCGCGTCATCTCCGAACACATCGTCGGGGGACGACTTTGTCACTCCCCCGGAGGGCAGCTCGTCGAGTGATGACGACGGGCATACGCCGCACCCGCTGCCACCACCACCTGCGCGGCGACGAGGACGGCCACCGCTACGGCACGCTTGGGGCCTGTGGGGCATTCTGCTCCGCGCCCGGCCCTCGCTACCGGTGGTGTAGCGCGTCGCATGCGATGGACCCAGTCTATAAATGAGAACTGCATGCGCGCCTACTACGGGGCTACAGAGGGAGGAACTAACCTGTCCGCGTACCGTGATAGGATGCTACCTCTGTTTCAGACCCTTGAGCCAGCCGTCGCCGTCTCTGCACAACGACTATCAGATCAGGTGCGAGCCATCCAGCGGCTCAAACTGTTGGACGACTCAGCGCTTGATCGACTGCGTCTGGAGGCGTTACCTATTATTCATACTACTTCTGCTTTAGCGCGGGACCCGCCCAGTGTGTCGTCGACGCAGGGGCCGACAGGCTCGGCTTCGACGTCTGCCCCGGCGGATGCCGCGCTAGACGCAGACGATTGTACGAATACTAACGTAAGTACCCAGTCTAATGAGCATTTGAGGAGGGCTTTGGAAGACGCGATTTTGGAGTATCGCACTACTCCTGATTCTAGGCCGCGACTACCACGTTTGCCAATGAATAAAAGTAACCTGGCGTTAATGGGAGCCCTAAACGTTTTGCTAGTCCCATATATACAGACTAGCGAAACATTAGTTGATACACACTCGATTCTTTACTGCGCGGCTATAGCGGCGTGTCGCGTTGTTCGCGTCAAGTTTCCGGATACTGACCGAATACCGCGACGCCCCGCTATCCCTGCGTGGCAAGAACGAATCGAGTGTCGCATCAATATGTTTAGGACTCTTATTGCGAAGTTTATCTGCTTCAGAGTGGGGTAATAATCGCCCCCGAGTCATGCGTTTCGTGAACCAGGCCTTTGCTGGGACCGGGATTAGACCCCAGGACTACATGACTTGTGTCACGGAACGCATTGACTTTCTGAAGCAGAAAGTTTATGCATTGGCAAACCGTATTCGTCGCTATAGAGCGCGTGTAGATCGCTATTATCAAAATCGCCTCTTCCAAAGTGACCAAAGGAAGGTATACCGAGGTTGGGAAGGAACCAATCAACGTGTGAATGAGGAGCAGTGTCCGGATGCTACTACCATGAATAACTTCTGGCGTAATATCTGGTCGGTGCCCGTCGAACACACGGAGGGTGATTGGATGAGCGTCGTTGAGCGCGCGTGTGAGCCTATCGAATCCATGGGGGCTATTAGTATTAGCCCCGAAGACGTTAGTTGTGCGATCCGTACGGCCCAGAACTGGAAAAGTCCAGGACCGGATTACACAACTTTTGGATAAAGTGGATTCGATGCTCACACGACCGCTTAGCGGCGCAATTCCAAGAAGCCCTCGAGGTTGGTTCTTTGCCAACATTCATGACAACCGGTGTCACCTTCCTGCTCCACAAGTCCGGTAGTACCACGGAACCGAAGAACTATAGACCCATTACATGCTTACCACCACTGTTCAAGCTTCTTACATCTATTCTGAGGTTTAAAATTAATTCGCACATTGTTGCACACAATATTTTGGCGTAAGGTTGGGTCGCGTGGTACTAAGGAGCTCCTCCTCATCGACACGGTCATTTGCCAACAAGTCCGGCGGAACAAAGGGGCTCTCTCCACCGCCTGGATTGACTACAAGAAGGCCTATGATTCAGTGCCTCATACCTGGCTGGAGAGGATCTTGGAGTTGTATAAAATTGATACAACTCTGAGATCTTTTCTAAGTTCTTGTATGAGGCAGTGGACCACAGTCCTTCGTCAACCGGGTGATGGAGACAGCCTCTCTGGTCCGCAGGACTTTATAAGGATTGAGCGAGGCATCTTCCAGGGTGACAGTCTGAGTCCGTTGTGGTTTTGTCTAGCCCTAAATCCTCTAAGCACATTATTAGAGGATTCAGGGCTAGGCTATCGGCTTAAGAGAGAGAGAGGGTGAAGTCATTTCACACTTGCTGTACATGGATGACCTCAAACTTTTTGCACCGAAGCGCCATGATTTGATAGAGTTACTGAAAGTCACTGAGACTTTCAGCAACACCATCAACATGGAGTTCTGTGTAAATAAGTGCGCGGTCATGCACGTGCAGCGGGGGAAAGTTGTGAATTCAATGAATTTACAACTTTCTGATACAATGAGTTTCAGATCTCTCTCCGAAGCCGACACCTATAAATACCTTGGTATGTCAGAGTCATTAGGTATCGAGAGTGGGGGGATAAAACAGTCGGTGAAGGAGCGTTTCTTTGGTCGCCTGACAAAGGTACTTAACAGTCTTTTGTCAGGAGGCAACAAGGTGCGTGCCTTCAATGGCTGGGTTATGCCCCTACTTATATACACCTTTGGCATACTAAGGTGGACTCAGACCGAGTTAGACGCCCTGGACAGAAAGGTTCGACAACAACTGACGTCACATCGCATGCTACACCCACGCTTGTCTGTTATGTGACTGTATATTCCACGGAAATGGGGTGGTCGAGGCTTTTTGAATGCCAAGACTCTCCATAACCGTGAAGTATGCCGTCTCCGGGAATATTTCTTTAACAACGAGTGTGGGATGCATTGTGATGTGGTAGCAGTTGACAGGACCTTAACGCCTCTCTCCTTAGGCAAAGAGAACTGGCGCAAACCTCAGGTGCTAAGCACCGAAGACCGCAAGGACGTATGGAAGAGCAAGGAACTGCACGGCAGGTTCTATCGGACCGTAACAGGGCCCTATGTGGATTTGCTCGCATCGGTGAACTGGCTACGATTCGGGGACCTCTTTGGGGAAACCGAAGGCTTCGTTTGTGCAATTGCTGACGAAGTTATCAAGACGAACAACTACCGGAAATATATCATGAAGGACGGTACGGTCGACATTTGTCGGGCATGCCGCCGTCCCGGAGAGTCACTCAGGCATATTATTTCCGGTCGTTCTCATCTTGCTAACGGCGAGTACTTGCACAGACATAACCGCGTAGCCAGGATCATCAACCAGCAACTTGCTCTTCAATACGGGCTTGTCGAGTCTGAGGTACCGCACTATAAGAACGCACCTGCGCCAGTTCTCGAAAATGGTCGTGCTTTGCTCTATTGGGACCGATCTATTATCACGGACAGGACTATTGTCGCCAATAAGCCTGATATCGTGATAGTCGACCGGTCCCAGCGGCGGGCAGTGTTAGTCGACATCACCATCCCGCATGACGAGAACCTCGTGAAGGCTAAAAAGGACAAGCTTAGCAAGTACCTTGACTTGTCTTCCGAGGTTACCGCCATGTGGGATGTTGACTCGACTAGCACTGTCCCGATAGTCGTGTCAGCAAACGGCCTAATAGCGAAGAGTCTCGACCAACATCTCAAGAGACTCTCGTTAGACGGCTGGATCAAGGGCCAGATACAGAAGGCGGTACTTCTTGACACGGCACGCATCGTCAGGAGGTTCCTCTCTCTGCAGCCCTAACCACCGGTAGCTTGGGCCCTGCCCCACTGCTGGCGGCACTCTAGGTTTAGGTTTTTTTATAATATTGTTTATTTTATAATATTTTTTTTATTGTTGTTTTGATATCTATATTGTAAAAAAACCTAGACCTAAGATAAAAAAATAAATATGTGCATAATAATAATAATAATGATTTATTTCAGGCAAAAAAAACCCATAGGTATATACATAGTTGTCTTAAAACTAAATTTGAACACTGTAAAGGGGTGCCAAGTAAAAATAAAATATAATTAAAAAAATAAACCAAAATAAGTCGAGTGCTACGGCACTACACTAGTGCTGAATCATTTTTTGTTCTGATCCATGTGCACAGAGATCCAGCGCTTAAACGCAGGATCCCTAATGTCGTCAGAGACAGCCACGAGAATTTCATTGGTGGAGCGGCGCAGGCGATGCCAAAACGAAGCCACCCTAGATCGAATCACAGCAAAAAAAGTCAGGGACCCCCGCTTCAGCAAACATGCTCGAAGCACTGCAGTACCGCGGAAGCCTCATAAGAGCCCGGAATACGTCATTATACTGGACTCTTATCCTGTTCATTTCTTTTTGTGTAAACGTTATCCACAGCTGGCACGTATACATGCATAAGCAATACGCCTTGAACAGTGTGGTCTTTACGTCGTTACTACACTTGGCAAACCGGCGAGCGAGCATGTTTCTCCTGACGGCGAGGGCCCTCCTCTCCCGCTCCACGTCCTCATCGTCCTGCAGCCGCTCCGTCAACAAATGCCCTAAGTATTTAAATTGTTTCACAACCTTAACCACTGTCCCGTTCAAATACACCTCGGGTACCCTGTCCGGACCCCGACCCGACGCGAACACCATCATCTCGGTTTTAGCGACATTGTATTTCAGTCCATGAGCATTGGCATAATGCTCACAGACGGAAAGTAGCCTACTCAACCCCTTGACAGAGGGGCAAAAGAGCACCATATCGTCCGCATAACTCAGGTTGTTGACACACACGTTTCCTATATGGCAGCCGACGTTGGTGCTCCTCAGCTCCTCGATCAAGCCCTTCACGTAGCAGTTAAAAAGGTCCGGAGAGGTTACCCCTTCTTGACGTACCCCACATTCTAATCTGTACTTGTTAGAAGTTGCGTCGCCCCACTTAACACTATTCGTTTGGTTTCCGTACCAGAATCTCAGCAGATTGACCACTTGGGTAGGTACATGTGACGCCATCAGTTTGGCCCAGAGAATGTCATAATTAACCAGGTCAAACGCGCGGCTGAGGTCCAGAAAGCACGCATAGACAGTTGTCTTACGCGTTATGTAGTAGCTAACTGTACTCTTCAGGCTGTAAATAGCGGTATCTGTCGAGAGACCGGGACGGAAACCAAACTGCGCATCATCTATCTTTATATTTTTAAGCAGTTCAGGATGAATTAGACGCTCTAATATCTTTCGAATTATCGTACCTAACGATATAAGACGATAATTGGATATAGCACTAAGATCACCAGTCTTATTTTTTATGATAGGAACCACTATAGTGTACATAACTGCTTCAGGTAAGTAGCTAAATTTAATACAGAGGTTGAAGAAACAACATAAGTGTTTATAAATTTTGTCACTAGCCCAGAGTATATGCTCGATGCTGAGCCCGTCATGTCCCGGTGATTTACCACGTTTCATACTCATTATGACCTTTGAAATATCTTCCCGTGTAAATTCTATGACGTCATCAACGTGTCCAGGTTCAGCCTCGAACACACGCTCCACAGGCAGAGGGTTAACTTTAAACCTCTGCGCAAACAGTTCAGCTATATCGGACGGTCGCTGGCAGCCCTCCACGGACACAGGTAAGCTCTGTCTGTGGTTTAACTTTTTTGTTGCATTCCAAAATTTCATAAAATTTTTGTTTCTTCTATGTAATGCCAATATATTTAATTTGATCATCTCTTCATTATTCTGACACCATTTTAGTTTATTCTTGAAAACATTACGGCTATTACGCATGTTATCATAGTCAATCCCTCTAGAGGGCTTGCCAGCATCCATCCAGCACTTAAAATAAAATCGGGCTCTTTCGTGACTTTCTCTGACGTGGTAGTTCCAGCCTGGAACTTTTCTATGGCGCGGCTGCTTACCCATGTAACCAGACCAGAACTAATAATAGCTGCATTTTGGAGAACATCTATTATATGTCTGTAAAACGTGGCCTTGTTCCACATGATTGCGAGCCCACCATAGGGCCCCGCCCACGAAGTATACCCTCAGAAGAGTCAACCGAGGTCTCTGCTACACATCCAAATGATCTATTTATCTCATGAACGAAGTTCAGATCGTGCTCCAACAACCAAGTCTCTTGTAGGACTATTAAGTGCGAAGTAGTAGTCAACTCTTGTACTGTATTTACAGATTTCTTGATATTCTTACAATTAAAAGATGATATTTTTATTCTTAATGTCGTACTATCCACATTAATTTTGTAAATTTGTGCGTCCTCTCGCCGTGTACTCACGGAAAACTCTAAATTTAACGCCTATGGGCCAAAACTCATCGCTCAAAAAAACATTTAATTTATGCCTAGGTACCGCAAGCTTATAGGAACAAAAGTCCGTTTCGTGCTTTTGAGTCAATAAATCTATTTTAAAACAATATGCCCTGTTTTCATGTAGTATCAATTAGGATGTACTATACATATAAACTTTCCAAAAACAATAACTTGCCTGATAGTAAAAACCGCATCATATTTGGTTGTTGGGAGTTAGCGGGAATACAGACAGATACACAGATGCGGAGAGCGACGTAAAACTTTGTACTTTGTACACATACGGATGCCAAATAGCCATATACGGACGTTCAACAACTATATAAACTAAAAACTATATACCGACGCTTAATAGCTATATACGGACGCTCAATAGCCTGGCGACCTTAATTTTTGGAATACGTTACTATTCCAGACGTCGCTATTTGGCTGCAAGCTACTGTAAGACGAAGGTACTGTTCCCAGTCGAGCTGTATACCAAATTTAAATGCGAACTTCACGGACAGGTAAGTTTGTTAAATCATTATTATCTTCAAAATATGTGCCCACCATGTACTCGCATAGATACCGGCCTTCTCTCGAGGAGGAGACTAGGCCTTCATTACCTCTGTGACTCATTACCTACGGGTCGGATGATCAAAAGCACTAACTTTTTTGTTGAATTTGTTATTCTTAGACATACCAATGTCTGTAAATTAAAAGAAGTTGTGAATTAAATACGTAAAACATTCTAGTAATAAGATATTTATCTTAAAAAATTACCAGTTGCTAGCTCCATTGAGTTTGAAGTTATTGATATTTGTTTCGTTTGGAGCGCAATAAAACGAGAACTTATATAATAATACCATTTTTACGCCGGTTTTACGTAGTATCAATTAGGATGTACTAAACATATAAACCTTCCAAAAATAATAACTTACCTGATAGTAAAAACCGCATTAAATTTGGTTGCATTTGTTAGGAGTTAGCGGGAATACAGACAGACACACAGATGCGGAAAGCGACGTAAAACTTTGTACACATACGGACTCCAAATAGCTATATATGGACGCCGAATAGCTACATGCGGACGCCCAATAACTATATACGGACGCCAAATATCTATACGGACGCTTAATAGCCTGGCGACAGTAGCGGCTTTATTTGCAGAAATACGGTACGATTCCTATATCCGGCAAAGGACTGACACCGGCTGATGATGATGATAATGATGATGAAGGGGTGAATCGTAGAAAATACTTTCTTACACATCTTCTTACATTCTTACGTACTAAGACCCTCCAAATTTCAAGTCTCTACGACCAGCGGTTTAGGTTGTGCGTTGTCTCTAAGTCAGTATGTCAGAACAAAGACTCTTATGGTACTAGATATAAAAACCCAAACATTTGCCTACATTATTCGTCGCTAAAAACAAATGGTTATGTGAGAAGTCGTACAAAACGGATTACCCTGTATGTTATTGTAGCTACTGCCCGCGACTTCTCGCGTGAAATTTTCACAGGAATCTAAATTTTTTCATCTTATTATAAACTAGCAGCCCGCCCCGGCTTCGCACGGGTAGAACATATATGCCTACAAATATTGCATCAGTTTGTTGCATCGAATATAAAATATTAACATATTTATAATTTACACAACACCTTAACGAATTATGCATATAAACCTTCCTCATAAACACTCTGGCTATTGGTGAAAACCGCATGATAATCCGTTCAGTAGCTATTGAGATTATTGCGAACAGACAGACAGACGCAGTGATAGACTTTGTTTTATAATACTTACGTAGTGATATTGGACGGCCCTTTGGCGTAAACGATAGTAACCCTGATTCTGACCCGACGGTCGTTGGTTCTAATCCTAGCTACCAATGAAAGTTTTATGTGCATTCATGAATCTTGAGTTTTTGTACAGAGGTAGAGGGATCATTAAATTTACCAATAATTAAGATAGTTTAAAAACTAAAACAAATGACTTCAATGCCCCGCGAGTCAGTTTTAGTAGCAAGTTTGAGACGTTTATCGTCATATCTCTGAAGATACTTATTAAATCTCAATGAAATGACAATGGGACCACTTTGGAAACGTACCTATATTGACGGAGTAATGACGTAACATACACACACAAAAAAAAAAAGAAAAAAGAAACATACAGACGAATTGAGAACTTCCTTCTTTTTCGAAGTCGGTTGAAAAGTAGCTTACCACCAAGGAGAACATCTGCCTCCGTAACCTTACGGCGTTCCCCGACGCAAAAAGTAGGGGTATTATACGTTTAACGTGTGTATTTGTGTGTCTGTCTATCTGTCTGTAGCATCTTACCACCCAACCGGATGAACCGATTTTGATTCTATTATTGATCGTTTTTTTTTATAGATGTCTTCATCTAGAGTGTTCTTAGCTTTGATTCATGAAAATTCGTTCAATTGCTATAAAACTATGAGCTTTAATCAACTTTCATAGGTCTAATCAATTCGAAAATCTTCTTCAACGATATTGTAAGAACATGGAAGCATGACCTGATGCTGGGACATCTCCTGGACTCTACAGAATACTCAAATCCTCACCAACTTACAGCTCAGATTTTAAATGTCGCCTTTAGAGTCATTGGAATACTTTTAATGAAAAGATTATACATAGATCAGTCGGAGTGGTTTAAAATATTATATAATATATATAGATCATTATTATTTAATATACGAGGGTCATTCAACAAGTACGTAGCCTCATCGCCCGATGGCACTGCGATTACAAAAAAATTTTACCATAGTACAGTGCAATGTTTTTGAAGCCTATTGTCAAAGTTTTAAACAATTACCTGTATTAGTTTTGTTTTAATAGCCTTTGAAAGCGAACGTGTCGGTCAGTTTAACAAAAATGGAAAAAGAGCAGTATCGTTCGTGATTCGATTTTTATTTTTGGAAGGGAAAACGCGCAGTGAAATTAAAAATCGCTTGGATGCTGTGTACAGTGACTCTTCTCCTTCGATGGCAACCGTCAAGAATTGGTTTAACGAGTTTGCTCGTGGCCGCAAGTCGGTTTTTAATGAGCCACGCCCAGGTGCCCCGAAAACGGCTACTACGGAGGAAAACATAAAAAAAATCCACGATCTCGTGTTGGCAGACCGCCGATTGAAGGTTCGCGAGATAGCTGACACTGTGGGCATTGCAGAAAGAACGGTATATCATATTCTCCACGAAGAACTGGGCATGAGAAAGCTGTTCAGCGCGATGGGTGCCGCGCTTGCTCACACTGGACAACAACCACGACAACGCGCCGGCTCACACCTCTGCCGCCGCCATGGCCAAATTATTCGAATTGCGCTACGAATTGCTGCCCCATCCACCTTACTCTCGAGACTTGGCCCCCTGTGACTTCTTTTTGTTTCCAAACCTGAAAAAGTCACTCGCCGGAAAAAGATTTGGGTCGAATGAGGAGGTCATCGCCGCCACGGAGGCCTGTTTTGCAGACTTCAGGAAAACGTATTTTTTAGACGGGTTAAAAAAGTTGGAGATCGCTGGGCCAAGTGTATTGAGTTAAAAGGAGATTATGTAGAAAAATAAATCGGCAGATCATATTATTATACTATATTGACTTCAAATTGATTGTGATCGGTGGGGATCTACAGAAAAGCTAAGCTTATAATAATATTTCCCTAGTAACTATGACATATTCTGTGGTTTCACTGCAAATATTTTATTAATTTTGCGATGCGTGTATGTGAAATCCGTGATATCTTCTAGAGTTTTCATTTGAATTATATACTGTAAAGGACAATTTTAATCTATAATATGTGGCCAAGCTAATTAACGTAATTATTTCGATAAGGATTAATTATATATACATGAAAATAGCCCTGAAAGTTATGTAATATTTTTTAATTAAATATTTTATTTAATAATTTAATAATGTTTAAAATTAAAGATTAAAATGGTTACTGTGAGTCAACCTTAAGAGATAGACATATGCTGTCGCGGACTTTTTTGTAGGTCTTATTAAGTTGTACAACTCTTCGATAGAAAATATGCTTCCATTTGTTTTCAATTGAGCAGCGTTCGTAAGAAACGTGTTTTTACGATCGTTTTTTTGTCGACTTAGGTTGCAAATTAGGTCTCCACGAATGTACCTTTTATTTAAACGGGATAATATATAGCCTATTTTCATTTCGAAAGTCCATTCTATATATTAGTGAAAGAATTTTTTAAATCGGTCCAGTAGTTTTTGAGCCAAATCATTACAAACATACAAAAATACGAATGTTCTCTCTTTATAATATTAGTATAGACTATATGTGTACCAAATTTTATTTAAGTCCGTTCAGTAAGTTTTACACAAAGAGAAAGAGGGACATACATTTACCATTCAATCCATTCATCGAGATGCTCATTTCATTGCAACATTACAGACTTTTTCACAATTTACTAGGATAATAAAAGACAGGTACTCGAAGATACATATTATATTTAATATCATATCGGGCATCCGTATATGTACAGATATTTCGAATATTGGAATAAATATAATGTTGAAACTCTGTATTACAGGCAAGCGATAGTAAAAGAAAGAGATAAGTATACCCAAAGCTGGCAACGTCGCACTCCCAAATACCATCCGTCCTGTGTGGACGTTCCATAATCGATGCCATAGGTAAATCACGATCAATATATCCAGGACGCCTATTATGTATGACAATGGTCCGGGGTTCAAAAATGTTTGGGCATGACTGCAAGAAGAATATCGCTGAAAATACAATTATTGGAAAATCTCGTATCCCACGGAGTTGAAAAAAAAAACTACTTAAGCAATATTCATTAAGACATGTTAAAAAAAGTAAGGGGAACTAGGGGACGTCGTAATGATGCGCAACGTGCATGACGCCAAAATGATTGTAGGATGTATATATATATATATATATATATATATATACATATATTATATACATATATATACATATATACATATATTTATTATTTGTAATATACATATATTAATTGTATAAATTATATGTATAAGTATATATAAGTTCCTTAATTCAAAGATTTTGGGCTTTTATTACAACTTATTTTCTTCATATGAATTAATTCTGTAAAAAAGAGATTACAGAGTGTATTTCAGAAGAAATAATTTGAATATTGAAATCCTTTCTATTTCGTTAATTATGTATCTAGACCTGAACCTCTTGTCGTAGCTGCATGAAATTTGGCAAGCAGCAGGTCCATAAAACAGACAAGTTTTTAAAATCGGTTGTAACTTTTTTTATTCTGTGTGAGAATAGTCTGCCCAAACTAAAAGTTTAAATATTGTCTAAATAAATAAATGTGATGTCTTATTTTATTTTTTCACAAAATAATAAGCCTAAATAAAAAAAAATAGTTTTCCCTGGAAGACCTGTTTATTTTGTATTATTTAGTTTGGGAGAAAATTTAAATAAATTGCAACATTTCGGGAACTAACTCGAAAACAAGTAAAACGCCATTTTCTCGAAAACTCTAGATTTTCGCGGAACATACATGGGGGTTCTTTGGGTAGCCCTTGGAGTTCTCTGTCGACGGTTTTCGTTTGGACCATATGAAACCCGACACCCTGGTATATATTATAAATATAGCAGGCTTGTCTGAAAATCAGCGTCCAGGTGTAAATCTAGACATAATGTGCTGAGACAAGCTTTTTGACACCTCACATTGTTTCTTGTTTTTTCTTGTTTCATTGTTTTAGTAAGTATTTTAATGTGTTATGTCAAATAAATGATTTTTCTTTCTTTCTTTCTTTCTATATATACCATTTACCTCTTACAAAGCGATTTGCCTCCTCTTTAATCATACGTACTGCCAAGGAAAGGAAATTTCTTGCCTGAGTCTGTGTTTCCGATTAGATACAACTTAAGGGTCTTCAAGTCGAGAGTGAATAGGTATCTTTTGGATGAGCGTGCTACATCATCGACCGCATCATCACTTAACGTCATTTGAGATCTTGGTCAAGCGTTACCCATTATCGCATAAAAAAAAATTTCACCAATAGACGGAAAGATTCATGAGGAAGGTGCAGGTGTATATAATAACTCGTTACAGTTTTCTGTAAATTGGTTGAAATATGAATCGTCATATCGGATTGTTGAAGATGTTAACTCATATTCGACGCAACAAACTGATGCAATGTAATAATAATAGAAGCCGGGCGGGTCGCTAGTATTTTTTTAAATAACATGTACAATATTTTTTGCTCATTTAACAAGTACAATATTTTTGTGCTCATTTATTTTTGCAAAGGAAATATGAAAAGATAATATCGCGTATCAAACATGAAAGTACGACAAGGCGTTATCAGAGAACAAATGTGTATGTTTTCTGTGTTATTATTCTAAAAGAATGTTTTTTAGGGAGAACTGATCACAGAGGTTTAATTTTGCTTTTGTAAGCCGCCCACGGCGAAATAATGGCTAGCGTAGTATGTAGATACACCAATTAGTGCAAATCGTGGCTTTGTCTGCCAGTTATAGCCTGTGGTGATCACAGGCTATAATGTTGTAATATGTTGTTAAATAATTTAGATTATTTTATGCTTAAAAAAGCTTACTGTTTAAATGTGGGTTTCACATTACTAGTGCACGTGCTTGTGTTTGAAGTGGGTTCACGTCAATAGTGCAATGGGTGGGGATCGAACTCACTTCTCGATTGCCAGGCGGACGCCTTAGCCATTGATTGGACTATTGCCGCTTTGGGGCCACTGGAGACAGGTGCTGGAACCAGTTTGTAAAATCGCATACGCAGAGAAGGATACAAAATTGTTTTCATCTCGCACTCTCATACTAGTGATTGTATACTTTTGTCCTTCTCATATTACTATTATTATTTTAAGGACGTCTATTTTATATACTCTGTCTAGGTGCTATATAGATGGACTAAAGTTAGATAACCTGTGCCTCGTCTCAAAACAAGAACGATTCAATCTTAGACCGCATCGTCACCTAACATCAGGTGAGATAGTGGCCAAATGGGTATTTGTCTAAGAATTTTAAAAAATAATAATAATATTCGGATTTATGCATTTATAAGTTACCTATCTATAAAAATAAGCCGGCGTTTTATATCAATGCACAATTACAGCTTTCTACCAATAGTATTTGAGCTAATCCGTGGACAGACGGGCGGATGGACTGACAGATGGATAGATGAACATGGTTCCTTGTTGAATACGAAACCCTAAATAGGGATATACATCTAACTAACAGCGCTCCGCAGCTTTGCCCGAGTTTCAAAGTATACCGTCTTTTCTTTTTCTTTAAATATTATAGGCTAGCGTTTGAACAATATATCACCTGTTGGTGAGATGCGGTCGATGATGGTAAGAACGCTAGGCCTAGAATGGGAACTGGCTCTCAAGGATAGCTGCCGGAACACATTAGATGTTTGGCGACAGATTTTCTAACTTGAGGGTGGTAGCTGGCCAGGCGGACACTAGATAGTGTCCTACCACCATGCGGGGGTTTTTGGTTTCTTAACGATGTTTTTCCTTCACCGGAGGGGCCACTGAAAAGCGCACATAAATTTTTCGATGGAAAATATAATTGATGCACGGCGGGTTTTGAACTCGGTACCTCTGGCATAAAGCCGACCGTTCTCCCGATTATGCCACCGAACTCGCAAAATTTTATCTATTTTAAAAAAGTAGGTAGGTTACCTACCTATCTGTATGGCAAATTTCATCCAAATCCGTCCAGCCGTTTTTGCGAGAAAGAGTAACAAACATTCATTCATCCTACACTTACCAGCATAACTTAATACAAAAGTGTCTAGATGGCGCTGGAGTAGGTTGTAGAGTTCTACTTGTAAATATTGCCTAAATGTATGAGATCCTGCATCGCCCAAACAATATTTTCCGCGGTGTTAGAACCAAATGCAGTGGCTTCGTCATCAAACATCTTAAATCTTGAAGTATTTACATAACCTTTCGCATTTTCATACGAGTACTACTTACATTCCCATCGATATAACAACTGTAGGAACAAAAAAACATATAGGTACGAATTGAGTAACCTTTTTTGGAAGTCGTTTAAAAAGTAGCTCATTTTATTTGATGTGGTTTATCCCGCGTCATTTCAAAGCGCAATGGCTTTTAAGGTCACTCGTTGTACCTGACATGAGACTACAAAGAATTACGGCCTCTATGATGACGACGCATTCCCTTTGTGGTGCTCTGTGTTTAAAACCACAAGGGTTTCCTAGGTTAAAGCCCGGGAAAATTGCTGACAATTTTTCTTTTAACTTGCAGCCTTTAAAATTCAATAATAAAATTCGTTATTGAAATCAGTGACTAAAATAAAGTATTTCATAAAATTTCAATTTGCTAGGTCTACCTGTTCCTGACAAAGTCGGTGGTGACACACGGACGGACAGACAGACAGACGGACGGACTGACAAGGATTACTTTTTATCTTTTGAAGTACGGATCCCTAAAAACAATCGAATTGAGAATCTCCTCGTTTTTTGTGAAGTCTGTTAAAAAAGCGGGCGAGTGGGAGGTTTAATAGCACGATTTAATTAGCTCCGCCTGTACCAAATTATAATATATACTAGAAGTGCCCCGCGGCTTCGCCCGCGTTAAAAACTGATTTTATTTACTCAAAACTTTTCTTTTGTAAAAACGATTCTAGCATTAAATACATAAAATAAGAATTAGCCAAATCGGTTCACCCGTTTTCATGTTATCGCGTGACTAAGGCAATTCGGGATTCATATTTATAAAAACCGAAAAACCCAAATTTTCAGACTTTGTTACCTAGGTACCCCATTTCAAAAAATCCTACAACACGTACTTTATCTCATCTTATTTTGCCATACAAACTTTGAATCCCCGTTCAGTATTCGGGAGGAATTTTTAGAAAATCCCTTCTGAGTGGGGATACCTACGTCATAATAACTGTCTGCATACTAAATTTCAGCGCAATCCGAAACAATATTGATTTTTGGACTTTGTTACCCCAGTTTATCCTCTTAGGGTGGCATTTTGTACTTGTTTGTACTTGTGTGAAATATCGAATAAAATGACTATCCAAACTTTGTACCCTCGCTTCATCCCCATGAAGAGAGAAATTTGAAAAATTCTTTCTTAGCGGATACCTAAGTCAAAATACTTACACAAACACTACAAACACTTCACCCTTTTAGGGGTGCAATTTCGAAAGAGCCTGAAACACGTATTTACTTACTTAAGTACTTGTGTAAAGTTTTGAATATAAAAGACTATCTAATCTTGTTTCTCCATACGAGCTTTGAACCCCCGTTTCATCCCCTTCAGGGGTGAATTTTGGAAAATCCTTTCTCAGATGGAACTAACGTCGTAATAACTATCTGCATGCCAAATTTCAGCGCAATCCAAAACAATATTGAATTTCACACTTTGTTACCCCATTTCCACCCTCTTAGGGGTGGAATTTCGAAAAAAACCTAAAAAAACGTGTTTGCTTATTGATGTCCTGAAGCACTTGTGTGAAGTTTCGAATAGAAAAGACTATCTAATATTGTTTCTCCATAGAAACTTTGAACCCCCGTTTCATCCCTTTAAGGGGTAAATTTTGAAAATTCCTTTCTTAGCTGATACTAACGTCATAATAACCACCTGTATGCCAAATTTCAGCGCAATCCAAAACAATATTGATTTTCAGATTTTGTTACCCCATTTCACCCTCTTAGGGGTGGAATTTCGAAAAAACCTAAAACACGTGTTTACTTATTTATGTCCTGAAGCACTTGCACGTGTTTACTTATTTATGTCCTGAAGCACTTGTGTGAAGTTTCGAATAGAAAAGACGATCTAATATTGTTTCTCCATAGAAACTTTGAAACCCCGTTTCATCCCTTTAAGGGGTGAATTTTGAAAATTCCTTTCTTAGCTGATACTAACGTTATAATAACCACCTGTATGCCAAATTTCAGCGCAATCCAAAACAATATTGATTTTCAGACTTTGTTTCCCCATTTCACCCTCTTAGGGGTGGAATTTCGAAAAAACCTAAAACACGTGTTTACTTATTTATGTCCTGAAGCTTGTGTGAAGTTTCGAATAGAAAAGACGATCTAATATTGTTTCTCCATAGAAACTTTGAATCCCCGTTTCATCCCTTTAAGGGGTGAATTTTGAAAATTCCTTTCTTAGCTGATACTAACGTCATAATAACCACCTGTATGCCAAATGCCAGCGCAATCCAAAACAATATTGATTTTCAGACTTTGTTACCCCATTTCACCCTCTTAGGGGTGGAATTTCGAAAAAACCTTAAACATATGTTTACTTATTTTTGTATTGAAGCACTTGTGTGAAGTTTCGGATAGAAAAGACTATCTAATCTTGTTTCTCCATACAAACTTTGAACCCCCATTTCATCCCCTTAAGGGGTGAATTTTGAAAAATCCTTTCTTAGTACACCCCTACGTACTAAGACAAATATACCCTCAAAATTTCAAGTCTCTACGACCAGCGGTTTAGGCTGTGCGTTGTCTGTCAGTGAGTCAGTCAGTATGTCAGGACAAAGATTCTTATAGTATTAGAAGATATCTTTATTGCACAATAAACATAAACAAAAGTAACAGAAAACAGTATCTAAGACATCGGTAATACTGTACAATGGACGGTATTTTCGCTAACTTAGAGCGATCACAGACATCCAGACAATTCATGATGATGATGATCACATGATCTTCAGACAACCTGAATGGACAGGATTAATAAGAAGACTTAATCGTTTACCATCAAGCGAGTTTCGCGCTTGTCCTGTAACCTAATTAGAAATAATAAAAACATATTTGCACGTCTGCTTGCAGATGTAATACTGTCTCAGCAAATATAATTTGAGATCATCTTGTTTATAAGTATTCTTGCAAATACAATATTTTCATGCAGTAACGCCATTTATACGCCAGGCCGGGTACTTGTGGGACTACAAATGATTTGATAATATCATGAAAAATAAAAACATTTAGCTGATGGACTAACAAGACACTTGACTCTAACAGCATTTTATTCTCTCTTTCAGTAATCCTGGCCGTCGCAATTCCAGATTTGGAACTCCTAATCGGTCTCGTCGGCGCCATTTTCTTCTCAACTCTGGGCCTACTGATCCCACTAGTGGTACAGACAGTCCACAAGTGGGAAAGGGGTCTGGGACGTTGGAACTACGTTCTGTGGAAGAATGGACTGTTGTTATTGGTTTACTTTATTGTGCTTCTATCTGGATGCTACAGTGCTATCAGTGAAATTGTTAGTAAACTTGCAAAATAGTTGTTTTTGTTTTTGTTGATTGACGAGCCAAGCTTATCGGGCCTTAGCTAGTTTCCATTTCACCTATTAGAAAGTATTTTCATGTCCTAATCTACTATATTGGCTGTTTACGTGTAAAATTACCGCCACCCTCATGTTAGAAAATCTGTCGCCAAACATCTAATGTGTTGCGGCAGCTTTGCTTTTGAGAGCCGGTATCCAATATATAAAGCCTAGCGTGCTACCATCCTTAATCATGACTAACCAACAGGCGTATTTGGGAAGTCTACGAGCAAAAGTTGTTCTAACTTTTGTCAGTGCTTGTTTTTGTGGACGTTTTCTCCTTCCAGTGTCTGTTTGTACTTGGTGTGGGTGTGGAGACGCTTGTCTATAGCTCGCGCAATGAATAGTTGACGCACTGTCAGGACTGAAGTGTCTTTGAAAAGCTGTTCGATTGGGTACTGCCGAGGTTTGCCCGTCATTACTTTGAGAACAGCACGTTGTGCACGTTTCAGCTCAATCATGTGAGACTTAGCAGCTCCACCCCACATACTGATGTAGTACTGAAGAAGAGACTGACACAGTGAGGTGTAAAAGAGTTTCTTGGTGTCAGCAGATGCTGCCGGTCTAAGAGACTTCATGATGTAGATAATCCTGCGCACCCTTTTTGAAGTATGTGTAATATGTTTTTAAAGGTTAGATTCTGGTCAACTAAGACTCCCAGATACTTGATGTGATCGACTCTATCAATACTTTTGCATTTGCAGGTCTTAGCTACGGATATGTCTTTTTGAGACGGGTTGCAGATGTTGCATTCTTTATTAGGTATACGCAGGTGTGATATCTCTGGACATGTAGCTCTTGTGATGTGAAACGTAATGAAAGCTGTTTTGTTGACGCTTAAAGTGAGCAGATTTGATTCTAGCCAGTTTGCCAGGGCTGACAAACCGGCTTCAGTTGCAGTTATAGTACCCGCCCAATCCTTCCCATGGGAGATAGCTACTGTGTCGTCGGCATAACATATTAGCTCTGCATTTGGGATCGCGAGCCTAAAGATGTCATCCATGTAGATAGTGAACAGTGTTGGTGACAGGATGCTACCCTGCGGCACGCCAAAACTGATATTTACTTTGTCACTGGCATAATTATTAACTCTGATACACTGTTGTCTGTTTGACAGGTAACTTGTAAACCAACTTAGCGCGCATCCCCTTATCCCAAGGCATTCCAGTTTTCTGAGTAAGAGCACCGATGAAACCGTATCGAATGCCTTAGCCAGGTCTAGAAACACCCCAATACATTTCTGTCCACCATCCAAGTAAGATGACACAGTCAGTCTCCGTCAGCAGTTCTATGGCGTCCTCCGTGGATTTCCCTCTTCTGAATCCAAATTGCCGGTTTGATAGGTAGTCATATTTTTCTAGGTAATCGATTAGTCTTTTATTCACTAATTTTTCCAGGATCTTCGAAAGAATATAGAGGAGGGAAATGGGCCTATAATTATCAGGATTAGATTTGGATCCACCTTTGTGAATAGGTGTGACAATGGCAGTCTTCCATTGCTCAGGGAAAACACCTGTAGCCAAACTTAGGTTACATATATGCGTCAAGGGCTCTAGAATAGCCTCTCGAGCATGTTTCAACAGACGGGGAGTAATGGCATCAATACCTGCGGCGCTGTCTATTTTAAGGTCATCAGTAATTCGACTGATTTCCATGTAGTCTGTGGCAACCAAGAACAGAGAGTTTGGATTTTTGCTGATTGAGCTGATTTTGTGGCAGAGAGAGTCTTGCGTCGCTCTTAACCTGTCTAAAATAGAAAACGCTAGGTTCTCGCCTATATTGGAAAAGTGAGCGTTGCACATGTTTAGTGATGACTGTGGGCTACTACCTATTTGAAGGAGTTCGTGGGCATCATTGTTACGTTGGGGGAAGTGGCAGATGTCTTTAATGGTTTTCCATAGTAGTTTAGGGTTCTTGTGATGTTCTGTAAGTTTTTGGCTCTCATATTCAAATTTTCTTTAACGTAGTAGGTCGTTACAAAAGTTCTTATACCGTGTATATGTTTTTTTCAGCACATAATTGTTAGGCGATAATCTAAGTTGAAGATGAAGGCTGTCGCGATGACGCATGCACCTCAGTATACCCGGCGAAATCCAGGGTTTGAGTGTGAATTTTGAACGACTACATTTATATCTGACTGTGTGTTTTTCCACTATATGTTGAATGATTTGGGTAAATTCTTTTACGGCGTCATTGACATTGTTGGTGGATAAAACACGCGACCAGTTTGTATTATTTAGTTCTATCACTACTTCTGCATGATTAGTTTTTGAGACTAGTCTATTACGTATCTTTTGTTTTTGCCTGCTTAGAGACAGCCCTATTATTACTAAGTCATGATCAGTAATACTGCTTTTGCATACAAGACCGATGGCTTTGTCTTTGGTTTTTATGAAACCGTGGTCAAGACAGGCTGTACCCCTTGTGGGGTTAGTAATGGCCTGAAGACAGCCGTGTTCCGCCATTAAATCTTGGTACGTTTGGTTGTTGTACCCCAGGTTTTCATCCAACAGATTGATGTTGATGTCGCCGGTGACAATTAGAGTTTTAGTTGTTTTTAAGTTAGTGAGAGTCACTTCCAGTGAAGTTATAAAATCATCTAATTTTGTGAACGATGGGGACTTGTAGATGCCAATAATTTTGATGGACTGAGAAACGCTGACTACAAGGCAGTTTGCATCAAGAAAAGTAGGCTCAACAGCGGTCGCAGACCAGGAGTTTTTTATAAAGACTATGACGCCACCGCATTTGTTAATTATGTTTTTAGTGGAGAAAACGTCATAACCAGGAAGTTGAAATATTTGCGATGACTCCTGCAGCCAACATTCTGTGAGCACTAGTGCGTCAAAGTCAGTAGAGAATTTAGCGGAATGTTTTATTACCAACTTGAAGGCGTCTGATTAATTTGATAGGTACTCGTACTTGGGAGTTGGCACACGTATGAAGAACCGATGAATAAATAATAAAGTTATAACTTTTTCCTAATAAAACCCAGGAAAAAAATGATACAAAATAAACATCGTCGATAATCGAATCGAGTCTGTTAATTATAATTACTTTTCATTTTAATCAATAAACTTAAAGTACGAACGCGACGTAAGGGCCGATAATATTAATCACACAAAAAAGCCCATGTCGAATACGTTGTTCCAAGTCTACACTTGACTTGAGGCTCTGAGGCTAAGAAATTTGTAGAAAATTCTTAGCCTCAGAGCCTCAAGATCCTAATATTATTATTAAGAACGGCACGTAACTGAACGTTACGTGCCGAAGCTCGTTGCGCGAGAAGCTTGCGGTAGACGTGGCTCCCAGAAGAAGGACACCAAACGTGTCTGAAACTGGTCGGAGCAATTCCGATAAAAAAACCCGTGAGTGTACAACCGTTCTTAATAATAATATTATGTGTAATCCTCACGATACATTTAATAACCTCAAGATCCTGCTGTTATATTATACGAGTATATTATACTGCTATTATATTTATCTTTATAGATAGCGAACGAAAGGAAATCGTACGCTGATTCCAGACAGGCGTAAATCAGATACTTGCCGCGGCATCCTGTTAGGTGCCGGACACGTGATAGGCAAATTTGTGCTCTCACACATAATTATAATCCATACTATAAATTTTAGTGTTATTTTCGTTTTTATTAAAAACTTACTAGCCCGTGATCAATTTATCGCAATAATTTTACTGCTGATTAAATAAAACCAACCTATTCTTTTATTAATTAAATGAAGATAAAGATAAAATACTTCGATAAGCTGTGAAATTCCGCACTATCGTTCTGACTATTTCATCAAAGAAAAACAAAACTGTTTACTTAGAAAGGCTTTCACTCAATGATCCCAATTAATATAAAAACTTGTAAAAATAATTAAAAATTCAATGATGGTTGGAGTGATGATGACCAGCATGTCGAATCAGTTGGACGCGGATATATCCTGTTTGAACTGAAAGCTCGGTTACAATTTGTTTGTTCCATTTGGCTGTCGTTAATTGAAGAGCTACATGGCGTACCGTTCTTAGTAACGTCTCAGACTTTGTCCAGTGCGATTACTAACGTCTCTTATTCATCGTATTTTTAATACATATGTATATTTTGTGTAACTGCGTTCGTAGTATCGTTTAGTGAACAATCGCGTCCCTATACCTACATTGTACACGAAGTACTACTGTACTACGAAGGTACATAAGTATAAAATGCTTAAGTAACGAAAATAATATATAACTACATAACATATATAACAAAACGAAAATAACACTTAAATTTACAGTATGGATTATTACTGTAAATTTAAGAGATATTTTTATTTTTATTAAAAACTACTTGGCCCGGCGAACTTCTTACCACCTAACAGACAATGACGTGTTACATTTTAGATGAACTTAACTTAAGCTTTTATGAACGTAATACAATGAATAATACAAAAGAGATACATAGTATTAATTATATTCTCTTTGAAAGATATAAGTTTAGTAATGTATTATATGGGGATGTCAGGGAGCACAAATACCACCTCAGTGCTCCCAGCCAACCTCACCTGCCCGTGATGCATCCTTCTGACCAACTAACGAGGCTCTGGCGACCGACAAATGGCGGTATAACCATTTCAAATTATGGCGTAGCTAAATTCTACAGGCCGGTGATGGCCTGTAGAATTTAGCAGCGTCACCGGTGCGAGAAGTAACGTCTTGCAATCGCCAACACGCCTGCCCAGCGTGCCGATTAGGGCATATCCCTCCCAAGGGATGTAAGAAGTATGAAAGGTCACGATATGCCGCGGCCCCCAGTTCCCGGCCGCGCTGCCATTCCTGACCACGGCGGTAGTCACGGTTACGGCAGGGCAGGGGGTGCTAAGAATCCCCGGGTTACGGTAGGCCGCCAAAACAAACTGACCCTCGGTACGTTTAATGGACGCACGATTCGGCTGAAAGATCATCTGGCGCAGCTGGAGGAGGAGCTGAAACACATTAGATGGCACATCCTGGGGTTATGTGAAGTCCGAAGACAGGGGGAGGATACCATAACCTTAGAATCGGGCCATCTTATGTACTACAGAGAAGGAGATCAGCCATCCCAAGGCGGCGTCGGGTTTCTGGTTAACAGGGTTCTCAGCGACAACGTTGTAGAAATCTCCAGTGTGTCGACCAGGGTAGCGTACTTCATAATTAAGTTAACCGAGAGGTACAGCCTCAGGTCAACGCAACGACTTCGACACACTTGGATGATGAGGTGGACAGCATGTGTGAAGATATCTCCAGAGCTTTACATACCACCTCCAAGACTCACTACAACGTTGTCATGGTAGACTTTAACGCCAAAGTGGGAGTACAGACTTGCGGCGAATCGTCTATAGGACCACACGGTTTTGGGAGTAGGAATCACAGGGGGCAAATGCTCGTCAATTTCTTCGAGATAGAGGGGCTTTTCTTGATGAACTCGTTCATTCGTCCCTTCATCCCTGAGGATTTCCACCACTTCTTCGAGTTTCTGGTCTACGTCATCTGTGGTTTCCAAGGCAGCGAATCGATTTAACAATTTTTAATTGGAATGTTTCGGACCCAACAACGGTTTGGAGTAGGTTGGGACGGAGTGTAGACTTCATCAATCGGAATCTCTCGGCTTTAAAGTCGATATCCAGAGAGCCTTGTACAAGTCGGTGATCACTTCCAGTATTAACCCTAGTAATCACTGAGACGTCTCTGAATATGCGCTGTTTGTCCGTAATGATGAAGTCAATCTCGTTTTTAGTCACAGTGTTGGGGCTTTGCCACGTCCATTTCCTTTGGGGCTGTTTCTCGAAGAACGAGTTCATCAAGAAAAACCCCTCTCTCTCGAGGAAATTGACAAGCATTTGCCCCCTGTGATTCCTACTCCCAAATCCGTGAGGTCCTATAGACGATTTGCCGCAAGTTTGTATTCCCACTTTGGCGTTAAAGTCTTCCATGACAACGTTGTAGTGAGCCTTGGAGGTGGTGTGTAAAGCTCTGGAGATATCTTCATACATGTTCTCCACCTCATCATTCAAGTGTGTCGAGGTCAGTGCGTAGACCTGGATAACCTTGAGGCTGTACCTCTTGGTTAACTTAATTATGAGGTACGCTACCCTGGTCGACACACTGGAGATTTCTACAACGTTGTCACTGAGAACCTTGTTGACCAGAAACCCGACGCCGCCTTGGGATAGCTGATCTCCTTCTCTGCAGTACATAAGATGGCCCGATTCTAAGGTTATGGTGTCCTCTCCCTGTCTTCGGACTTCACATAACCCCAGAATGTGCCGTATTATGTGTTTCAGCTCCTCCTCCAGCTGCGCTAGATGATTGTCCAGCCGAATCGTGCGTCCATTGTACGTTGCGAGGGTCAGTTTGTTCTGGCGGCCTACCGTAACTCGGGGATTCTTAGCACCCCCCCTGCCCTGCCGTTACCGTGACCTCCGCCGTGGTCAGGAATAGCAGGGCGGCCGGGAACTGGGGGCCGCGGCTTATTGTGACTTTCCATTTTGGTTTCATCCCTTGGGAGGGATATGCCCTAATCGCCACGCTGGGCAGGCGTGTTGGCGATCGCAGGACGTAGCTTCTCGCACCGCTGACGCTGCTGCCCGTCACCGGCCTGTAGAATTTGGCTACGCCATAGATATGAAATGGTTATACCGCCATTTGTCGGTCGCCAGAGCCCCGTCTGTTGGTCAGCAGGATGCACCACGGGCAGGTGAGGTTGGCTGGGTGCACCGAGGTCGTATTTGTGCTCCCTTACATCCCATTTGGCCATATGAGCGTGCGTAACTACGCTGCATTTTTAATACTGTGTGCGTGTTTCAAGCTAGTGTGCGGGATCGTTAAAGTGAGTGATTTGTGTTTGCAATGCGTGTTTACCTCGTCCCCCGTAAGTATCTGCACAAAAAAATGTTTGCGGATTACAACGTTAACATCTCCATTGGTAAATGCTCGAAGGGTTTACCGTATCGACGGAATAAACAATTGAACATCAAATGAATAGCAGTTTTGAAACCCAGGAACATTTTGGTAAATTATTTTTTCTTATATACTTTTTTAGGTTAATTATTCATTGTTTTTAATACTTATTATCTTATTCCTGACAAAGACGATTCCAAAAGTACGCTTATCATAAAAATTGGTCCAGCCGTTCTTGAGTTATAAGTGTAGTAACTAACACGACTTTCTTTTATATATTTATATAGACTTACTAGCCCGTGATCAATTAAGTAGTTACATAAGTATAATATGCTTAAGTAGATATATATAACTTATGTATCACGAACAAGAAATCTTAATATATATTACAAATAGACATTAATTATATCAACTGACAATTATAGTAATGTAATATAATATACTCGTACATGGCATGTTATTTTGGCCCGCCTACAGTTTCCGTGATGAATAAACATTATATAATAAATAAACTAACTAAAAATATAGAATAAACAAACATTATAAATAAGACGCTTCAGATAAAATGACGACCTCATATTTCATATCGTAGATTAAGGCTGGAGATGAGGCAGCAGCCCATAACGTTATAATTCACCAAAATTACGCCTTTATTTGCTAATATGCTCCAATAATTATAGAGGGCTAACTAACTTTACGAATTAATACCATCATCACAATTTTTACGACGTAAGATTTCGCCAGGGAACACCTTGCCGTAAGCGTGGCGACGCTTTGCTGTAAGCGAGGCGACGCTTTGCTATAAGCGCGGCGACGCTATGCTGCAAGCGCGGCGACGCTTTGCTATAAGCGCGGCGACGCTATGCTGCAAGTGCGGCGACGCTTTGCTATAAGCGCGGCGACGCTATGCTGCAAGCGCAGCGACGCTTTGCTATAAGCACGGCGACGCTTTGCTATAAGCGCGGCGACGCTATGCTGCAAGCGCGGCGACGCTTTGCTATAAGTGCGGCTACGCTTTGCTGTAAGCGCGGCGACGCTTTGCTATAAGCGCGGCGACGCTTTGCTATAAGCGCGGCGACGCTATGCTGCAAGCGCGGCGACGCTTTGCTATAAGCGCGGCGACGCTTTGCTATAAGTGCGGCTACGCTTTGCTGTAAGCGCGGCGACGCTTTGCTATAAGCGCGGCGACGCTTTGCTATAAGCGCGGCGACGCTATGCTGCAAGCGCGGCGACGCTTTGCTATAAGCGCGGCGACGCTATGCTGCAAGTGCGGCGACGCTTTGCTATAAGCGCGGCGACGCTATGCTGCAAGCGCAGCGACGCTTTGCTATAAGCGCGGCGACGCTTTGCTATAAGCGCGGCGACGCTATGCTGCAAGCGCGGCGACGCTTTGCTATAAGCGCGGCTACGCTTTGCTGTAAACGCGGCGACGCTTTGCTATAAGCGCGGCGACGCTATGCTGCAAGTGCAGCGACGCTTTGCTATAAGCGCGGCGACGCTATGCTGCAAGCGCGGCGACGCTTTGCTGTAAGCGCGGCGACGCTTTGCTATAAGCGCGGCGACGCTATGCTGCAAGCGCGGCGACGCTTTGCTATAAGCGCGACGACGCTTTGCTATAAGCGCGGCGACGCTTTGCTATAAGCGCGGCGACGCTTTGCTGTAAGCGTGGCGATGCTTTGCTATAAGCGCGGCAACGCTTTGCTGTAAGCGCGGCGACGCTTTGCTATAAGCGTGGCGACGCTATGCTGCAAGTGCGGCGACGCTTTGCTATAAGCGCGGCGACGCTTTGCTGTTAGCGCGGCGACGCTTTGCTATAAGCGCGGCGACGCTATGCTGCAAGCGCGGTGACGCTTTGCTGTAAGCGCGGCGACGCTTTGCTATAAGCGCGGCGACGCTATGCTGCAAGCGTGGCGACGCTTTGCTATAAGCGCGGCGACGCTTTGCTGTAAGCGCGGCGACGCTTTTCTATAAGCGCGGCGACGCTATATTGCAAGCGCGGCGACGCTTTGCTATAAGCGCGGCGACGCTTTGCTGTAAGCGCGGCGACGCTTTGCTATAAGCGCGGCGACGCTATGCTGCAAGCGCTGCGACGCTTTGCTATAAGCGCGGCGACGCTTTGCTGTAAGCGCGGCGACGCTTTGCTATAAGCGCGGCGACGCTATGTTGCAAGCGCGGCGACGCTTTGCTATAAGCGCGGCGACGCTTTGCTGTAAGCGTGGCGACGCTTTGCTATAAGCGCGGCGACGCTTCCTTTACGTATAGTGTGTGATAACGCTAAGGCAGACCGCAGATTGGCTGATACACTAAAGACACTTGTAGGTCCCTCCTTTTTCGTTCACCACTGAGCATCGTTATGTCCCAGCCTCAACTTTTTTCCATCTCTTTGGGCTTTTACCCCTGTATCGTTTACCCTTTACTTTTCCAGTCACAATGATTATTTCCATGTTATCATCCGCTTTTTGGCAAACTTGTAGGTAGTTTAGTGGTGTACCTTTATAGTTAGCGTGCTGAATCCACCATCTCACCTGATGGTAAGAAATGATTAGATTTATTAGTCTGAGTTCGAAAGACTTCGATTTGAAAACGTAATGTACATCAAACAATTTACTTCACACTATGTTATTCAAACAGCATACATCTAAGTTCCAAATACTCACTTTAAACGAAGAAAAAAAACATTTCAGGAGAGAAAAATAAAGTTTCTCGAAAGTACCTAAAGCTACATAATTACATCGTCACTTAATAGCAGTCATAATAGTAAAACGCTGGTAATAATAAACCTCTTAATCTACGAGTATATCTATACTAATATAATAAAGAGAGAACATTTGTATTTTTGTATGTTTGTAATGATTTGGCTCAAAAACTACAGGACCGATTTAAAAAATTCTTTCATTAATATATAGAATGGACTTTTGGAATGAAAATAGACTATATATTATCCCGTTTAATAAATTAAAGGTACATTCGTGGAGACCTAATTTGCAACCTAAGTCGACAAAAAACGGTCGAAAAAACACGTTTCTTACGAACGCTGCTCAATTGAAAATAGATGGAAGAATATTTTCTATGGAAGAGTTGTACAACTTATTAAGACCTACAAAAAAGTCCGCGACAGCATATGTCTATCTCTTAAGGTTGACTCACTGTAACCATTTTAATCTTTAATTGTTTGTTAAAAAATATAACATAACTTCCAAGGCTATTTTCAAGTATATAGTATTAATCCTTATCCAAATAATTACGTTAATTAGCTTGGCCACATATTATAGATTAAAATTGTCCTTTACAGTATATAATTCAAATGAAAACTCTAGAAGATATCACGGATTTCACATACACGCATCGCAAAATTAATAAAATATCTGCAGTGAAACCACAGATTAGGTCATAGTTACTACGAAAATATTATTATAAGCTTAGCGATGCTGTAGATCCCCACCGATCGCAATCAATTTGAAGTCAATATAGTATAATAATATATTTTTACTGTAAAATTTAAAATTCTATTGTATTATATAGTTATGATCTATATATAAACCACCCCGACTGATCTATGTATAATCTTTTCAATAAAAGCACTCCAATGACTCTAAACACGACATTTAAAATCTGAGCTGTAAGTTGGTGTGGATTTGAGTATTCTGTAGAGTACAGGAGATGTCCCAGCATCAGGTCAATGCTTCCATGTTCTTACAATATCGTTGAAGAAGAAGATTTTCGAATTGATCAGATCTATGACAGTTGATTTCATAGCGCAATTAACTAGAAAAAAGCTCATAGTTTTATAACGATTGAACGAATTTTCATGAATCAAAGCTAAGAACACTCTCGATGTTTTGATTTTTTTTTTGTTTGATAGATGTCTTATCTATCAATCAAAAAAAAATCAAAAATAAAATCAAAATCGGTTCATCCGGTTGGGTGCTAAGATGCTACAGACAGACACAGATACACACGTTAAACGTATAATACCCCTTCTTTGATCCCATGATTTGATTGATTTTGATTCCATGATCCCACTACCTCTGTACGAAAACCCATGATTCATGAATGCACATAAAACTTTCATTCATATAGCTAGGATTAGAACCAACGACCGTCGGGTCAGAATCAGGGTAACTATCCTTTACGCCATAGGGCCGTCCAATATCACTACGTAAGTATTATAAAACTAAGTCCATCACTGCGTATGTCTGTCTGTTCGCAATAATCTCAATAGCTACTGAACGGATTATCATGCGGTTTTCACCGATAGCCAGAGTGTTTATGAGATTTAGGTGCATAATTCGTTAAGGTTTTGTGTAAATTGGTTGAAATATGACGATGATTGTTAAATATGTTAATATATTATATTTGATGCAACAAACTGATGCAAATTTTGTAGGCATATATGTTCTACCCGCGCGAAGCCGGGGCGGGCTGCTAGTACCTCATAAATGTAATGATATTATTATATCTCATTTAATACGTATATCTTCTCGTGTATAAATCATATGGCTAATAGTTTATTTTTAGCCAAACCTCTCAACTCCAAATTTGCAAAGTCAGTTTGTATATTGCTGACTTTTAAAATACCGTTTTATGTGATTTTTTTATATCATATAGGCTAGCGTTTGACCAGTATCTCACCTGTTGGTTAGTCATGATTAAGGATGGTAGCACGCTAGGCTTTATATATTGGATACCGGTTCTCAAAAGCAAAGCTGCCGCAACACATTAGATGTTTGGCGACAGATTTTCTAACATGAGGGTGGCGGTAATTTTACACGTAAACAGCCAATATAGTAGATTAGGACATGAAAATACTTTCTAATAGGTGAAATGGAAACTAGCTAAGGCCCGATAAGCTTGGCTCGTCAATCAACAAAAACAAAAACAACTATTTTGCAAGTTTACTAACAATTTCACTGATAGCACTGTAGCATCCAGATAGAAGCACAATAAAGTAAACCAATAACAACAGTCCATTCTTCCACAGAACGTAGTTCCAACGTCCCAGACCCCTTTCCCACTTGTGGACTGTCTGTACCACTAGTGGGATCAGTAGGCCCAGAGTTGAGAAGAAAATGGCGCCGACGAGACCGATTAGGAGTTCCAAATCTGGAATTGCGACGGCCAGGATTACTGAAAGAGAGAATAAAATGCTGTTAGAGTCAAGTGTCTTGTTAGTCCATCAGCTAAATGTTTTTATTTTTCATGATATTATCAAATCATTTGTAGTCCCACAAGTACCCGGCCTGGCGTATAGATGGCGTTACTGCATGAAAATATTGTATTTGCAAGAATACTTATAAACAAGATGATCTCAAATTATATTTGCTGAGACAGTATTACATCTGCAAGCAGACGTGCAAATATGTTTTTATTATTTCTAATTAGGTTACAGGACAAGCGCGAAACTCGCTTGATGGTAAACGATTAAGTCTTCTTATTAATCCTGTCCATTCAGGTTGTCTGAAGATCATGTGATCATCATCATCATGAATTGTCTGGATGTCTGTGATCGCTCTAAGTTAGCGAAAATACCGTCCATTGTACAGTATTACCGATGTCTTAGATACTGTTTTCTGTTACTTTTGTTTATGTTTATTGTGAAATAAAGATATATGTCTATATTATTCTATGATAATGTGGAAAATATGCTCTATTTATGATCGACTTCACAAAAAAGGAGGAAGTCCTTATTTCGTCTGTAATTTTTTACTTATTAATCAGGACTCGGTTATTAAGTTACCGATTTGACTAAACTATTGTCGTCGCGCAGTGCCCGAACAACCAACAAGAGTGCAATAGGGACAACAGCAATTCAGATCCATTTTACCTACAAAATGTTGACAATAATATTCTTTTTTATCTTATTACCCTTTCAATTTTTTTCTGGTAGCCGCATAGATCAAGGCAGTAAAATAGGTAATTTTTCAGGTTTTTGAAGGGTTTTTGAATTTATTTTTGCATTTGGTTGGTTAAAACAAGCAGATGACAGGGGACAAATAGCTATAGCAGACCTCAATTTTCGTAAAAAAATATTTCGCTCGAAGCATTTTCCAGGGAAGAAACAGGGAATACATTTGTATAGAACAATGCAACCCACATTCCCTCTTAAAAGGCTTGTATTTTAAGCAACATAACTTACATAAAATAATATAACATTTATTGACATGCTTTGTCAATTGTTATTGCGTTGTAACTTTTATTAAAACGATGACTTACAAATGCAATTGTTGGAACGACTCCGACAATATTTATTATTTGATCCCATGAGCAATTTAAAAATTGATATAATGCGCTCGCTCGAAAGCAGTTATGACTTTTCGTAGAAACACGTGCGTCGTTGAGGGCATATAAGCTATATAGAGGCCGTTTACCGAGAAACGTGCAATTGAAGTCCCCGTCCACTACATTTTTTCAGGACAGTAATGTGGATAATAAGATTATAATAGTTATGATACAGAAAATTACTGTTACGCTAATCTGCCGTCACATAACCAAACCATCAGTGAATTTTTTTATATCGTATAGGCTAGCGTTTGACCACTATCTAACTGGGCCCCTAGACCAAGTCCAATTTCTGTTTACATTCACGCTAACGCTACTTCAAAATGTATGCGAATGACATATCTGTTGCCCATGCATTTTGAACTTGCGTTAGCGTGAATAGAAACAGAAATTGGATGTAGTCTAGGGGGGCTGTTTGCAAGAGATGATGCGGTGGTATGATGGGGGATGGCAGCAAGCTACTCTTGACTCTCAAGGGCTGTGTGCTGCCGGAACACCGTAAGGTTACGGAAGTAGATTTTATCCTTGATGATGGTAAGCTACTTTTTAGTAGCAAGTCAGGTGAAAAACTTGACTTCTCTAATCAAATATAAGCAAATAAAAAATAATCACTATTAAAGCTCAGCGCTGTAGTGAACACAGTCCCTACGTTTTCATAATAAAGAATTCAATACAATGTTACTTGGGATAGAACTGTTGTCATAAAAACAGAAATGGAATTTCAGCATCTTATTTTAATTAAGTTCTTTAACTTAAGTAGCTAGTAGAAGTCGATTGACCACTATCTGGCCTGATGGTAAGCAATGATGTGATCGAAGATTGTGAACACGGCCTAGCCTAGCCTTGAATACTTTGACTCAAGGCAAGTCAGGCGGAACATCGACGTCATCTAATACTATAAGAATCTTTATCCTGACATACTGACTGACTCACTGACAGACAACGCACAGCCTAAACCGCTGGTCGTAGAGACTTGAAATTTTGAGGGTATATTTGTCTTAGTACGTAGGGGTGTACTAAGAAAGGATTTTGCAAAATTCACCCCTTAAGGGGATGAAATGGGGGTTCAAAGTTTGTATGGAGAAACAAGATTAGATAGTCTTTTCTATCCGAAACTTCACACAAGTACTTCAGTACAAAAATAAGTAAATACCTACGTGTTTCAGGTTTTTTGAAATTCCTCTCCTAAGAGGGTGAAATGGGGTAACAAAGTGTGAAAATCAATATTTTTACGGATTGCGCTAAAACTTGGCATGCAAATAATTATTACAACGTTAGTTACCTTTGATAAAGGATTTTTCAAATTTCACCCCTGAAGGGGGTGAAACGGGGGTTCAAAGTTTCTATGGAGAAACATTATTAGATAGTCTTTTCTAATCGAAACTTCACACAAGTGCTTCAGGACATAAATAAGTAAACACGTGTTTTATGTTTTTTCGAAATTCCACCTTTAAGAGGGTGAAATGGGGTAACAAAGTCTGAAAATCAATATTGTTTTGGATTGCGCTGAAATTTAGCATACAGGTGGTTATTATGACGTTAGTATCAGCTAAGAAAGGATTTTCTAAAATTCACCCCTTAAAGGGATGAAACGGGGGTACAAAGTTTCTATGGAGAAACATTATTAGATAGTCTTTTCTATTCGAAACTTCACACAAGTGCTTGAGGACATAAATAAGTAAATACGTGTTTTAGGTTTTCCCGAAATTCCACCCCTAAGAGGGTGAAATGGGGTAACAAAGTGTGAAATTCAATATTGTTTCGGATTGCGCTGAAATTTGGCATGCAGATAGTTATTACGACGTTAGTTACCTTTGAGAAAGAATTTTCCAAAATTTACCCCTGAAGGGGATGAAACGGGGGTTCAAAGCTCGTATGGAGAAACAAGATTAGATAGTCTTTTATATTCAAAACTTTACACAAGTACTTAAGTAAGTAAATACGTGTTTCAGGCTCTTTCGAAATTGCACCCCTAAAAGGGTGAAGTGTTTGTAGTGTTTGTGTAAGTATTTTGACTTAGGTATCAGCTAAGAAAGAATTTTTCAAATTTCTCTCTTCATGGGGATGAAGCGAGGGTATTCGATATTTCACACAAGTACAAACAAGTACAAAATGCCACCCTAAGAGGATAAACTGGGGTAACAAAGTCCATAAATCAATATTGTTTCGAATTGCGCTGAAATTTAGAATGCAGATAGTTATTATGACGTATGTATCCGCTCAGAAGGGATTTTCTAAAAATTCCTCCCGGATACTGCACGGGGATTCAAAGTTTGTATGGCGAAATAAGATGAGATAAAGTACGTGTTGTAGGATTTTTGAAATGGGGTACCTAGGTAACAAAGTAGTAAAAAAGTAAGTAAAATTTGGGTTTTTTGGTTTTATAAATATGAATCCCGAATTGCCTTAGTCACGCGATTACATGAATGGCGATTTCAATGTTAATTTAATTGAGCAGTCTCCGCTCAGCGACAAATTAAAAAAAATATTTCTAAGCTTCAATCTGAAGCATCTTTTTAATCAGCCAACAAGAATCACTAGCTCGTCAGCTACCTGCTTGGACAATGTGTTCTGCAACTGTGAACCCGAAAAAATTGCTATTTTTGATAAACTTGGCTCGGACCATCTGGGACAAAGTGTCACTTTTTCATGTAAATTATCCATCAAAGGCCAAGAACATTTTTACAGGCCCATTACCACCAAACGGGTTGAACAGTTTGTGGATATCATTGACAAGCAATTAATGAACCTAAGATTTTCTGAGGATCCTGATGACCTATGCAGTGCTTTATTTCAAATGTTAGATGCAGAGTTCAATGATATTTTTAAAATTAAAATGGTTAGAAAGGGTGCGAAGGTTCGTTTCGATGACTGGGCAACTCCTGGTATTTATAAAAGTAGAAACAATTTGTATAACTTGTACTCACAAAAAACCATTAATTTACATAATACTAAATTCATAAATCACTTAAAATTGTATTCAAAAACTTTTAAAGTTGTTTGTCAGACAGCAAAATCACTGCATCTAAGTAGAAAAATTAAGCATGCCGATGACAAAATAAAATCAACATGGAAAGTCATTAATACAGAAACTGGAAAAATTAAGCAGAGGGACGGTAAAATTATGTTAAAAGTTAATAATAAATTAATCATAGATAATAATGATGTCGCTAACACATTTGTTGAGTACTTCTCACAAGTACCTATTATTACTACTCAGCCTTTAAACTCTTCCCCTAAGGATGCTTTTGTTTTACTATCGAAGTGTGTGAATGTATGTGACTCTATGTTTGAGTTCAGACACATAACTTCAATATCAATTATCAAAACTTTTAAAATGCTCAATCAAAAGAAAACCGAGGATCTGTGGGGTATGTCAACCAAAGTACTTAGTTATATTATTAATGCAATTAGCCCTCACTTAGCGTTTATTTTTAACAGATGCGTCGATGAAGGTGTCTTTCCTGATGTAATGAAAAAAAGTAAATTAATTCCCCTATACAAATCTGTGAACAAAAATGACCCTTCAAACTATAGACCAATCTCTATATTACCGGCGCTCAGTAAAGTTTTTGAAAAAGTTATATTAGACCAGCTTTTGGCACATTTTAATATTAATCATCTTTTAAATCACAAACAATATGGTTTCACTAAGGGGCGTTCTACTACTGATGCTGGAGTAGATCTTCTTAAACATATATTTGATGCCTGGGAGAAAGCACAAGATGCTATCGGCGTTTTCTGTGACTTATCTAAAGCGTTTGATTGCGTCTGTCACAAAACGCTAATTTGCAAATTAAAACACTACGGCGTTAACGGAAAAGCACTTGATCTGGTCTCATCCTACCTCAGTAATAGAATACAGATGGTTGAGGTCAATGGCGTCAGGTCATCTGGATCCCTCATAAAAATGGGAGTTCCGCAGGGATCGATCTTAGGACCATTTTTATTTCTAGTTTATATTAATGACTTGCCGTCTTTCGTGCAAAACTTATGTGACATTGTTTTGTTCGCGGATGATACATCCTTAATATTCAAAATAGATAGGATTGCGCCTGGATTTGACGATGTTAACAAATCAATCGCACAGGTTTTGAATTGGTTTACAACCAATAACTTATTACTGAACGCCAAAAAAACTAAATGTATTAAATTCTCGCTGCCAAATGTAAGAAAGGGTGTCATTAATAGCAGGATATTAATAAACGATGTACCGATAGAATTTGTTGAATCCGCTACATTCTTGGGCATCACCCTGGATTCAAAACTACAATGGGGTTCTCAAATATCGGCTCTGGCAGGTAGATTGAGCTCCGCTGCATACGCAGTACGTAAAATCAGAAACTTGACTGACGAATCCACTGCTAGATTGGTTTACTTTAGCTACTTCCATAGTATAATGTCCTATGGCATTTTATTGTGGGGGAAAGCCGCCGAAATCCAATCTATATTTGTTTTACAAAAAAGAGCTATTCGATCTATATATACCATGAAGTCGCGAGACTCACTTCGTGAAAAATTTAAGGAGATTAAAATTCTCACAGTGGCATGTCAATATATATATGAAAATATTATGTATGTACGCAAAAATTTGAATGAGTATGATAAGAGGTCCGATGTACATAATTTCAATACAAGACACAAAAATAGATTAATTCTACCTCAATTCAGGTTGTGGAAAGTTAGTGGTTCTTTTCTGGGGAACTGTATACGATTTTATAATAAACTTCCTAAAGATATTGATCAACTGTCTATAAGCAGATTTAAAACCTTTGTAAAATCCAATTTAATGAAGAAATCGTACTATACAATAAATGACTATATGAATGACAAAAATGCTTGGCCTGAATGCCCCAAGCTCCAAGATATAATATAAATTGTATGATAATAGAATTACTTATTGTACATTAAACATTTATTTAATATGAATTAAAAAAATGAATTAAAATAAGTGACAAGCCCCATAGAGTTTCTTGGTGTTTCTTCTCTGATGGGAGTACTTCCGAAACACCAGTAGATTCAACAGTCAATCAGTTTTCATCTTTTGTTTGCAGATCTAGGGTTGCCTGTTACGACGGTATTATGCGGCTGATAGTCGAACAATCAGTTCCATTCGGAACATGATTTGTACTGCAATTAGTCTGCGTTTTATTTATCTATTATGTTTCATTATTTCACAATTTTTTGGATAAAAATTGTCTGAAGTACTGAAACATGCACTGGGTTGCGGGTGCACGTAATGGTACGGTTGGCAACCCTACATTAATAAGGGGAATTAAACATGTGTTTTAAGTGTGACGTTCGACGTCTAGATGAAAGCTGAATGGCTCAATACCTTTGTTTTTTTTTGTAAATTCAAAGCGTTATGTTTCTGTTATATCTATATTTTTTGTTGAATATGATCTATTTAATGTTATTTGACGTGTGTAAGTGCTAATTTTTAAGTTGCCCATATACTGAATAAATGCTTTGACTTTGACTTTGACTTTGAAAACGGGTGAACCGATTTGGCTAATTCTTATTTTATGTATTTAATGCTAGAATCGTTTTTACAAAAGAAAAGTTTTGAGTAAATAAAAGAAGTTTTTAACGCGGGCGAAGCCGCGGGGCACTTAGTAATAATATATTATGATACGTGGGACTTAAGTATTCAATTATTGCACGGCGTTGAGCTCGCGTGCTACGCCGTGCAATTATAGACTACAGTCACGAGTATCGCATATTATTTTATAGATAGCAGTGTGACATAAACCCGCATTACGCTTAGGCTACGCTTTTTGTCATATAGCCGATTATTGCACGGCGTGAAGCTATTAAACGCCGTGCAATAATCGACTATTTAAGTCACGGAAAAGCGTGCGTAAAGTGCGGGTTTAGGTCACACTGTGCTATAAAAACATAACATAATCAAGGATAGTGAGCTTACTGTATATCCTCAGCTTTAGTTATTTTTGTGTTATTTCTCGAGATGCTTCACGCTGCTGGTATTAGTTGCGTTGTGTATTACAAAACTGGCGTATTTTAGGCGGATTCCAGATGGCTTGAGCACATGAGTTAAGAAACGATACTCATGTGGCTTGAGCTAGTTACTGACTCACGTTAAGGTACAGACACACCGCAGCGTCCTGCGTGCGCGATCTAGGCGGCGATCAGATAGCGCAGTAGTATTTGTACCGACTGGTTCACACCAAAACGCGATCAGAAAACAATAGAAAAGTACTGAGATCGCGCCCGCAGATCGCAGGACGCCGCGGTGAGGCCGCACCTTTACGGGGCGTAATGTAACGTGATACACAGCGAGCGTTCGTGCAGTCAGTGCGGGGAAACAAGGCGCTCGCAGCGAGCAACGAGTGGCTTGTTGCTCGTTGCGAGTGCTTCACCCCACTGTCGGTTTTGTGGCGAATTATTTGAGTGCTACGCGCTGGAGCACAAACTACCAAGAGTTAGAATCGAGCGTGTTACGTGGATTCAGCACACGGCGTAACGTATCATGCTCACTGCGAATGGTACATTACGTCTCGTGTCACCGGCCAGTACCCACCTTTAGATTCACAATTGGACCCGGTAGGTGGAGTTGCGATTGAAAAGGACGTTTTCCGGTAGTGTATGTCTAAAAACATTAAATTGCTTACCAGTAAACGTCACGCTGATGGTCCGAAGAGCCATTTGTCCAACGTTGTGATATCGCAAGGCGACTTTATCCTTCACTCGAGTCCAAATGATGTCCATTGGGGCATACATTTGTAAGCAGTAAGTGAAAAATACCGCCACTGCTACAAGGATCTTCGCTGAAAGTGCCAAGCTGGAAAATAAAAATATATTAGGTAGGTATATCCTACTACATGACAAATGTAATGATACCTAACTATTTTGGTGCTGCTATTTTATGTCTAGTGTCTCTGTATAAAATTTTTCAAAAAAAATAAAAAAAAACTTTCTTCTTTCTTTTTAACCGACTTAACAATAAAGAAGAAGGTTCTCAATTCACCTGTACTTTTTGTGTTTGTTACCTCACCTTTTTTTGAATGCAGATAGGCAAGCATTTGACCACTGTCTCACCTGGTGGAAAGTGACGATGTGGTCGAGGGTATAGCATGCTTGCCTAGAGGATACTTGTTCACTCTTGACTTGAAGAGACCCAAGTTATAGCTACTCGGAAAAAAGTCAGCCGGCAACGTGTACGCAAAAAAAAGTAGAACCAAATATCGGGACAAAAGTACCCTAACAAAACGAGGCGATCCAACGACCTTACGGAGTTGTTGTTGTGATATGGTGGTAGGTATATTGAGTGATAATCTTTATTGTCCCTGCAACAAAAACACGCTCATATAAATTTACTACTATGTATTTGGTAAAAAGAGCCATTTTGAAAAAAGAAATAAAAAAATAGTGCACGTTTTTGTATATTGCTTAGGCGAGAGATTGATAAAGTTTTCTTTATTTATGCAAGTCAGTATTACAATCGTCTGCAATACATTTTAAAATATCACGCTTTCCTTGGACTTTAAAATCTATTGTTTTTTTTTATACTTTATAGGCTAGCGTTTGACCACTATCTCACCTGTTGGTAAGTGATGATGCGGTCGAAGATGGTAAGCACGCTAGGCCTAGAATGGGAACTGCCTCTCAAGGATAGCTGCCGGAACACATTAGATGTTTGGTGACAGATTTTCTAATTTGAGGGTGGTAGCTGGCCAGGCGGACACTAGATAGTGTCCTACCACCACCTACCATTATTTATATTTCTTTTAATCTGTGTAAAAGGTGTTGTCTAGAACCTGATACTTTTGTACAGTATCAAATTTATTAGAAATAACAATTGTATATTTCTCATAGTAAACTAACATTCAATCAGGGTACATTTCAAAGAAGGTATGCGTGATCAAAATATATTTATTCTCTCTCATTGATTTGAAATCCAGACTTATATAATAAAACGTTCGTAACTCTGTCACTCTGTCTGTTTGTTACCTAATCACGCCTAAACGGACGATCCGATCTTACTTAAATTCAACTAGAAGATACGTTATAGCGTAAGGATTTTTTTTTCATTATGGGCTTTTTTTCGTGTAAATAAAATCATGATATTTACACATAACTTAAATAACTTGGATGACACAATTAATGTTGATTGACAGAGCTTTTGAAATTCTTGAAGTACGTATATAATTTTATTTTAAGAGCAAATTTTGTTTTTTGTACTTACATCTCATCTTGTGGCAGGTTAAGGGTGATGCTGCCGAGTACTTTATCACCGTACTTCAGATATCCAAAGAGACCTACGATGCCGTAGAGGGTTGCTACGAAGGCCATAGTTGTTGTCAGCACTCCGGGGCAGCCGAGGAAATCTTGGGGCTTCGCCATCTCGTTCTCAACTGGCATCACCACGTTTATCCCCTCCATTGCGAAGATTGCTGTGCTGGAATTAATAAACTAGATATATTTATTTAGTACCGTGTTGTAGGATAATTACGACTTAAAATATCAGTAGTATATCCTACTCATAAGTAATTAATGAAAATGTATTCTGATTTAAAAGGAAATCAATACTGATCAACACAAACTGTTTAAAAACCGCATCTAAACCGGTAAAACTGTATAATGTTTCTTTAAGTTAATCTAGAGCTTAATTTTTTGTAAATTATTATACACAATTCAACATTAGTAATAATTTAAATAAATAATAGTAAAGTCATAAAGTAATTGTGTATTGTAATGAATATTTAAGTGCATGGGTTCTTTTAATTGATTTGTTTGTAAATTTTCGGAGGCAAATAAACTTATTATTTATTTAATTATTAGCGCCACTAATGCATAATTGGTTAAAATACAATCCAGAAGTTACGTCGCTTCAGTTGGTGTTGTCCACAGCTTGGGCGTGTTACCCAGGGTCCCGCTGTACGGTGAAATTTTGGATTGTATGTAACAATGGTGGAGCTGTTTTTGAGAAAACCAACATACATCACAACATACGTACATTTGATTTGTACCAACAATCTCTCACTCTAAAGCCGTGCTTTAAAACTCTAAAGCTATGCCGTGAGTAAAAAGTATTTAGGCTTAAAAATAAGTATATAAGAAGTAGTAGTACCCTCTCAAAAACATATCCCAAATCGGTTACTAAATGGAGTTCAGTGGTAAACTATATTCAAAAAAAATATTCAAGCATTATGGGACAATATTGAGCAAACTTTGTTATTGTACATTTTGTGCAAGCCTCCTCCTTCTTAGAAGTTTGTTAAAAATTAACTCCAACCTTTACTTACCTTAAGAACAAGGGCCACCTGACGATGCTCCCCACCATCTCAACTTCCTTCAAATCCGGAATGTCAACAAACGTGTAGTAGCATGTTATAGCGAAAGTAAGAACAAGACAAATATTGGCAACCACCGAGAATGGGACTAAAAACTTTAAGTGCCGTATTTGAGTTGTAAGTACTAGGGGCAGGAGTAAGATCCAACAGTATGCTTGCACGGGTAATTTGTTCTCAGTTGCGAAGTGGTCACAAATCTGAAACAAACAAATTCGTTAAAGTACTTAATGATTATAAAATGTTTAATTTACTGAAATATATAAATCTACAGATTACTACACACGCTACAGAAAACTTCCCCCCGTTTCCCCGCTCCACTCCCCCTTTTTGATTTTTTTTCGCAACGTCTTGTGTAAAATAAAGTCCCTAGCGCGCCTCTCCAATTTGACTGAAATCCGACGATAAAATTAAATAACGCTACAACCAACTTCTCCTTCCTCCTTTCCCCCCTATTCCCCCCCCCCTCAAATCAACGTTAACAACAAAATATTTTTTTAATAAATCAAGGAACTCTTTTGCCAATTTTCGATTGCAAAATGCGACCTGTAGGCAAGAACAGACGAACTAACATCCGGACAAAAGCTTTTTTGGGCAATCTGGAAATTGAGTCACTTCGCTAGCTCGGTCAATTAGTACTAGCAGCTAGCAGTAAACTAGCGTGGTGGGAAATTAAACGAAGCTACAAAACAACCAGCGGCGACGAGCACAAGAAGAATTTTGAAGGTTTGTTTCCAAGAATTTTAACGATGAAAACAATAATCTAAACTTTGCTGAAACGTAATTGATATTGTATGAGAGTTGTTTGGAATTATAAAATTACCAGAGAAGATTAAGTTACAATGAGTTGAAGAAACTTTCGATATTATATTAAATAAAACTGGCCAAGTGCGAGTCAGACTTTTGTCTCGCAAACGGAGGGTTCCGAACGAACTTCTAACACCAACTAAGTGAACGTTAACACAAAGGTAGGTAATTAATATTATTTATTAATAAGTTAAACAATCGTTCATAGATGGCGGTATAGTAAAAACATGTTTTTTGTATAGACAGTAGAACAAAGTTAAACATTAAAGGGTTTTTTAATTTTTAACTTTGTTCTATTTTTAGTATTTGTTGTTATAGCGGCAATAGAAATACATCATCTGTGAAAATTTCAACCGTGTAACTATCACGGTTCATGAGATACAGACTGGTGACAGACGGACAGACAGACAGATAGAAAGACAGACAGACAGACAGACAGACAGACAGACGGACAGCGGAGTCTCAGTAATAGGGTTCCGTTGGTACCCTTTGGGTTCGGAACCCTAAAAATTCATTGATGTCGATGTCGACATAGACAAGAAATATTTTCGGAGTGAAACTTATTTATGCGCACTGGGGTAAAATTTGACGGAAATGATGTAGCGTCACGTTCCGATTCAACGGAAGTGATTGTAAGCGTGAATCGTTATATTTTATATTTATAAACGCCCTCTATTGCAGAATGGAATAACTACGAAGGCGTATTCACTATCGTTCGGGAATTCATCCCGCTATGTTCAATAGATGGAGTTGTATGAAAAATTAATTAATGATGTTGAGAAATAAGTTGAATGAACACGGAAGTTTCACATCTAACGCGTAGCTTTCTACGCATCTTTTTTTTTTAACCGGCTGTCAAAAAGGAGGGTCTTTACGCGGAAGGCACCCGACCCGCAACGCCTCCCCACGCTAGTATACAGTATTTCTACAGGAGAGTTATGATTTTGACCGTTATGTATGTATGTTCGTCTGTTCCCTTATCACTTCTAAGCTCCCTGTCATAATTTGACAAATGAGATATCGTTGGAAGCGTCTTTATTGTCCGTTAGTTATTGGGTACCTAAGTGATGTCACATTTAATTGAATATGGCGCCCACTAGGGCAAGAGCGGGGGCCACAATAATGTCCTGGCTAAAATGAAAGCCGTGTTGCCTAATTAGCATATTTCAAGTATACATGATCATGATCAGAATTGCCATTGTGATAAACTACACAAACAAAATCGTCTCATTTAAAACAATGCTGCTGCAAGCTGAGACTGCAAGTCTAGACAAAAAATACTTTTCTAATAGCATTCACGCCAAACGCAACTTCAAAATCTATGGAATGACATTGACATTTGTGGTGGAAAAAAAAACTTTCAAATAATGGAGAGAAGGGTAAGAACAGTTTCATCTAAGCTTAACTTTGTTGAAGGCGAAAAATAATTTTGAAGCTGACTGAAGCTATTGTATTGTTCTGTTGGGTTGACAGGTGAAGGCGTCGGAATGATTGTAAACGTGGTTAGGAGTAGGATATAGTGCAAAAATACAATAACGAGAAATACAATAAAATAAATATAAAGTGGTATATGCGACGAGAAGACTCGACGGAGTTTTCCAAATGCTGCCCAGCCCACCTGAATTCTTCTCTGGATTTCCTTTTCGAAGTTATGTTTGCCTAGTTGGAGCGTCTGCCCTAGGTAAACATACTTATTAGTGACAACTTCGAGTGGGATTCCATCTACGGCAATCGGTTCCGGAACAACGTGCTCGTTGTACATGACTTTGGTTTTATCCAAATTCATCCGGAGACCGATGCGACGAGAAGAATCAGCTAGGCCATTCAACATCCTTTGTAAGTCCTGCAGCGTCTCTGCCATAATGACGACGTCATCTGTGAATCGTAAGTGAGAGATGTACTTGCCGTTGATGTTGATGTCACAAATTTTCGTCGCATACGTCCGTCCTACCCGTCATGACATACGGAGCAGAGACGTGGACACTCACGGTTCGACTCGTTCACCAATTTAAAGTCGCTCAGCGAGCTATGGAAAGAGCTATGCTCTGTGTTTCTCTGCGGGATCGAATCCGGAACGAAGTAATTCGCCAGAGAACGAAAGTGATCGACATAGCTCATCGGATTAGCAAACTGAAGTGGCAGTGGGCTGGTCATATCTGCCGTAGGACCGATAACCGCTGGGGTAGACTGGTTCTAGAGTGGAGACCGCGAATCGGTAAACGTAGCGTAGGACGCCGACGACATTCGCAAAGCGGTGGGCAGTGACTGGAAACAAAAAGCCGCAGATCGGGCTCAGTGGCATGACTTGGGAGAGGCCTATGTCCAGCAGTGGACTGATACCGGCTGATTAATAATTAACGAATACACTGTATCGCGTGGAGCTCATCGGTTAGACTGCCGGCACGTAGTATTATTATCTTTTCTAACTGCCTGCTAACCTGCTGCTAACCTGCCCGGCAGCATAGAAATGCTGCCGGGCAGGTTAGCAGGCAGCAGCGCGTGCGTCATCGCGCCGATCTTTCGTCATAGCGATGAGAGTTTACTAGACCCGCTGCATACTACGGGTTTCCGACTATGCTTGTGAGTTTATTAAATTAATATTTGTGTTGATATGAATGTGTAATGATTATGTGTGTGAGTGAATGTATGATATTGTAATATGTAAATATGATGTTTTATAATATATATGAAATAAATATTTTATAGTGTGTAACCTCAGACTATCATAAAAAAGGCAGACAGATTCGTGCCGAACACCCGAGTGACCGAAATACTAAATTCTTGAGTAATAAGTTTCCGCGCTCAGTCTGGCATAGTCAATACGGCATGATTGCTACGTAAGTAAGTTGCTTACGTAGCGTCGTGCACAGAAGCGTCCGACCCTGCTGCCGCTTGGTAGCAAACAGAGCGCGGAAGCGTATTAATTAAGCATTTAGTATTACTGAACTTGCGTTCACTCGGGTATTCGGCACGAATCTGTCTGATATAACTATGCGGTAACTAAGTAGCCCACAACTTCATTATACCATAGTATACTGTGAAGGTGTAATATTGTGCTTTAATAGCACGAATTATTGAACTTCCATACTACCTATGAATAAATAAATCTTATTCGTAACCTACCACCCACGTACCGTAAGGTAAGTGTACACCGTAGATTAAATTATGTATATTTAACCCATGTTTTATTGTTGCACACCCGATACGGGCAAACTGTTATTAGCTCATAAGTTGTTATTATACTGTTACCCATACTGTTACACATGTGCTAACAGTTACGTAATAATAACTTAATTTACTTTACTTTAAATTATGAGAGTCCCATGGGCGTAAAGGAAAGACGGCTTGTAAGAGAGAGGTCGCTGGTTCATATTCCAGCACGGGTTTTCGTTTATAGGAGCATACTAATGTTCCGCAGTACTTGCTACCAAAAATTAGCTTACCAACATCAAGGAGAAAATCTGCGATCATAATCTTACAGTGTTCCAGCAGCACACAGCCCTTGAGAGTCAGGGCCGTTTCACCGATTCCTGATAGCGCCCCATCAGGAACTATACTGACAGATTTTTGGCCCCCCCCTGACTCGATAGCCAAAAAAAAAGTATTCTATATCCTATTCTGCCTTATGTTCTATCTTTGTACAAAATTTCAGGCAAATCGGTCTAGCCGTTTGACCGTGAAGAAGTCCCAAACAAACAAATAAACAAACTGACTTTCGCATTTATAATATTGGTGTTGATAAAACAAAGAACAAATAATATGATTACTACGCTACGGATTTTGATGTATTTTTAAGAGTGATTAAAGAGGAATGTTTATAAGTAGGAAAAAACGCGGGCAAAGCCGCGGGACGTAGCTAGTTAGGTATAGCAATATGTTTATGTCTAGACTTACATCTTTGAGCGAGGAAGCGATAAAGACTACATATACAGCGGTCCCTCCTAAACAGACACCTGCCATAGCTGCGTCTGCGAAGTACCTGAAACATGCAAGACTTTACTAACAGGAGAAGGTTATAAATTCGTATGTTTTTACAAGCTTTTATTTGAAGGCCCGGTAGCGTAAACGGGAGAACGGTCGGCTTTGATGCCGTGGTACCGAGTTCAAACCCTGCCGTGCACCAATGGATTCTTCAATGGATCTCTCACATTGGCATCTGACTTGAGGGTGGTAGCTGGCCAGGCGGACACTAGATAATGTCCTACCACCATGCGGGGATTGTTGGATTCTTCAATGTCCGGTTCAGTTAAGTTGGTTCAACGGCCAATGTGAGAGATCCATTGAAGAATCCATTGGTGCGTGGCGGGGTTTGAACTCGGTACCTCGGGCATCAAAGCCGACCGTTCTCCCGATTACGCCACCGGGCCCTCGAATTATTTAAATGAAATGCTTATCTTATTGTGTAGTACACAAATTGATATTTTGTATCACTATGAAAAATACGCACTGCGTTGCGTCTTTCACAGGCACTTTTTTGATTATTGAATTTTAATAAACTAAAACGCAACAACACGTTTTTCTGTGGTGCAACTGTCCCAACTTAAGGTTTTGTCGAAAAGTCCTATAATACCTTATATAAAGTTTTGGCCAAATTGGTCGAGTTGTGGGGAGGTCACATCAACTGGCTTTCGCATTTAAATACTTACTGATATTAGTATTGGTAGTTTAGATAAGTACTTGAAGTTTGCATTTAATATCTTGGTACCTAAGTGCTTCAACCACCGTTAGTCATGATAGACGCAGCGACGCATCTACATCTATACCATCATAGTTACGTAGTAACTATTATATAGTCTGTGATCATAGTGCTTGTCTGGCAACTTCAACGGCGTTAGAGCGTTTCCAGATTATCCGATCCGATATCGGTGTCGGACGACGATAGCCGACATCCGATAGCCGACACCGGTGCTATTTTCACATATTTCCGACAAAATCGTTCCGATACGACCATTTGCTTTTTTATTATTATTATTTCTTTTTTTTTTTTGACGCCATGATGACAACCAAACTAGTAAACAAGCTCAAAATGGCCGCCGCGCATCGGGCTCTACGCACACAAGAGACAATTTAGATACACGTATAGCATACATACAAACATTATCGCCCGACGGCTCACGGGCGTCCGATGGTGCCGCCAGCATATCGGTGCCGGCTCCGATATCCGATATCGGGCCGGACAATATGAAAGACAGGTACATATTTCATACATTTTACTTACCCCGATATCGGATTGGCGTCCGACACCGATATCGGATCGGATAATGTGGAAACGCTCTTAGCTGTCCAGACTCAGAAAAAGTTTAGTTTGACACTAAACTCAGACAAAGTTGGAAAAAGGTTTAATTGTTCAACATTTGAGTTCTTTAATTTGTTTGCTAACGAGATATCAGATCGTAGTTAAGAACTGGGATTTGGACAAGAGCAATTAATTTCTGATTAGTAAATCGGCTTTTATAGTGATAACATTATTGATGACATTATGTGCGATCTGAATCAAGTTTTTTTTGGCTGGAGAAGCAAATCAATGTCAGTAGGTTTACAAAGGGTAAAACGGGACCCTATTACTAAGACTCCGCTGTCCGTCTGTCTGTCTGTCTGTCTGTCTGTCTGTCTGTCTTTCCGTCTGTCACCAGGCTATAGCTCATAGTTAGACAGTTGAAATTTTTACAGATGGTGTATTTCTGTTGCCGCTAGAACAACAAAAACTAAAAACAAAATAAAGTTAAAAATTAAAGGGCTTCCATACAAAAAACGTGTTTTTAAACGCCATCTATCTAATTAGTTTCTGCAAAATGACATAGATGGCGCTAGTAAACGACTTCTAGATCGTCTTTCTAGATCGCGACCAAACCAAATATTCTTGGAAATATCAATTAATCAAATATATGAGGTTGAAACTCTGTTATGTTTCGTATTGTACGGAACTCTCCCTAAGTGTACGATAAGAGACGCGATGCTAACTCGCACTTGGCCAGTTTTTATTTTTTTGTATTTTTCAGTGATCGTAAAGATGCCTGGGTGGTTTCAAATGATTGATTATTGGTGGTAGGTTTTGTTGCTCAAACCATTCATGAAAAATACCTGTTTGTGTAATGCGATGCGCGAATGTTTGTAAATGTTGCTATGGACTTAGGGCACAGAGTAAAGAAGACTCATGTGCTTAGGGTCGGGCTACAGTCTGTTATTGACCACATCGTCTCGCTGCCGTCTTTCAGACAAGTACGACTCGACTTAAGACTACATCTTCAGGTAAATAGACGGTCAAGAGCTTTGTTTATCCGTGAAAAATATGTGATTTAATATGGAGAATAGTAAACCACATATTTTTCATTCTTATGAAAAAAAGGTTTTTCATTTTTCGTTGTGAACAACTTATGTAATAAATAGCTTAATGCAATATTCAGCATAATTATTTTTAAACGCACACACAGGTCCACGATCAAAGAAAAATAAATATTAAGTATGTAAAGCAAATGCGCGCTGTATTTATTTAAAACTGGTTTCAGCTGAAATACGAGTTTAGTGTTGTCTTTAGGGTTGTTCTGTAATGTCTGATCGCCGCCTAGATTTGGCGATCAGACAGCGCAGTAGTATTTGTAGCGACTGGTTCACACCAAATGCGATCTATGGTGTGGTCGTAAATTTAGTCAACTGTTATCATTATTTGTCAATAGACAAGTTCTTTTGCAATCAATTTCTGGTGATTTGTTCTTTAAAAAAATGGATTAATAAACATTTTTTTGACCACTATCTCACCTGTTGGCAAGTGATGATGCGGTCAAAGATGGTAAGCACGCTAGGCCTGGAATGGGAACTGGGTCTCAAGGATAGCTGCCGGAACACATTAGATGTTTCGGTACAATATTTCACAACAATACCAAACCAAACCAATACGGACGTTGCGTTGGCGTATAGCTTGCCTTTGAACTAGTAGGTTGCCGGATCAAATCCAAGCCGTGTGTTCCAATGGATTTTTCATGCAGTCATAGGTGGTAGTAGCATTACAGGCCTAAGCCTAGCGTATTCACCATCTTCGAATACATCATCGCTTACCGAGATAGGACGAATACCCGTGCTGGGATTTGAACCAGTGAAGCTTAGAAGTCAAGCCATTTCTCAATCCTTCCGCTGCCAACGGTGCTCTAAATCTTAAACTACCGTGTTCACCATCTACGACCACATCATCACTTACCACCAGGCGAGATAGTGGTCAAACGCTAGCCTATAAGATATTTACATAATTTATGATCGTTTAAATAACTAAAAGAACCGACTTCAAACGTCACGCTAGTCATTTTCAGTACTATGTTTGAGGTGTTTATCTTTATATCTCTGGAGATACTGAACATATCTCTATAAAATTCAAATGAAACCACCTGGTAAGTATACCTAGGTACCCTTTTAAATAAAAAAAAAAATCATTTTCCTAATCGGTTCAAGCGTCTTCGAGTTATTGGTGAACATACATAAAATAAACACATTACCTCTCCTTTGCGTCGCGCAGTCGGGTAAAAATACATGCAGTCGAACATAGAACCTCCTCCTTTTTTGAAGTCGGTTAAAAATTGGTAACAATGCGTTCACTGTCCGTCCCGTGGGTGACAATGAGACTTATGCAAGATTGAGAAAATTCGTAGACATCCTGAGGAACTGCGGATCCTAACCTGACGTGTTTATAGTATTGTCGTAATTTCTTCGGTCCCAGTTTAAACACCCTCTCACAAGTGTCCGTGTAGCTAAGTGATGGCACGCGGCTCTCCTTGCATACTTCTCGTGACGTCAGCACCTGCGACATTTACAGAAGTTAAATCAATAATTTCATTTAATACATTATAAATGCAAGATATCACCACAAATTAATAATACTATATACGGGAGAGTTAAACTATACTTCAAATTTTATTTTACCACTCACTCTGTTAGGTATGTATATCATTCTTGAGAGCCGGTTCCTATTCTAGGCCTAGCATGCTTACCATCTTCGACCGCATCGTCACTTACCGACAGGTGAGATAGTAGTCAAACGCTAGCCCATAAGATGAAAAAATGTATATAATAGCTTTTAGTACTAATAGTATCTGAGCTAAAGCATAGAAAGACGGACGAATGAACTCGGCGAAACTATCTCCTTCAATTTTGGCGTTTTGTGTCGGACCGGTGCCGTAAGTACGTTTGCTGTGGTGCTTCAACAGTATTCCGACAGCAACCGTCTAAATTTAAGGTACGACCACACCGTGGCGTCCTGCATGCGTGATCTAGGCGGCGATCAGATAGCGCAGTAGTATTTATACCGACTGGTTCACACCAAACGCGATCTACGGCGATCAGAAAACGAGTGAAAATCAGATCACGAACGTGCACGCGGACGCAAGACGCCGCGGTGTGATCGTACCTTTATAGTCCTGCCATCATGAATGAAGCCTACGTTTTCGCGTCTGCGGCCTCTACACGAAGCGTCAAGACGGAGTAGGGTGAGGGTACCTACCTACCTACCCTAGGGTTTTAGTCGGCTGGAGCCCGACATAACCTTCCGTGGGGCCCATAATACCCGACCAGGTTACCTCATGACAAAAATCAACCTCAGTAAACGAAACCCAAAAACAAACAAATGTATAGTCATAACATTTTTTACAGGTATTGAAAATACAGCATCTGTCTAAAGTTTACTTATTTAGGTCGATCCTCGATCTGTGTTTTGTGTTATTTATTATAGATAGGATAGGTAGGTAATGGATAGCTTTATTTATCACCTCCCATTTATCATGCTCGCTTTACATCTGACTTTAGAATATAATTTATAATATTTTTTATACCTCTGCCATAGAAACAATAATACTACCTACCTCTGCCGTTGAAAAGATCGATGATACCGTACCAACTTGAAGGTTTTGTTTGCGCTAATCAACAAGATAAGTACAGTCCGGCAAGTATAACTTGGCGCGGCTGTGCGCCACTGTGCTTTTACTTTGTACTTTGATAACAGTTTCTCTTAAACCACTTTTAATTACTTTTGGCATTATTGAACTATTTTAATGTAGCAGATTTATCGACAATAATGTCGCGGTAATGTCTCAATTAATAATATATTTAATTAATCTCTCGGAATTAGTTCCAAAAACCACCACCGCCAAGTTATACTTGTCGGACTGTATTGTATATCTATTCAGTAAAATGTCTCGGGTAGTATGTAGCACCACGCCCGGTCCTTTCGAAGGCATTGATGGACCGGAAGCGAATGACAAGAGGCCATTTTTAACCGACTTCAAAAAAAGGAGGAGGTTTCTCAATTCGACCGTAAATATATATATATATATATTTTTTTTTAATGTTTGTTCGCGGATAACTTCGTCGTTTATGAACCGATTTCGATTATTCTTTTTTTGTTCGAAAGGAGATATCCCAAGTGTGGTACCATGGTAATTTTATCGAGGTATGATAAGTACCTCCAGAGATATTGAGATAAACATCTCAAAATTGGTACTGAAAATGAATAGCGCGGCATTGAAGTCGGTTGTTTTTTAGTTTTTAAACGATATTATCAATGTACAACTTAATAATACAATTATGGCCTATGGATGAGAGGATATGATAAACTATAGAAAGATAGTACAAAATATTATGGACTATTGTTACGAATTTGTGATTTGTTGTATGGGAAGATCAAAGAATCAAAGAATCAAAGAATCAAAGCATTTATTCAGTATGTAGGCAGTATAAATATACGCACATATACACGTCAAAATCATAAATCATAAAATAAAGCATAACCAATTATCAAGTAAACATAGCAAAAGCAGAATTTAACGCTTTGAATTAGAAAAAAAAAAGTAATGAACCATTCAGCTGTCATCCAATCGTTTACGTCAGAATATTAAAAAAAAATTAAAGTAGGTTAAAACCAACCATACATGTAACTGTGTGTTTCAGTACTTCGGACAATTTTTATATAAAAAAAATAAAAAAGTGAAATAGTTAAACACAACATAGAGAAACGCATACCGATCACAGTACATATCATGATCCAAGATGTACTAAAGGCACCCGCCAATTATGCCTTATTAAAGAGTATATCTAAGTATTACTATTCTAATTTTAAGTCGTCATCTCATATAACAATTAAGATAAAAAAACTACACATCCTATGCCACCCGAGTCAGTTTCAGTAGCAAGTTTGAGGTTATTATATCCATATCATTAGATATACTCATGAGATCTTTAAACATTTAAATGAACCCATTTTAAATGATTACTGCGCCAATTGTGAACCGATTCCAATGATTATTTTTAGGGTTCCGTAGTCCTGACAAAGAACCCTTATAGTTTCGTCATGTCCGTCTGTCTGTCTGTCCGAGGTTATGCTACGAGACCGTTAGTACAAGAAAACTGAAATTTTGTTAGAGTGTGTATATTAATTACGCCGACAAAGTGGTAAATTTTTTTTAAATTTATTTTTTAAGGTAGCTCCATATGTTGGGATGTTTTTTTTTTCGTCATCTTCCCCATCGTGTGTGGTATCGTTAATTAGGTATTTTAAAATTACTTAGCAGTTGCTAATACTATTTTTCGATTTAATGCTCCATTTACGAAATATTAAACTTTAAAGTGCCAAATTTACGTTCCCGTAGGGCGTCCGCCCCCCTCTAAAAGCTAAACTGCTGGGTTGAAAAATTCATGAATTATAGCGGTTCAGATAACTTTATTAGTTTAAAAGTAATAGTCGTTGAACTTGGGTGTTTGATAATTTTTTACCAAATACATAATCCTTAGATTAATTCCTTTAGGGTAACTAAGATAAACTAGTTGCTTGTTTATTGTGGGTAAAGACTTGCATTGAATAACGGGCTACTCTTTGATTATTTTACTTGTCAAGATATGGGCAAATTTAGATTTTCGCGAAAACTTGTAAAAATGTACCTTAATTTTCAACTTTTTTAGGGTTCCGTAGCTCAATAGGTAAAAAAAAGGAACCCTTATAAGATCACTTTCTTGTCCGTCTGTCTGTCTGTCCGTCTGTCTGTCCGTCTGTCTGTCCGTGTGTCACCACTGATTTTCTCAGGAACGGATGGACCTAGCAAGTTGAAATTTATACCTGATACTGAGGTCTATAGTCCCTATTGGGTGTATAAAAATCAAGGTCTTGAATCAACACAATAAAAAGAGGCAAATTTAGATTTTCGAAAAACTTTTTAGTACCAAAATGTACCTTAATTTTCAACTTTTTTCATTTTTCGGAATTTTTCATTTTATTGAGCTCTAAGGCCTTGCTTGTAACCAAAATTGACAATTCTAGGTAAGCCGGAAGTACAGTCAGTTATATGAGCGCTGATACAATTTAAAGGTCTAGGTCTTAATTGGTTGGTACGGAAGCCTCGGTGGGCGAGTTCAACTCGACTTCGCCGGTTTTATTTATTTTTCGGAATTTAAACCGGAAGTACACTATAGGTTTTGGCCCAAAAACCTATAGTGTACTTCCCGTTGACCTAGAATCATGAAATTTGGCAAGAAGCAAGGTCTTACAACACAAATTAAGGAAAAATTCCAAAAAATAAAAAGTTGAAAATTAAAGTGTGTCCGACGTACCAAGTTTCATGGTTTTATCTTCAAAAATGACAAACACCCATACAAACTTTCAACCCCTATTTCACCCCCACACTGGTAAAAATGTCAAAATTCTAGAACAAACGATTTTTTGTTTCTAATTTAGTGCCTAAATACAAAATGTAATGTTTTTATGTTCAAAAATGACGAACTTCATACAAACTTTCAACCCCTATTTCATCCCCTCACAGGTCGAAATTTCAAAAACGCTAGAACAAATGTTTAATTATTTCTTATCAAGTGCTTAAATGTAAAGTTTCATGGTTTTATCTTTTAAAATTAAGAAATCCCATACAAACTTTCAACCTCTATTTCAACCTCTTCATCACTTTTTTTCGCAATAAAAGGTAGCCTATGTTCATTCTCAGGGTCTAAAGATTGTCTGTGCCAAATTTCATCAAAATCGGTTGAGAGGTTTAAGCGGGAAAGCGTAACAGACAGCATTTTCGCATTTATAATATTAGTAGGGATTAGAGCACAGTTTTTAGGGTTCTTTAGTCAACAATAAAACTGAAAAACCAACCTATCACGCTAGTCATTTTCAATAGCAAGTCGGAGATGTTCATCTCTTAATCAGATCTCGATAATTCATAATCAACATAATTCATAATATTAAGTGAATATGTGACTTTCATGCATGTGAAGTCTTCCTTATTTTAAGTATTGAAACTTAAACGATTATTATTTTTCGTAAAACTGCATATTTTTGGTAGAAATGCAAACACAAAGCTTGGCACAGTCCATGCAACTTCCAAAGCATTAGCAAATTAAGATGTAATTTAATAACTAACGCGAGCCAAGTGCCATGTCTCACTGGAAGTGCAGTGCGGTTTCTCGCACAGTTAGGAATTCGTGAAATACCTAAGTTTCTACTACTAGTGTGAATACAGCATAATATTGTATAGGAATGTAATAACTTAACTTACTCATTTACCTATTCGAACTTGTTGTTCAAAGTTAAGTAATTTATGTGATGAAATACATAGAAGTATGCAAAGTATTAAAAGGAGCTTTTATGTCTAATAGTATTAAATTCTGTTGTTATTATAATATTCATACTAATAATATTATAAGTAAGTCCCCATACATACATAGTTTTCGCCAATTAAGGTAGACCTCTGAGTTATATGAGCGCCGATACAATTTAGAGATCTAGCTTAATTGGTTGTTACGGAAGCCTCGGTGGGCGAGTTCAACTCGACTTAGCCGGTTTTATTTTAGTTATAATAGTTATTTATGATACTAGTGCGGTAAGTTAGTTTTTACAAACGCGTAGATGAATGTTAGCCCGAGTCAAAGTCGAGGGTTTACTATAGTCACGAACCTTCTGGTATGTGTTGCTGTCACTAACGATTTGTTCGATTTTTGCGTCGTACGCCTCCGTGTCGACAATCACCGTGGCATTTCCTTTGTCTGCGGGCAGCACTAAGATATCATCATTATTACGTAGATCGTGTAATGCCGATAATTCACCTTTCGTAATATTATTCTTGGGAGGTTTGGCCTTTCGCAATAATAATGATATATCCTGCCTCAAATATCCCGCGTCATCATGAGAAATTCTATTAAGCACGATGGTGTACTCGATACTTGAAATGATGTTTTCCACTGGGATCCGTTTGGGTGTGGGTGCATAATTTAGACCTCGAGACAAAACTTTATAAATGAAATATTCAAATGTCAAAACAATCATTGACGTTTCTAATATGAAAATGGCGAGAACTTGCAAATAGCGCCACGTGTATTAAAAATTAGAACTATATTATGTGTTGTCTCATTTTTTCTTTAGTATTAAATTGAGACAAATGTATCAAGAAAAGTCGCTTCCAAGGAGGTGCTATCATTCAGCTTACTTATTCTCGTAATATGAAACTCTTTGGTGTAACTCTTATGTAAATTTTACGGAAATTAAAAAAACAACCCATAAAGGATAGGCATATGGTGCGTAATTTCGTAATTTTTAACTTTCTAACAATGTATACAGGCTTCGTAAATGCATTTATTTAAGAAATGTGGTGAAAAATATCTTAATTATCGTCAATATCTTACCAAAATATGGACACAGTGTGTGGCAACAACAGCAACCAGAAATGTTCCGATACATCCTGGTATGATTCCTGTGTTCTTGAACGCTGCTGGCATCGCCAACAGTCCTGACCCTAGAGACGACTTAAGCAGATGGAAGAATGATCCTGTCGACCTGAAATAAAAAAGTTATTAAAGATCGTTTACATACAAACATACAATGACGCCTTTTTTCCCGTTAGGGTAGGGTAGGGTAGGCAGAGAATACTTCTTTCCACATGCTACGATATTGACATACCTCTTTCGCTTCTTCACTTTCATGAGCGCCTTCATACATGCTTGCCTGTTATAGGTACTTTTGACTTGACCTTTCTTTAAAACGTCTCCGATCTGGTCGTGGTCTTTTGCCTAGGTCGGCCTCTACCGGCTGGCCCATTCACACTCGTCTCATAAATCTGTTTTGTCAATCTTTCAATATCGTTTACAAAACAAACAAAAAAACCGACTTCAAATGCCGCGCTTGTCATTTAAAACAAAGCTTGCTAGCAATGTGGGTTGCACATTACTAGTAGTCTTGTTACCCCTCCAACTAAGCTAAATAGGCTTGTGTCTGGAGTAGGTTAACGTCAATAGTGCAATGGGTAACCGATCTAACTCACGACCTCTCTATCGCCAGGCCGACGCCTTAGCCATTGAGCTATTGCCACTTGTTTGATGTGTTTATCTTCATATCTCTGGAGATACTAATCAGATGTCGAGAAAATTACAATGGGAGCAGTGGGAAGCATGACATCTCAAACAAAAAGTAATTTTTGATATAAGATGAAATACATTTAAAAAATATGGGAAAATTTAGAACTTCCTCCTTTTTTGTGAAGTCGGTTAAAAACACATAAAATAGGGGCTGTGCTACCTTCAAAGCGATTTGCATGGATTGAGTAGGTATTTATATTTCTTTAGGAACTTAATTAAACTCGAAGAAGTGATATTCATATAATTTATGTATGGATGTAATTATTAATTATAGGCAGATTAAAATATATGCAATCTAATGTGTCATTTCATCAATTCCGTTCAAACGTGCACTCCAAAAAAAACTACATTTCACTGTATAATATTTAAAGGGAAATAATAAAACGAGCCTCAAATGTATTTATTGGCCACATGATAAAACTTCTAATTTTATAAATAAGCCACGGGATAATGATTTAGCCCCTAATAAACTAATTCGCCTTTTTACAACGCCAATTAAATATTCCATAGAGTGGGTCAAGTGATATCAAGAATTTATCATATCTTGTCCACCTTATTTATATATTGTCATCTAATTTACTAATTCAGCCACAGATTTTCTATCTCATCATCATTTTATGCCCAAGCTGAAACGGAGACCGTTTCTTGGCTCGGTCAATACGAGATCCTGTAAATTATTCTAATAATATATAGTCTAGATCAAAACATATTGATACTTTTTAAGAGTACTTCTAACGCGGGCGAAGCCACGGAGCATAGCTTGTAGAGAACGGGCGTCCGTAGCCGTGGACCACTCTTTTTAGGGTTCCGTACCCAAAGGGTGAAACGGGACCCTATTACTAAGACTTCGCTGTCCATCTGTCTGTCTGTCTGTCTGTCTGTCCGTCTGTCACCAGGCTGTATCTCATGAACCGTGATAGTTAGACAGTTGAAATTTTCACAGATGATGTATTTCTGTTGCCGCTATAACAACGAATACTAAAAACAGAATAAAGTTACAAATAATAGAGGGTCCCCATACAAGAAACGTGTTTTTTTCAGAATATCACGCCATCTATGAACGCTTAGTTATGTAAACGTCCCATAGATGGCGTTATATTGAAATGTCGATCCCTAACACCTTTGTTAGACTTTAGATGGCGTTATAAGAAATAAAATGTTTATTAATTATTATTTTTTGCTGGCAAACATGTTAGTGGTATTTTTTGCTCGATCTTATAAAATACTGTAGTGTGGTACGGAACCCTACTAGTGCGAGTCTGACTTGCACTTGGCCAGTTTTTTTTTTAATATCAGATAGGCTAGCGTTTGACCACTATCTCACCTGTCGGTAAGTGATAATGCGGTCGAGGTTGGTAGCACGCTAGGCTTAGAATGGAATCTCGCTCACAAGGATAGGTACCGGAACACATTAGATTTTTTGCTTTGCGACAGATTTCCTAACTTGAGGGTGGTAGCTGGCCAGCTGGCCCGTGTCCTACCACCATGCGGGGGTTGTTGGTTTCTTAACGATGTTTCTCCTTCACCAGAGGGCCACTGTGAAAAGCGCGCATACATTTTTTAATCGAAAAATCCATTTATGCATGGTGGGGATTGAACTCGGTACCACTTGCGTCAATGATGACCATTCTCCCATGACACCACTAGGCCCTCTCAATGCTAGACTAAAATGCCAGCAATTCATCCAATTTATAAGCAAGTCTTGTCGAAACCAAGTTTCAGGTAACCATACAAACTGTTGGAGTGAATGGCGATAATTATTGTTGAAGCCTTCTAAATAAAGCAAGAAGGAAAATATTACGTTTACAAATAAGTTTATGGAAAAGTAACCTACGGCGGTTACTTTTCCGGTTTCTTTAGAAAACTCCCGAGTTTAAATTACAAACTTGGGCTTCCAACTTCTACGGTATATAAAATAGTGTGTACTAACTACAAACGATATGTTTATGTTTCTGCTGTTTTCAATGTACTTAGTCCTATTATCGAATAATTTAAAATCGTTTAAAAAACGTAAGATTATTGAAGTGACTGGAGAAGCCCGTGCCGGCTCGTTTCTGGTGCAAAGAATGGCCATCGCCATTCAGCGTGGCAACGCTGCGAGCGTTATAGCGAAACGTTGCGGGGCATGTTTCTCAACTAAATGTATCTATTTTATATAATTCATGTAACGAGCTAATTAAATAGTGATTTTATATTTTAATTATATTTTGACATTGTTTAAAATACTAAAAAAACCGTCTTCAAACGTCGCGCTAGTCAAAATAGCTAGTAGCCAGTATCATTGTCATCGAGGTATAATAAATGCATCGTAATACAAATGTTGATGTATTAAAAACCGGTCGACCGATTGAGATATTTAATTGGAATCACCAGGAAAGGGTAACCTTTGAAAAAATAAAAAAATTCCGAATCTTTTCAGGCATCTTCGATTAATCCGTGAACATACATACATAAATAAAAATATTCCGAAGAATTGAGAACCTTCTTCTCCTTTTTTGTAAAGTCGGTTGAAAAAGAAACCATTATAGGATCACTTTGTTGATCGTCTGTCTGTCAATCTGTCTGTCTGTCCGTCTGCCAAGACCCCTTTTTCTCAGGAACGCGTAGAGATATCAAATACTCCGGTCTACGGTCTCTTTTGGCTGTGAAAAAATCAAATTTGTAAGTCAACGCGCGTAAGTCCGTCAATTGTGAATCGATTTGAATTATTCTTTTATTATTTTAATTATATCTTCTATTGGTAGGGTACATTTCCAAGGTGATACCATTGTAATATCATCGAGATTTGGTAAGTGTCTCCAGAGATATGTCGATACACGTCTCAAACATGCTACTGAAACTGACTCGCGCGGCATGTAAGTCGGCATTTTAGTTTTCAAACTATCTTAATAATTACAATATAGTCTACTTATTGCCAAATGTAATTTGTATTACTGCCATGTCCTTAGTGACGCTCGCAAGATTAAGGCAAATCGATTAACGTAAGAATCATTAAAATCGGCCTACGCGTTTGGTCTCGAGAACGCCACAAAGGAACATACATACATCCATACATAATAGGCTGATAAATAGATTACTCTCCCTGTCGTCGCGCTGTCGAGTAAAAAGCAATACGACCTCGATGAAGGGGGAAAGGTTTTGCCATACAAAGGATCGCAACAGGCTATTGTATAATACTGCTATAAAAACTAGTATACCTTAAAATTTCACTGCGTCTTATTAAAGGGCTTCGGGGCCCCGATTATCTTAGGCTTTGACAAAAATGGAGCCGTTGCGATGACAATCTAATCCCACCGCAATTGTAATTTTATTTTGTATTCTGCGAACTATCATCTTTTTTGTAAAATAAGAATTTTCTTATTTTGCTTAGAGCATTTAAATAATAAAACCGGCCAAGTGCGTGTCGGGCCACGCGCAGTGTAGGGTTCCGTAGTAGCCTGTTATTCAATGCAATCTTTACCCGTTATAAACAAGCAACTAGGTACTCCGTCTTTGTCACTTTAAAGGATTTATTCTAAGGATTTAGTATTAGGTACAAAATTATCCTACACCCAAGTTCAACCACTATTACTGCTAAACTAATAAAGTTATCTTAACCGCTATAATTTTCCTTTAAAGTTCATGAAATGTTCTATTATCACGAATTTTTCCAGATTTTTCAAGCTAGCAGTTTAGCTTTTAGAGGGGGGAGGGGGGACGCCGTACTGGAACAAAAATTTGCACTTTAAAATTTAATATTTCGTAAATGGAGCATTAAATCGAAAAATGGTATTAGCAACTCCTAAGTCATTTTGAAAGACCTATTCAACGATACCCCACACGATGGGATAGACGATGAAAAAATAATTCATCTCCACTTCTCATATAGGGGAGCTACCCTAAAAAAAATATTTTTCAAAATTTTATTTCAGCACTTTGTCGGCGTCATTTATTTACATACTTCCACAAAATTACAACTTTGTAGTATTAACGGTCTCTTAGCAAAACCTCGGACAGACAGACAGACGGACATGACGAAACTATAAGGGTTCCTTGTCAGGACTACGGAACCCTAAAAAGGTCATACAGCTGATAATGATAGTAGGCGAATTTGTAAACCACTTAAATGGTTTCCCTTTCAGGTTTTATAATATTTTATTTTATCTTGCATCTAAAGCTTGCAAAGTTTTGAAGTAGCTATAATAGTTATAATTAATAGTATAATTTCTTCTTTGTTGATTCTGATTCTGCTACTGACCGACTACCGACTAAGATATTTATTTATATTCTTATATATATATATATAGATATATAGAGTTTCTTAGTGTTTCTTCTCTGATGGGAGTATTTCCGAAACACCGGTAGATTCAACAGCCATTCAGTTTTCCCCTTTTGTCCGCAGATTTTCTTTCTAGGCTTGCCATTTTTATTTTTATTTAAACAATATTATGCAGCTGACAGACGGACTATCAGTTCCATTTGGATCATGATATGTACTGTGATCGGTATGCGTTTCTCTATGTTGTGTTTCACTATTTCCCTTTTTTATTTTTTTTATATAAAAATTGTCTGAAGTACTGAAACACACAGTTACATGTATGGTTGGTTTTAACCTACTTTAATTTTTTTTTAAATATTCTGACGTAAACGATTGGATGACAGCTGAATGGTTCATTACTTTTTTTTTTCTAATTCAAAGCGTTAAATTCTGCTTTTGCTATGTTTACTTGATAATTGGTTATGATTTATTTTATGATTTATGATTTTGACGTGTATATGTGCGTATATTTATACTGCCTACATACTGAATAAATGCTTTGATTCTTTTGATTCTTTTGATTCCCATTCCTAGTATTCTACTATTCTCGACCGCAACACGCGGCAACACATAGACCTATCAACTCTATGCCGCAACATCACTTATCACGCAAGCCCATACTTAAACTTATACCAACGATGTAAAGAAAAGGTGAGGTTACTAAGTCAAAAACTGAGTTTAGTTCACAGCAGTAAAATATGTTTTATGTATATTTTATATTCTAGTCTGAAACCAAATAAAAAACACACAAAGATAGAAAAATTACACAAAGGATAAGGTTTTAAAAACGCGTTATATATGTATTATCTCATTGTGGCGAGTGAAATACTTTAGTACCAACGAGTGTTAGGCTAAACCTGTTTTGCTAGCGTTTAACTTTACGTAAATGTATACTTACAGGCTGAATTATTTTTCTAGTGGGCGTGCAAGGCCAAGCCCGAAACTATGAGGACTAGCGAAAGTACTCAACGGAGTTTTTAGATTTTGATGAAAACTCAAACTGCATTGGATGCACTTCATTGGTTTTTTGGGTTCCGTACCCAAAGGGGACATAATGGGACCCTATTACTAAGACTCCGCTGTCCGTCTGTCTGTCTGTCTGTCTGTCTGTCTGTCCGTCTGTCACCAGGCTGTATCTCATAAACCGTGATAGCTAGACAGTTGAAATTTTCACAGATGATGTATTTCTGTTGCCGCTATAACAACAAATACTAAAAATAGAGTAAAGTTAATAATAATAGAGGGTCCCCATACAAGCAACGTATTTTTTTCGGTATTTCAATGTAACGCCATCTATGGTCGCTTAGTTAGGTAAACGTCGCATAGATGGCGTTATATTGAAATGTCGATCCCTAAAACCTTTGTTAGACGTTAGATGGCGTTATAAGAAATAAAATGTTTATTATTTTTATTTTTTGCTGGCGAAATATGATAGTGGTATTTTTTGCTCGATCTTATAAAATACTGTAGTGTGGTACGGAACCCTACGAGTGCGAGTCTGACTTGCACTTGGCCAGTTTATTATAAAATAATATTCCTAGCCATGGAACTCGTTGATTATGAACACAGCCTATACTATTACACCATTCGATAGTGTCGCTAGGAGTAGGCTATAAGGAAAGAATTACGGTAAGTAATAACATACGGCATTTGTTAAATGTTTGTGACCTCAGAACCCCGACATTTTAATATCCGATTTAGATTTTTTTTTTATTTAAAAGAGTTTGCTTGCCGCTCGGACCCATAATTTTATTGAGATTTGATAAGTATCTCCAGAGATATAGAGATTAAACATACCTTAAGCTTAGTAAGTAAGTACTGCAAATGACTATCGCACCATTAGAAGTTGGTTATTTTCGTTTTATAAAATCTATTTTTAATTATGTATAACGATAGTACAATTGACATAATAAAAAAATCAAGTTTTTTTAAAAATAGTTTCTACTACGTTTTTTGACTTAAGGCTGAGTTGCACCATCTTACTTTAAGGTCGATTCACACATATCAGTGAACCCACAGTTCCGGCACAGTACCGTTACAGTTCCGTATCCGTGCTACAGTGGTGCGTCAGTGCTTCAATTCACACATATCAGGCACAGTACAGTTCTCTGCGGGTCTTCGTGCACGACGTTCCCTTCAGACTAGCGTTGACGTCGATTGTTTTGATGGCACTCTTCAATAACACAGAATTAGCTATGATAGCCATTGCTTTACACGAAGAAGAAGAAGAGAATCGAGGAAAAAAAAATTCCATTTTGTTTTCGATGCAGCGGCGTCAGTGATCCGTGATAAAATATCGTCGTCGCCGATCACGTTCGTGATGGCCGGTGCCGGCACTGACACTGACGGTACTGAGACGACACTGACACTGACAAGTGTGAATACATCCATAGAGAATGTTTGAAAGAATAATTATCACTGATGCGGTACTGTGCCGGAACTGTGGGTTCACTGATATGTGTGAATCGACCTTTAAACACCTGGAAAAGTTATTTGAGACACGGTAATTTTTTTTCTGAAAACGCTTTGACCCTCAGTTTGTCAATTAAACCACATCAGTTACAAAATAAAATCAAGCTGTATACATATTTTTGCTAAAGATAACATCATGACAGTTAAAAGTGATGTCAGGAACTTATTACCATAGTTGAATGTAAAGCAAAAACAAAATATTAACCGAAACCTACTTACCAAGTTTATAATAATACATAACAATGTACCTTAATTAAATACAAATAAGAGCTAAAAATCTTTGCATTTAATGTAGTAATTGTGCTATAAGTTGCTTAAGTAATGCTTGTTACCACACCCTGCCTATTTATTGTCACAGAATACTTAATAGTAGGTACTTCATTTGTATAGATGCTTAAAAGATGAGATAAATGTAACAAAACATGTTGGCGTTCTATTTTTTTTTTTCCTTTGAGACGATATACTTTGATACGTTAGAAGCACATATTCAAAATCCCACATTTTTATTGCACGATTATTAGGGTTCCGTACCCAAAGGGTAAAACGTGACCCTATTACTAAGACTCCGCTGTCCGTCTGTCTGTCTGTCTGTTTGTCTGTCTGTCTGTCTTTCCGTCTGTCACCACTAAAAACAGAATAAAATTAAAAATAATAGAGGGTCCCCATACAAGAAACGTGTTTTTTTCGGCGTTTTACGCCATCTATGAACGCTTAGTTAGGTAAACGTCCCATAGATGGCGTTATATTGCAATATCGATCCCTAAAACCTTTGTTACACGTTAGATGGCGTTATAAGAAATAAAATGTTTATTAATTATTATTTTTTGCTGGCGAAAAATGATAGTGGTATTTTTTGCTCGATCTTATAAAATACTGTAGTGTGGTACGGAACCCTACGAGTGCGAGTCCGACTTGCACTTGGCCAGTTTATTTTCTTATGTCAGGCAGACAAGCACTATGTCACATGATGTTAAATGAAGACGCGGTCTATAGATGGAATTGTGCTTGTGTGAATTGTAAAACGGCAATGAGAAGAGTATTTACTATGCAATTATGGGCAAACAAGCAGATATACGGCCTGATGGTAAGTGGTTACTGTAGCCTTTGAACATGGTGGTAAGGAACAAGACAGTGCCTTGCCGCCACGTAGGTATAAGATTGATGTAAGCGTGCCCAACTTCTGTAACTAACTATTGTTGTTGGATTTATTACAACTGACATCGGTTAAAAGACATCGATATCAATATAGAGACTACCGGAGCTAATCTGTCTTTGATATACAACACAAATAATACTTATTTATTATCTGTGAATACAGGAATCAAAGATGAATCTTGTTTTTTGTATCTTATCTTATAAGAAACACAAAACACAAGCTTCACAGTCTCGAGCATCGGCGTATAATAGGAAGTTTACTTATTTGTGTTCTACAAGAAACATTTCGGTGAGTGTGCGATAGAATTGCACAATTTACAACAATTCTTTCTTTGCCCGTTTTACAATCGGAAATCAAGGCAAACTAACAATCAGTAGCCATACATTGGATATTCTAGCAATCCACACTAAACTTGTTGGTTTGACTTTCCATACCGCAAAAGAATAGGACACGTTTCCAGCTGACTTGTTTCCGAGTAGCTATAACATGGGTCTCTTCAAGTCAAGAGTGAACAGGTATCTTCTAGGCAAGCATGCTACAACCTCGATCACATCTTCACTTTCCACCAGGCGAGATAGTGGTCAAATGCTTGCCTATCTGCAATAAAAAAGGTCTCAGAGTGCTCGTGAACGTAGTCATTCGAACCAATACAATGTCAATACTTGAGGGACACCCACCAACCACTATGCTTTTGTGAAACACTTCTTGTATACGGGTATCTCCAGTACCTAACAATACTTACGAAGTAGGATGTGTCACATTCCTATGCTTAAATGGGTCGTAATCTTCATCGTCATCTTTTCTATCAAGCGTGATCGTGGACTGTGTTGCTGACTGTATATTTTCCACACTGTCTCGAGATCTGAAAAGAAATGAGTTAATTTTAAGAAACAACGTCATGACTTCAGCTGATAAAGCTGTGTGAAAATAAAAGACGCTCTGTCGTGGAATTTAGATAAAAGGACAATCATATCTAAGAAAAATAAAACCGGCCAAATCCAGTTAGACTCGCCCAATGAGGCTTCCGTACCAACTTCTCAGACTAGGTTAAAGGACAAACTTAACTTTGTAGTTCGATCCATAGAAAATGTATTGCACCAGCTACATAATAATAAGTTTGTTACAGTAAGTTTGCCTTTTTTAGGGTTCCGTAGCCGAATGGCAAAAAACGGAACCCTTATAGATTCGTCATATCTGTCTGTCTGTCTGTCCGTCCGTATTTCACAGCCATTTTATTCCGAAACTGTTAGGACTACATAATTGAAACTTGGTACGTAGATGTATTCTGTGAACCGCTTTCCGATTTTTATACAAAAATAAAAAATATAAACGTTTAAGGGGAGGCATCCTATACATGGAACTGAAACAAAAAAAAATAATTCTAACCTATACGTGTGGGGTGTCTATGGATAGGTCTATGGATAGGTCTTAAAAAATGACATTGAGGTTTCTAAAATCATTTTTTCTCAAAGTCAATCATTTGAAAGATAGGCGCGTCTAAAGTGGTAAAATGTGTGTCCCCCCCCCCTCTAACTTTTAAAGTATGGAAGTGAAAAATCTAAAAAAAATATATGCTGTATATCTCAATAAAAACTAACAACAAAAATTAGATTGAACGAGATACAGTCAGCAGTTTAAGAGATATGGCGACCGCAAAGATAACTTTGTTTTTCATACAAACACTATGAAAAACAAAGTTAATTTTGTAGTTGCGAAAAATATTAGTTATGGAATACTTAACTGTGTTATGGAACCCTACGAGTGCGAGTCCGACTTGCTCTTGGCCAGTTTTTTATTTTTGTTATTTACATATTATTATTTACGGTTTTCATATTTTTTCCTATATAAGTGTTTCAAGAGCTTCTTGCCAAATTGCATGATTCTAGGTAAACGGGAATTACCCTATAGGTTTTGGGTCGAAAACCTATAGGATACTTCCTGTTGACTTAGAATTGTCAATTTTAGTTAAAAGCCAGGTCTTACATCACAAGTAAAGTGAAAATTCCGAAAAATAAAAAATAGTAAATTAAGGTATATTTTGGTACTTACAAATTTTCTCGCTAATCTAAATTTGCCTATATTTTTTTATCGTGTTGACTCAGGACCTTGATTTTTATACACCTAATAGGGAACTATTAAGGTATGACGACCACATCGCGGCGTCCTGCGATCTGCGGGCGCGATCTCAGTACTTCTAAATTGTTTTCGATCGCGTTTGGTGTGAACCAGTCGGTACAAATACTACTGCGCTATCTGATCGCCGCCTAGATCGCGCACGCAAGACGCTGCGGTGTGTCCGTACCTTTAGACCTCAGTATCTGGTATACATTTCAACTTGCTAGGTCCACCCGTTCCTGAGAAAATCGATGGTGACACACGGATAGACAGACGGACAGACGGACAAGAAAGTGATCTTATAAGGGTTCCATTTTTATCTTTTGAGGTATGGAACCCTAAAAAATACATAGAAACTACCTAAGAACTACCGATACTTTACATATACAAATTAATTAGTTTATTTACCCATCAACGCAGCTGCTGTCTTAAGCAGCCATAAAAATTAAATTTCTTTTATTTTTCAAACAAATATAATGGACCTGGACCTTCTTTAAATTAAATATTTACCAAAATTGTAAAGATATTTAGGGCTAGTTTCACCGGTTTCTGATAGCTCTATTAGGAACTTATCTCACAGATTTTTGACAACTTTTATACGGCGTCATCTGTCAGATAACTATCTGACACATTATCAGGAACCGGTGAAACTGGCACTCCGAATGCGTCATACTACTGCACTCGTCATAACTGAATCTTTGCTGTACAATATTCAGTTTAAGAAATGCAGCGATAATTTATTCAATTTTATGGCGAAGGCTGCGAAACAAAAGTACTCAGTAAATATAAGGTTCAATGTAGGTAGAGTGAGGCATTGCATATTCATGGATGGAATTATACCAGACCAGAAAATATCCTACTATTATCTATTCTGTGGCTTAACATTGAGTTAAACAACGGGCACAGGCTACCGAAGACGCTCTGCTTCGAGAAAATAAAAAAGCCGATGAGAACGTTAGAGTTTATCTTGCACGCTAGAGGTTCCGTATATCTTATTTTAAATGAGTAGTTTTCATACAAAAATATTAATAAATTATTATTATTTATTATAAATAATTATTAATATTAATAAGTTCCATTACACTCACTAGGTGGATTTGATATGGACCCACTTTAATGTGTATGCTTGTTTATTTAGCTTAAGTAGGTCGTTGAAAATTATAAATGTTAGAAATGTATGGCATGAAAGCGGTATTGACATCAATCAAAAACAAATTAAAAGAAAAGGGTTGGATTTAGAATCGTTTGGCATGAAAAAGGGGAGGAGGAGGGAGTGAGGGGAGAGGGGAGAGTCCTCCCTTCCCTTCTCCACCACTTTCATGACAAGGTAGTGCATAATATTTCAGTTATGTTTTTTTTGTTGGGTTGGATTTTGGATTTTTGATTGGATATAGAATCGTTTGGCACGAGTTTGATATTAAATGTTATGGGGTTGGGTAGAGGTTAGGTCCTTGATTGTAACAATACCATTTTTATAACAAGGTAATGCATATTTTTCAAGAAAAACATTTACAAGATACAAAAAAAATCTAACCTAAAAATATACTAAACCTTAGAAACAAAACGCAAATAATAGTTACAAGGGCTAGATAACTGTTAGAAAATGTTAGTAATATGATTTGCACTGCTAAATTAATAAAAACACCCTACCGAAATAGAAACAAGATTAGGTTAGGTTGAAACTGCGACAACACAACGCGCGAGTAAAGCGAGCAATGCGGCAGCGGCTGGCGCAGCGCTAAAAAGTATGTTACACATCTAATAAAAAACAAAATAATACATATGTATTATTTTGTTATATATATATATATTTTGTTAATAATACATATGTAACATTTCGCTGCTCATATGAGCAGCGAAATGTTACTAAGAAGTGAGTTCATGATTTAAAAAAAAGGCATAACTCAAAAACTATGCACTACCTTGTAATTAAGTGGTGGGAAAGAGATGGAGGGACGCTCCCTTCCCCCTTCACCTCCTCCATCCTTCCTTTTTCATGCCAACAATTCTAAATTTTTACCAAGTGAGGTTATGATTTCACAAAAAAACGCATAACTCAAAAACTATGCATTACCTTGTAATGAAAGTAGTGTGTATAGGAAAGGGGGACCCTCCTCGTACAAGTAAATCTATCAGAATACCGTGATGCGTTTGCATCAATTTTCTTTATGAACGGAACCCCAAAAGTCTAACCGGTAGTATAGTAATCCAAGTGGAACGATTACTTGTTGATTTGCTAAACATGATTATCTGAGAATAAGTAAACTCAATTTCACAGTGAGATCGTTGGACTTATCTTTTATATTGCATTTTTAACCGACTTCCAAAAAGGAGGAGGTTAATGAATCTGTAAGTTTTTAATCTTTTTGTATGTATGTTACGCGATTACTTCGTCAATTGTGAACCGATTTGAATGATTATTTTTCAACCGACTTCCCAAAAAGAATGAGGTTCTCAATTCGTCTGTATGTTTTTTTTGTGTGTATGTTACGCGATTACTCCGTCAATTGTGAACCTATTTTAATGATTCTTTTTTTAATCGGTAGGGTTTGTTTCGAGTCAGTCCCATTGTAATTTCATTGAGATCAGATAAGTATCTCCAGAGATATGACGATAAACGTCTTAAACTTGCTACTGAAACTGACATGCGGGGCATGGAAGTCGGTTGTTTTAGTTTTTAAACTATCTTCATTATGCGACAAAATATTATGACGACCATGAGAAGACTTTTAACGGTTTGGTATAAAATCTTTATACAAAAGCAATGGTTTATTTGTGTCCGTGATTTGTATGTTTGTAAACTTCCCCGCGACACAGAGTTTCCTAGTGCGGGAAATTGTATTTTTATTTTAAAAAATACTAGCAGCCCGCCCCGGCTTCGCACGGGTAGAACATGCCTACAAAATTTGTATCAGTTTGTTGCATCAAATAAAAATATTAACATATATAACAATCATCGTCATATTTCAACCAATTTACACAAAACCTTAACGAATTATGCACCTAAACAATCCTCACAAACACTCTGGCTATTGGTGAAAACCGCATGATAATCCATTCAGTAGCTATTGAGATTATTGCGAACAGACAGACATACGCAGTGATGGACTTAGTTTTATAATACTTACGTAGTGATATTGGACGGCCCTTTGGCGTAAAGGATAGTTACCCTGATTCTAACACGACGGTCGTTGGTTCTAATCCTAGCTATATGAATGAAAGTTTTATGTGCATTCATGAATCATGGGTTTTTGTACAGAGGTAGTGGGATCATTGAATCAAAATCAATCAAATCATGGGATCAAAGGAGGGGTATTATACGTTTAACGTGTGTCTGTCTGTAGCATCTTAGCACCCAACCGGATGAACCGATTTTGATTTTATTATTGATTTTTTTTTGTTTGATAGATGTCTTCATCGAGAGTGTTCTTAGCTTTGATTTAAGAAAATTCGTTCAATCGTTATAAAACTATGAGCTTTATTCTAGTTAATTGCGCTATGAAATCAACTTTCATAGGTCTGATCAATTCGAAAATCTTCTTCTTCAACGATATTGTAAGAACATGGAAGCATTGACCTGATGCTGGGACATCTCCTGTACTCTACAGAATACTCAAATCCACACCAACTTACAGCTCAGATTTTAAATGTCGTGTTTAGAGTCATTGGAATGCTTTTATTGAAAAGATTATACATAGATCAGTCAGGGTGGTATATATATAGATCATAACTATATTATACAATAGAATTTTAAATTTTACAGTAAAAATATATTATTATACTATATTGACTTCAAATTGATTGTGATCGGTGGGGATCTACAGCATCGCTAAGCTTAAAATAAAATTTTCTTAGTAACTATGGCCTAATCTGTGGTTTCACTGCAGATATTTTATTAATTTTGCGATGCGTGTATGTGAAATCCGTGATATCTTCTAGAGTTTTCATTTGAATTATATACTGTAAAGGACAATTTTAATCTATAATATGTGGCCAAGCTAATTAACGTAATTATTTGGATAAGGATTAATACTATATACTTGAAAATAGCCTTGGAAGTTATGTAATATTTTTTAACAAAAATTTAAAGATTAAAATGGTTACTGTGAGTCAACCTTAAGAGATAGACATATGCTGTTGCAAACTTTTTTGTAGGTCTTATTAAGTTGTACAACTCTTCCATAGAAAATATTCTTCTATCTATTTCCAATTAAGAAACGTGTGTTTTCGACCGTTTTTTTGACGACGGTTGCAAATTAGGTCTCCACGAATGTACCTTTGATTTAAACGGGATAAATTATAGCCTATTTACATTCCGAAAGAACATCCTAAGTATTAGTGAAAGAATTTTTTAAATCGGTTCAGTAGTTTTTGAGCCAAATCATTACAAACATACAAAAATACAAAAATACAAATGTTCTCTCTTTATAATATTAGTATAGATAAAGAATTGATGTAGCTACTTTATAAATGCAATTATCGAACTATTTTTTTTAAATATCTTATAGGCTAGCGTTTCACCACTATCTCACCTGTTGGTAAGTGATGATGCGGTCGAAGATGGTAAGCACGCTAGGCCTAGAATGGGAACTGGCTCTCAAGGATAGCTGCCGAACACATTAGATGTTTGGCGACAGATTTTCTATCTTGAGGGTGGTAGCTGGCCAGGCGGACACTAGATAATGTCCTACCACCATGCGGGGGTTGTTGGTTTCTTAACAATGTTTTCCTTCACCGGAAGGCCACTGTGAAAAGCGCACATACATTTTTCGACAGAATAATCCATTGGTGCACGGCGGATTGAACTCGGTACCATGGCATCAAAGCCGACCGTTCTCCCGATTACGCCACCGGGCCCTCAAAAAAACTATGCCCTAAATACACCATCCATTCTGTCGTTCTGGCAGGACGCTGCCGCTAACTACTACTACTGATACTAATATAATGCCGAATGGACCGTGAGTATAATAATAATAACCCGCAGGGGCGGCTTTGTGGCGAGCCGACGGTGAGTGGCGACACCGCGTACCCCTATCCCGTGAGGGCTAAATGAGACCCTCTGACACCCGGCTTGCCTTGACCGGCCGGCCGGTGGTGGGAATCGCAAGAGCTAAGACCTAAGCTCCAGGGTGGAAGTGTTAAAGGCATAAAGCCGCTAGTAGCGTTTAGTGAAAGTGCAGCACACCTCTCAACACCCTTAGCTATCCACGCCAATGTTGCCCCTCGGCGCCAATATAACGGTCCGCCTTTATGGGGGGTCCATTCAGTGGGTGGCAAGTCACCACCCGCCTAAATATTTTGTAATGAGGCATAATTGGCGGGTGCCGTACCTCATCCCATAGACCAGCATTCCGACATTAATCAGCTCACCCAATAGTCTCATAATATAATGTACCATCTTTTTATAATATAGTTTCCCATATCTCCTCCTCATCCATTAATAATACCTAAGTAAACATTGTAAAGGGCCTCTTGATGTTGGCTTCGGCTCCATCAATGCCCTCTAAAAGACCGGGCGTGTACGACCCGTGAGTTAAATTGAATAAACGAATAATAATAATAATATACGTTTATTTCTCTTCACAATGGTTGAGTATCATAACAGTAGTCTAATATTTAGTGGCAAGAATTGGATGCAACCAATTTTGTGAAGAGCCGGTGCCTGATGTAGGTTATTTAAAACCTGTATTACAGGTCACCAGGCCCTCACTCCACGGGTACAGCAATTCCGTTGAAAAGTGGGTAAAAAAAGTAACTTACCGATATAGATTACACATCCATGGTTTAAAACATGCATTAAAAAGAGAATCACTATCAATTTAACCTAACACTATTATAATATTACCATGCTAACACGTATCTCACTTAAATCAGTAATGCAAAAAAAAAAAAAAAAAAAAAATAAATAAATAAAGTGAATAACATAAAACAGTGACTAAGTTCTCGTTTTCCTACTAAAACAATTACAAATTGATATTTGATGTATTATAGTCGAGCTAAAATAAATACAAACTAGGTAGGTAGGTACAACATTCTTTTAGGTGAAGATACGAATTGTCTGTGCAAAATATTTAGGTACCCTCTATTTATTTTTATTTACACAGAACAGTATTATGGGATTTTTGTGTGAGTGCAGTGCGTATGTGTGTGTAAAGTGAGTGCAGATATAATGTAGTGTTGTAGTGTATTACAAGCACAAAGATTTAACAATGTGTGTAAGGTATGATAGTAGTAGTACTATACTTGTGGCGAGGTGTGATTGTGTTGCGGTTCTGTAGATGAGAGCGTATCATCAGGTAACTAGGCGTGTGATGTTTGTATACTTCCGAGCGGTAAGAAAATATATATATTGAAACTAGAATTGTACGAGTTGTATGAACATAAAAATAATTGATAACAATGGATAGTATAGGATTAAGCAAGTAAAGGATTAAGTTTATTTCATAAAAGAAAATGGCTATGACATTGTTTATTTACATGTTCAACTTAGTGCATTAATTATAATAAATGTCGTTATTTTTAATTTAATTATTAGTCATAGTTAATATTTTAGTTTAAGAACGTTATTAAATAATATAGGTATTTTGTAACATTTGTAAGTTTTAAAATTAATAGTTTAAATAATATACCCTAATTAGGTAATAATATAATGTACCTATGTGTATATGTACATGTACTATAATTGCATGTATGTAATAGGGCGGACTTAAAGGCGTTAACTTAAAATAGTCATAATATTTTCAGTTTCGGTGTAATTTAATGTTTTAAGATAGTTAGATACCGTGTTTCTGCAGAGGTATTTGTGAAGCGAGTAAAAGGATAGTTTTTTGTTAAGCTTGTTGTAAAGATAGGGACCCAGAAAGCTAAAGAAGTTGCGAGCTAGACTGGTGTGAAATGTTTCGGTAGGACAGGTAGCCTTTCTGCGTTTATCTTTATCTAGCTCTGGATCATATTTAAATAGAGAATGCTGCTTTAGCACCGTACGTAGTATAAAAGTTTGTCTGACCGTAAGCACATCCCATTTCCGGTAAAGATCCGTTGTGGAAAACCGAAAAGGAAGGCCTGCGCCAACCTTCAAGATGGCTCGCTGTGCCCTCTCTATAATAATCAGGTGAGTTTTGGCAGACCCTCCCCAACACGTTACACAATATTCAATGATGGACTGACAAAGAGCACAATAAACCAGTCCAATCGTTTTTCTGTCTGACACATGTCTGAGAGACTTGAATATGTATATAAGTTTCCGAAGTCTGTTTGCCAGATTGCTTATGTGAGATTTAGGCTGGCCGCACACGCACGGTTTCCTGATTAGGTTTCCTGATTAGGAATTCAGATTCGGAATTCCGTGAGATTAGCGCAGACGTTCGGTTTTTTGTATAAGGAATTTTATTACATGCTACAGACATTATTAAATTTTCGGCCTCACACATTTTCTAACATACATATAAAACTAGCACGAGCACGATACACGTCCACAGACTACTTAGAGATACTATACACGTCCACTCGCAACAACGCTAGCGCGAGTCTGAATGGAAATTTCCGTTCGTGTGCGGCGGCTGAGCCAAAATGTACGAGATCGCTGCGTTCGGGATGACGTCATTAGGTTTTTTTCCGTTCTAACAACCCGAACGCACGGGGAAAATTTCGAAACGGATATTAGGTTTTTTTCCGTTCGGAAAAAATAAGTACGTGTGCGCGTGTTTGAACGTTTTGTATGAAAGAAGAGCATTCAGGTTTCCGAATCTGCATTCCTGATTAGGAAACCTAATCAGGAAACCGTGCGTGTGCGGCCGGCCTTAAAGTTTAAAGATTGGTCGATGTTGATTCCGAGGTACTTTATCTCATTTGTTCTTTGGATATACGGGCATTTGCAGATATCGATCTGCGTACTGCATGAGTGAGCTGTGATAGTAAGAGTCGGTGGAGGTAGATGATTAAATTTAGAGGCAAAAGCGATACATTTTGTTTTGAGGGTATTAAGAGTTAGAAGGTTTTCTTGTAACCAATTACTCACTAGACTAAAACCCCGCTGAGCTGTTGAGAATACTTCGTCCCAGCTGTCTCCGTTGAAAAAAAGTGCAGTGTCGTCAGCAAAGGTAATCGTTTTGCCATTTTGGAGTGGGAGGTTGCACAGTCCATCAATGTACACCAGAAATAGCGTCGGGCCAACGATACTACCTTGGGGCACCCCATAATTCACAGATTGTTCATCACTGACCCAATTATCTATCCTTACACACTGTTTTCGGTTAGTAAGATAGTCTTCAAAAAGTTTAAGAGGAAGACTTCTTACTCCGAGACATTCTAGCTTCGTCACAAGGTGAGGAATAGAGACTGTGTCAAACGCTTTGGCGATATCAAGGAATATTGTGACACATTTCTTTTTATTTTCCAGACTACCAATGACGGCATTGATGAGATCGTGAACTGCGTCGCTGGTAGATCGACCTGCTCTAAAACCAAATTGAGAAGATGACAAAAGTTCATTTGATTCTAAATAGTTTATTAATCGCTTATTCATAAGTCTTTCTAAGATTTTTGACAGTGTCGGGAGGATTGAAATAGGCCGAAAGTTATTAACACAATCTCTATCCCCCCCCTTGTGAATGGGTTTTATGAGAGCTATTTTAAAGGCACGTGGGAAAACGCCCGTTGAAAAGGCAAGATTGCAAATATACGTAATAGGAGCTGTTACAATGTGGATGTATCGTTTTAAGATAGTACCGGATATTTGGTCCAGACCAACAGCACAATTGTCTTTGAGGCCCTTGATTAATTGCATTATTTCAGCCTCATCTGTAGGCAAGAACACTAGGGACGCTAGTGGTGGCGACAGCTTTATTGGAGTGGGTCGGTTCGGATTACTATGACAACACGATTCAGCTAGGTTTTTTCCAATATTTGAAAAGAATGTATTTATTCCATTTACACTCAAAGCAGGGTCTGACGATGATAGCAAGCAGGGGGAGTAGTCGGCTACCTTTTTTTGTCCACTAATATTCCTTATTACACTCCAAAGTTTCTTTTTATTATCTTTAGCATCTACAATTTCCTGCCTTTCATAGTTTCTCTTAGCTTTTTTAAGTTGGGCGTTGCAAAAGTTTCTGTATCGTTTGTATGTGAGTTTAAGGATTTCATTTTCAGGATCTTTTTTTAGTTTTTTATACAAGTTATCCCTATTTCTCATACATCGGAGCAAAGGTTTTGTAATCCAAGGTTTATTTACCCTACGGCGCCTTGGCGTTTTGATGATCTGAGAGTTATCTTTAATTGCAGTTTTTAATAGACTAATTAAGGTATCAGTGGCCACATTCACATCAGAACATCTAAAAATTGGTTGAAAATCCAAATTATTCATGGTTACATCGAGGCACTCGTAGTTTAGTTTAGATCTTGGTTTATCACAGTAATCTAGCTTTGTTTTGAGGTTCATACTAATAGCAACAGACTCATGATCAGTAATTGAGGACTCGATAACAAAACACTTCGTTTCTAGCTTCGATTTCAAAAACATGTGGTCTAAGCAGGTCTGGCCGTGTGTCGTACTAGTATGTGCGGGCAGTAGGCAGTGAGATGCCAAAAGATTGAGATATTCGTCCGAACGCGGGTCGGTGGAGTTTGAGGAAATATCGATATTTATATCTCCACAAATAATTATATTTTTATAAATTGGATACCTTTGTTAAGACTGAGTCTAGCGATTCTAGAAAATTACTAGTATTACGGAAGCTTGGAGGGCAGTAAATTCCAATTATAACAGTTTCAGAATTTAGCCGTAACATTATACAATTTGCATCACTAAACGAGGGTTCTTCACTTTTTATATTTAATGTATTATTGTAGTAGATAACAACTCCTTCGTTTTGTGTTTTATGACTTGTTGTTTCTATGTGGTTGAAGCCATCTAGTTCCGGAATAGATCTACCCGCTTTCAGCCAGCATTCCGTTAGTAAGAGAACATCCCAGTGAATATTTGATCTAACAAGTAGGGCATTAAAACTATGAATATTGCAGTTTATGCTTCTTATATTTTGAGATATAAGGTTTAATGTGCAGAGCTTATTGCTATAAGTATTTATGTAGTTCCGTACGTTGTCGATATCGCAAGTGATAGAAGTCGCGACTGATATTGAATCCAGACCTAAGTTTATCGTTTCAATAGTATTCAAATCCATATATATTTATTGAACGGGCAAGACAGTGTTTCACCCATTCAACAAATATTTTATTTTTTAATATATTCAAAGTTTTGATTATTAAGGTACTTAGGTCTGGGTGTGTGTGTGAAGAGATACCAGTCGATAACAACAAGAACAAAAGAGGTGTAGGGGTGTTAGTAGTGTTTTTTACTTCATAATAGTAGACCGCGAGATTGTGTGTCGATGTGTGGTGGTGTGTGGGTAAAGTGTGGGGCGATGTAAGTTGTGTTTGTGATAGTTTGTATGATGTTTGTTTTGTGTTAGTGACAATGGCGTTCGAGGTACAATAAGTAGTATAGGATAATAATGTAAGCAATGTGAGATACGTTTTTAACATTACAAAATAATGGCAAAAGAAGACTAAGGTACATACAATAAAACTAAGTCTAAAACTGTTTTGCATATTTAGGGGATGATATATCTTTATGACATAATCTGGAATAATATTAAATAGTCATTTTAGAATCACAGTCAGGTCCTCTTGTTTTTCTATACGGATGGGTGACGTGTTTTCTTCAACTTTTACGTAGAGTTTACCATAAGATGTCCACGATGCCAGGAGTCTTTTGTTTTTCACGTATTCACGAGCAGAGTGGAATAACTGTCGCATCTTTTTAGTGAGCGACTCGGAGATGAAAATGGTGCGCGTTGGGCCGCTTATGTTTATGTCTGTGGTGCTGAGCGAAGGGTTTCTGTTCTCACGACGTGATTTATTTATTTGTTTGTAACGAGATACAAAAGATTCCTTGCGGCTGGTGCAAGTGAAGTTAACGATTATAGCATTTGATTTCGTGCGGAAAATATCCTTAATTTCCGATGTCGAAATCGGACCCTCAACACCCAGGACTGAACCGATGTCCTGGACGATAGAAGATATCGATTCTTTATTTTCGTTAGGCTGTTTAGGTACGTTTCTAATTTCTAGAGTCGAGGACAATGAAAGTCTCTCGGACAGTTCCATCTGATCTTCTAGATATGAAACCCTCTTTTTAAGCTCGATATTCTCGGTTTCAAGAGCGATTGACTTTAGAGACAACTCTTCATAATTTTTTGCCATTGTATCGACAGTATTTTTGATGTCACGGTTTTGATTAATTACAATATTTATAGCATCAGATAGGGCTTCAAACTTCGAGTCCTGGGAAGTTTTGATTTCAGTGAACAAAGATTTCACTTCTAAACTTCAGGTAATGTGGAGCTATCAAAAAAGTCTTGAAAATTTCTTTTCTGACGTTTGGTTACATTCGAGAGTTGCTCAGCATTACTAAAAGTATCCAAAGCTGAATCCGAAGTAGATTGAGTGATGGGAGGCATGCACAGATACTGCTTCTCAGAACTTGGCGGAGAGCGTTGAACGGACATTATTGTTAAATTGCTGATATTATTGTAGCAGCCGATAGATGTTACGCAGGGTAGGCCAAAAAGTAGTAATGTGTGTGTGTGCGTTCGTTGTAGATACTTGCGTACACGCCGATAGGTAAGCACAGCTCGCAATGGGGCGGGGGTGCATGTCGTAGTAGTAGTGCGGGCCTTGATAGGTGCGCTCGTACCGTTCCGTTGGCAGAAGTAGCTGTGCCAGTAAGTTTATCACAGTCACCTGACTGTTATCTCACTCACTCACAGCAAAATAAACCTCTTATGCGTCTATGTATTCCTAATTTTTGGACTCGAATTTAACTCAATATTACAATTTAAAAATGTGCACAGAATGCTTAAACGCGACTGTTCGGGGCAAGACCCGAGGAGGAAAGGGTGAGTTGGCGTGGATTGGATGACACCACCGTGCTTTCATCCAATCCACGCCAACAACTGTAGCAAACGAGAAAGCCGTCGATTTTTTAACCGACTTCAAAAAAAGGAGGAGGTTTCTCAATTCGACCGTATATTTATATATTTTTTTTTTATGTTTGTTCGCGGATAACTTCGTCGTTTATGAACCGATTTTGATTATTATTTTTTTGTTGGAAAGGAGATATCCCAAGTGTGGTATCATGTTAATTTTATCGAGGTCTAATAAGTATCTCCAGAGATATTGAGATAAACACCTCAAAATTGGTACTGAAAATGAATAGCGCGGCATTGAAGTCGGTTCTTTTTTAGTTTTTAAACGATATTATTATATTTTGACATGTCCCTTACGTGTCACTTATTGTGTTACTACGGTGTTCCGGCAGCACACAGCCCTTAAGAATCAGAGTATTCTAGGCCTAGCGTGTTCACCATCTTTGACTACATCGTCGCTTACCCCAAAGGCGAGATAGTGGTCAAACGCTAACCTTTAATATATAAAAATAATCTGGCCAAGTGCAAGTCAGACTCGCACTCGTAGGGTTCCGAACCATACCACAGTATATTATAAGATCGAGCAAAAAATTCCACTACAATTTTTTGCCAGCAAAAAATTAAAATTAATAAACATTTTATTTTTTATAACGCCATCTACCGTCTAACAAAGAAGTTAGGGATCGGCATTTAAATATAACGCCATCTATGGATGTTTTATTGATGTGCCGAAAAAAACACGTTTTTTGTATGGGGACCCCCTATTATTTTTAACTTTATTCTGTTTTTAGTATTTGTTGTTATAGCGGCAACAGAAATACATCATCTGTGAAAATTTCAACTGTCTAACTATCACGGTTCATGAGATACAGCCAGGTGACAGACGGATAGACAGACAGACAGACAGACAGACGGACAGTGGAATCTTAGTAATAGAGTTCCGTACCCAAAAAATGGTACCGTATATAGTATCTTATCAAGATTATTTAGCAATCTCCAGATATGTGCAACGTAAGACTTCAAATGGTAAAATAACGTATAATGCATTTCAAGCTTTTAAAGCATATGACGTTGGTAGGTCATCGTCATCATTAATCATCATCATCATTATCAGTTGTATCAGCTGGTAACAGTTCACTGCTGGACATAGGCCTCTCCCAAGACATGCCACTGAGCCCGTTCTTCTGCTCATTGTTTTCAGTCACTGCCTACCGCTTTGCGAATTTCGTTGCTCTACTTGGAGGACTACTCCGAAGTGGTAATCCGAAGTATCGTAAGAAATAATCAGGCATATCCTACTACGAATCACATTCGGTTCGGTTGGTCGGTTTGGCTTATTGGCAGTCCAAGTGAAATTCATTTGACATTTAGTTGTATTGTAAGTATCGTAAACCCACAGAATTCTTTTCTATATACTGACCTATAAACCTTACTAAACGAAAAAGCCAGACCGATAATTTGACAAGAGTTTTATCGTCATTTTATGTCAAAAATGTCCGAACTTTTTTCGCACTTAGGTCATCGGCAAATCCGGTCGTGAGACGGTCGGGCCTGAACTTTCGGATGTGTCATTTCGGAGTTGGCCTCCTGGGCCGGTAGTCTCTACATGAATAACGATGAATTTCGACTGATAATCGTCGATAAGAAAAGAGATGCAGATAACAACTGTCTAGCTGTATCTTCCTCTACTAGACGTTTGCGATGCGTCCTGTCATCGTAAACGTCTTATAAAAAGAGATGCGGCTAGACAGTTTGTATTTGCATATCTTTTCTTAACGACGATTGTCGCTCGAAATTAATGTAGAGACTACCGCCCCTGGTCACAGAGCGTCCTACGCTGCGTTTGCCGATTCGCTTTCGCCACTCTAGAACCAGTCTATCCCAACCATGCTGCCACTTCATTTGCTAATACGCTGAGCTATGTTGATAGTTTTAGTTCTCTGGCGAATTACTTCGTTCCGGATTCGAACCGTTGGTACATGACCGCAAAATGCATGATCTAAATCCGCTAACTAATCGAACCGGTTACTAATCATTGGTAAAATTACTTACATTATTTCCATGTTTTGCACAACAGCACTGTTCTTAGGTGTAAATAGAGTCTCTTATCGAACAGCAAATTGTTTAATGAATTTAATCGCACTAACAAACATAAGTGTGGTGTGTTGAACTGTTACACGAATACTAGAGAAGTAATACTAGATATTGATGTAAGCCACTCAGGTGGCCATGAGATGAGAGCAGAATGAAGATGTTTTAAATTTACGGTTATTTTGACTGACGTTTATTGATCGACTAGACTGGGTTCATGTTTTACGTCGAATATTCATTAAACCAGTCTGTATAATTATGTATAAAATTTAGTTCAAGTGAAAGTTATCACAATGTATTCTATATTTTGTTATGCAAATTGATTTTACTTGACCCGTTTCTTAGTATTTTGGGAAATTAGGCATGAAAGTTATCGTTCGTGCAATGAAATAAAATTGATTATTGGTAAAGGTATGGGTAGCTAATATTCTACTCACTGAAAAAAGTATTTGTGCTACGCTTGCTAGGAAGTTAGTAGGTTGTAATGTGTGAGAGATTTGTATAGCATAATAAAAGGTTTTTATCTGTGAAAATCTTTACGCTCGGTACGCGGTAGAGGCCGACTGAGACTTGGAGCGTCAGATGACGTCACCGTAATACTTGTTGTGCGTTAATTTGTGCGTGAGATCGGTACGGTAGTGGCTAAGGGTCAGCTCCGACCGCGATGCGACGCGAAGAGACGCGACGCGTACTTTTTAAGAGAGTGATACAAAAATGAAGTTTATTTACTACACAAAAAGATACAAATTTCATTCAGCTAATTCGTGCACCGCGCGGTGCTGCGAAAAGCCGCGTGATACAAAATAGATCTTTATTTACTATACAAAGAGATACTTATACTTTTGATTGAGATTCGTCGCGCCGCGCCGCGCATCTCGCTGCGTCGCGCGGCTTCTCATACGTGGCTCGAAACCACCAGCATCGTCACGTCGCGTTGCGTCGCGGTGTGAATTGACCCTAACTGACACATCATAATCAGCCGGTATCAGTCCACTGCTGGACATAGGCCTCTCCCAAGTTATGCCACTGAGCCCGATCTTCGGCTCTTTGTTTCCAGTCACTGCCCACCGCTTTGCGAATGTCGTCACTCCATCTGGTAACAGGGCGTCCTACGCTACGTTTACCGATTCGCGGTCTCCACTCTAGAACCAGTCTACCCCAACGGTTATCGGTCCTACGGCAGATATGGCCAGCCCACTGCCACTTCAGCTTGCTAATCCGATGAGCTATGTCGATCACTTTAGTTCTCTGGCGAATTACTTCGTTCCGGATTCGATCCCGCAGAGAAACACCAAACATAGCTTTTTCCATAGCTCGCTGAGCGACATTAAATTGGTGGACCAGTCGAACCGTGAGTGTCCACGTCTCGGCTTCGTATGTCAAGACGGGTAGGACGCACTGATTAAAGACTTTTGTCTTTAGGCACTGTGGTATATGCGACGAGAAGACTCGACGGAGTTTTCCAAATGCTACCCAGCCCAGCTGAATTCTTCTCTGGATTTCCTTTTCGAAGTTATGTTTGCCTAGTTGGAGCGTCTGCCCTAGGTAAACATACTTAGTGACAACTTCGAGTGGTATTCCATCTACGGTAATCGGTTCCGGAACAACGTGCTCGTTGTACATGACTTTGGTTTTATCCAAATGCATCCGGAGACCGATGCGCCGAGAAAAATCAGCTAGGCCATTCAACATCCTCTGTAAGTCCTGCAGCGTCTCTGCCATAATGACGATGTCATCTGCGAATCGTAGGTGAGAGATGTACTTGCCGTTGATGTTGATGCCACAATTTTTCCAGTCCAGCGTCTTAAACATATCCTCCAAGGCGTTAGTGAACAGTTTCGGGGATATGACGTCCCCCTGTCTCATTCCTCGACGCAGGTGGATATGATTAGTACGCTGGTTCTGTACTTGTACACTCATCGTTGCGGCATTATACAGACATCTCATTACTTTGATATATCGCCAGTCGACTTGGCAACGCTGCAAGGACTCCAGAACAGACCAGGTTTCGATTGAGTCGAAGGCCTTCTCATAGACCACAAACGATGACCACAGGGGCCGATTGTACTCTTCGGTCTTCTCTACAATCTGCCGCACTGTGTGGATGTGGTCCATGGTGCCGTAACCGCTTCGAAATCCGGCCTGTTCCGGAGGTTGGAACTCGTCGAGTCTGACACGGATGCTTAGAATACTCAGACTCTCAAGAGCTATGCTGCCTGAACACTGTAAGGTTATAGCGGCAGATTTTCTCCTATCGGTAAAGCAAGTCTGACGGAACTTCGATATAATGTACTTCTACCGTGCTTTGTATAAGCTCACATTTGCCAAGGTACAAAAGTATAAAAATGGGTATACAATAATTTTAATTATTTGTTTTGTTTTCTATTAACAGAATTTCATTTCATTTAACAGAAAATGCGAAATTATGGCGTTTGCAATAAATTAACTATTAATAATGAATAATATGGTAAATATCCCGCTGCAAATTCTATTAATTTTGTGGCACAGTAGATATATCAGACATCATCGCTTATCATCAGGTGAGCGTCTTGTTCGGCCTTGTCGCAAAATCATATTCTTTTTGTCGTATGTTATTCACGGTCATGTCTTTGAGCTCGATCTTCAGCTATTCGTTTCCAACCGCTGCCAGCCAGCTTGCGTATATCATCGCTCCACCTAGCTGGAGGGCGCCCTACGCTTCGTTAAGCGAGCCATGGTCTCCACTCTAGAACACGTCTACCCCAACGGTTATCGGTTCTACGACAGATGTAACCAGCCCACTGCTATTTCAGCTTGCTAATTCTTTGAGCTATGTCGACAACTGTGGTTCTCCAGATCACTTCGTTTCGAATTCAATCTTTCAGGTATACTCCGAGCATCTTTATATCTCAAGGTAACAGGCGCAGTGCAGTGAGTGACATGCCAAACTCTGGCTATCCAGAATGTTATATGCCGCTGTAGCTGTAATAGATAGACATCACCGCTTACTATCAGGTGAATGTCTAGCTTGTCCTAATACCTCATATAATAAAAAAAATGCATAATTATAAATTTATTGTCTAGAAGATAAAATTGCCGTCAGCCATTTCAAAATTGATAGAAGCAGGTTTTGCTAGATTCACTTAGTTTGCACTCGAGGCTCGCTTTATTTTATTACTTAGGTACTGTACGATAATATTGTGCAATCTTTTGTGATAATTTACAATATATATGTGTAAAGATAACTTTTTACAATCATTAAGTACACAGATTAAATAAATTTCCCGACAGCGCCTTTGTGTCTGAATGATTGTGTGTTCAGACACAGATAAATTATTGTTAACTTGCTACATTGTCGATCACGTCACTAAATTAATGAATTAACTATCTACTCCCCTAGACAAAATACAAATGTTTTTAGCGTTCACGCCAAATAAAATTCATAACAGCAAATGTCGTTGTATTTCCCATAAATTTTAAAGTTGCATTTGGCTTGAACGTTTAAATTTCGGGGGACAAGTGAGATGGTGAGTATTTGTTGTTATAGGAGCAACATAAATACATCATCTGTGAAAATTTCAACCATCTAACTATCACAGTTCATGAGATACAGTCTGGTGACAGACGGACAGACAGACAGACAGACAGACAGACGGACAGCGGAGTCTCAGTAATAGGGTTCCGTTGGTACCCTTTGGGTTCAAAACCCTAAAAACTAACGAATCCAGAACATCCTTCTGCTTGGAAGCCAGTTGAGAATAAATAATCGGACGCGGGCTGTGGTATCACTGGCGGAAAGAGCGTGCGAAACCAGGGCGGGCTACTAGTTTCAAAACAAAAGTGTAAGTATCTCATATGATCTCTACAAAGTAAATAATTAATGAAGTTGTGTATACAAATAGATAAGATAACGTTAATTCTTTCATTGACGTCTCTTGACATAATATGTATGAATTGCGCTGGATTATTTCTTTAAGTGATTTTTAGGAGTACCTTAATAGCACGACGGAACTCTTAAGAGTTAAGTTCACTGACAATTTTAAACACCAGTTCAAACATCATAGGTTGGTGAACTTCGGCCTAAGGGTGAAGTTCACCAACCTATGTACATCATTATAACTGACAAGGTTTTATTATTCCGTAGTCAGGTTGACTCTCCGTTACGTACAATCTTGTTTAAGGAAACTTTTAATAAATAAACAAGTAATGGTTTTGTTAAAATTATTTTGAATTGATTACAGTACAGGCATGTTCTAGTGTAGGAATTGTAAGATATGTCATTATGTAATTTTGTTTTTGGTAAATAAACTAATTGAAGTTATACTTCTTTTCTTTTCTTTTGGCGCGATAGAGAAAAATGATGAGAGTGAATTTTTACGATGCGCGCGCACACCGACACCTAAATTTAACACCGTGAAGTTAGTTCTAGGTGGTAAAGTTTCACCGGTTCCTTATAATGCATTATATAGTTATCTGACACATGACGCCATACAAAAGCTGTCAACAATCTGTCAGAATTCTTCATATTAGCGCTATCAGGAACCTGTGAAACTGGCCCTACATTATTAAAAGTTCATGATAAAGTGACAGATGGTTATCTGACTTAATATAAAAATCGGGCTCAGCAACGTATCTTGGAAGAGGCCTATGTCCAGCAATGGACTGACGCCGGCTGATTATGATGATGAACGTTTTGAACTGGATTGTAACCTGAATTTTATTTGACGATCATATGTATTATACTAGCTGATACCTGCGGCTTTGTTCACATGCAACTCTCATCACTGTAAAGCTCTGTCAATCAACATATTTTTTATATCAACTGAGTTATTTAAGTTATGTGTAAAAAAGCATGATTTTATTTTCACAAAGAATGTCCTTATTAAATTTCACTAAAATCTGATCGTCTGTTTAGGCGTGATTAGGTAACAAACACACAGAGTGACAGAGTTACAAACGTTTTCGTAATATTATTTGTATAAATATAGTATTATTGGTATGTAGTATGGATTTCATGTTATCAACCTATAAATATGAAAACTGCATTTTTTACTTTAAATTCGTCTATACGTTGGATTTAAACGTACAGACAGTAATGCGGGAGTGACTTTCTTTTACTTTGTAAAAAATAAATAAACAGAAAATCTGTCGCCGAAAATATAATGTGTCCCGGCAGCTATTATTGAGAGCCAATTCCTATTCTAGGCCTAGCCTGCATTTAACTTTCGATACAAAAGAATAAACAAAATATAGGCATTCCGAAATTTTGTGTACCACAATATGTATGGGCATACTTTTTTTTATTTAGCTCTAGCGTTTGACCACTATCTCACCTGTTGGTAAGTGATAAAGCAATTAAGGATGGTTGCAAGCTGTATAATGTATCTCGCTACACGGTTATGACAGAGCATGGTTTAAGATTTCTTTCATCTTTTATATTTGCAGAATTTCTAAGTTAGGACGGCGTACAAAAATTCCTCTAACGAATTTTTCTCTTTGGCCTTTCCCCAGATTATTTCCTAATGATGTCACGCATTGAATAAAAACCCAATCTTTCTTGGAATGTTATTCATAAAGACTATGGATAATAATATACTGTTCTCTTCATATCCTCCTTGAATAGGTAATCTTCTTCCTCGGCTAATAGGTATATTATTCATTTTTACTCACTGTACGATCTTGGTTTTTTTTTTTTAATTCTTAAAAATAAACCCTACTACCAGAGAGATGAGAGATGTAATAGATGGAGAAAAAGCAAATTAAAAAAAATTAATAGTCTAGCTATTTACCTTAATCTTACCGAATGCTAAGTGACGATGTGGCACGATATATTATGTTACTCTTTGGTGGCACGCTCACCTCTAGGTGAGCGTGCCTACGGTACCTATTCTCTAAAATAGGTACCGTAAAATGCTGCATAATTTTTAAAATATTTTAGATTTATAGTTATCGTGACTTTGAATTATGATTATACACTACCGACTTGTATACTCACTACTGTTTGTTGTCGACTGTCTTGACCTAGGTTTTGTGTTCGTCTAATGCTCTTCCTCGGGAGTTTACGTAGCTATATCGCGACGACCACCGAGGAAGTGCATCGGACATGCACGAAATGTAGGTTGAGACAGTCGACAACAAACAGTAGTGAGTATAATGTTCGGTGGTTTATAATCATTTATCAAATAGGTATGTCTAAAATTGGTTTAGATTACAACATCTCGCATTTGCTTAGTTTTTATTTTCCTGTTGTTGTTGTGACTTAAATCCGGCGCGAGAGTGTGACATTTTTTTGTGTCCTGTAACTAACTTCTAAGATTTCAACCGCAAAATAAAACTGGCCAAGTGCGAGTCAGCATCGCGTCTCTTATCGCACACTTAGGGAGGGTTCCGTACAATACGAAACATAACAGAGTTTCAACCTCATATATTTGATTAATTAATGTTACCAATAATATTTGGTTTGGTCGCGATCTAGAAAGACGGGGCTCGTTACTAGCGCCATCTATGTCATTTTGCCGAAACTAATTAGATAGATGGCGTTTAAAAACACGTTTTTAGTATGGGGACCCCTTAAATTTTTAACTTTATTTCTTTTTAGTATTTGTTGTAGTGGCAACAGAAATACACCATCTGTGAAAATTTCAACTGTCTAACTAACACGGTTAATGAGCTATAGCCTGGTGACAGACGGACAGACAGACAGACAGACAGACAGACAGACGGACGGCGGAGTTTTAGTAATAGGGTCCCGTTTTACCCTTTGTGTACGGAACCCTAAAAAGGATCAAAGCTATACACACAGTATACGGCCTCAAGGTAAGATAATAAATAAATAAAAGTTTTCTATTTTCCGTAATGTATGATCTCATCATCTTTTCTTACCACCAGGTCAGATATTGAAAAAAAAAATTGTAAAAAATTATAACAGTACACGTGATTGCATATTTTGATTTTCAGACCAATTTAATTAAATTGTTGATAAATAATAATATAGTAGTGCTTGATATGATGCGCAATGCGCGTCGTATATTTTGCCGCCAATATCGTGTCATTTAGCATCTATTGATGTTATACCTCAATTATTGATGCTATTTTTTCCTTATTTCCTTAATAATTGATGCATAAATACTTATGATTGTTGCTCGTTATTTAAACAAGGTTATTTAAGGTTATTTAAAGACCTCGCGGCTTTTTTGTATAAAAAAAATTAAACATATTTTGCCATACTGGCTATCCCTGTTCAAAATTTCAGACAATTTATTTCAGCCTTTTCTCGTGTAAGCGTACCAAAATGAACAGAACAAAAAGAGATATAGAGTTTCTTTTGAATTTGTAATAAAATCCATTGACTTTACTTCATCTGAGGTACCAGATATCTTTCCTATAAGTAGTGGAAACAAATACTGATACAAAGACTGAAGACAGAAATACAAATCTCGCCAACTAAGCATAACAGTTTGCAAATTGGCTAGATTGCAAGACAAATTGGTTCCATTTGTCAAAGCTTCGTATTGGAGAGGTCGTTTGAACTTTTTAGATTAATTGGGCATTCAAATTTGGTCATTGTTATCCTAGATGTTATAACAGCTGTATGTTCTTGGGTGCCGAGATTAATGGGTGGTGTCGATAAATAAACTGGCCAAGTGCAAGTCGGCCTCGCACTAGTAGGGTTCCGTACCACACTACAGCATTTTATAAGATCGAGAAAAAAATACCACTATCATTTTTCGCCAGCAAAAAATAATAATTAATAAGCATTTTATTTCTTAAAACACCATCTAACGTCTAACAAAGGTGTTAGGGATCGACATTTCAATATAACGCCATCTATTGGACGTTTACCTAACTAAGCATTCATATATGGCGTGAAATGCCGAAAAAAACACGTTTTTTGTATGGGGACCCTCTATTATTTTTAACTTTATACTGTTTTTAGTATTTGTTGTTATAGCGGCAACAGAAATACAACATCTGTGAAAATTTCAACTATTTAACTATCACGGTTCATGAGATACAGCCTGGTGACAGACGGACAGACGGACAGACAGACAGACAGACAGACGGACAGCGGAGTCTTAGTAACAGGGTCCCGTTTAACCCTTTGGGTACGGAACCCTTAAAGTAAACACTTTAGCTTTGGCCCGACTTGCTACCAAGAAGTAGCTAACCACCATCAAGGAGAAAATCTGCCGCCATAAACCTTACGGCGTTTTGGCAACACACAGCCCTTGAAAGTTAGATTATTCTAGGCCTAGCGTAAAACGGGACCCTATTGCTAAGACTCCGCTGTCCGTCCGTCTGTCTGCCCGTCTGTCACCAGTCTGTATCTAATGAGCCGTGATAGTTAGACAGTAGAAATTTTCACAGATGATGTATTTCTGTTGCTGCTATAACAGTGTATACTAATAAACAATATGAAATTAATATTCAAGGGGCTCCCAAACAACAAACGTGGTTTTTTGCTTTTTTTTCGCTCGATATTGATAACGGCAACAGGTAGACGCTTGAAATACTCACAGAATATTAAGTTATATATTCATTTAAAAAAAAAAAAATTAAAAATGTACTGCGTTGTCATAAATATATACTAGCTGGCCCGGCGAACTTCGTACCACCTAACAGACTATGAATGGCGTGTTACCTTTTAGATGAACTTAATTTAGGCTTTTATGAACGTAATACAATGAATACAAAAGATATAAGTTTAGTATTATGGCAATACAGAAATATAATAAAAATACAATAATCAAATACTTCAACTGCGTGTCAGCAAGACATGATTGAATTAAACAATGTTATTATTGTTATAGATAAGTTATAAACTTGACATTAGTTCGATTGAGTTTAATTTTTATTGTAAAAATATAATCACCAGTATTTAATTTTAATTCTGGATAAGTATACTTACTTCACGAATAACTGTCTAATATTTTTTTGCCTTATGGCATATAGACTGTTTACATAAATTGGCTATCACATTCTTGCATATCTCTGTATTTACCTACATTCTGACAAAATATAAAATTGATTAGGCATTGATTATTAATGTCTTCATTGCTTGTAAGCATACATTTCTGAACGCACGCATATTTGAAAATCAACAAATATGTCATATAATTGTCATTACTGACAGTATTTGAAATTTATTAATATATGTAAAATTAACATGACTTGAATTCACAAAAACTTGAAGATTTGTTATAGTTGACCCTGGCTAAATACACTTATCGTGTGGAGAACCCTTATAAATTTGCGGTTTAGCGTATCGACGGAAAAACAATTGAACATCAAATGATTGGCAGTTTTGAAGCCCTGGAACATTTTGGCAAAATATTTTTTCTTATATAATTTTTTTAGATCAATTATTCATTGTTTTTAATACTTATTATCCTATTCCTGACAAAGACAATTCCAAAAATATAAAAATCATAAAAATTGGTTCAGCCGTTCTTGAGTTATAAGTGTAGTAACTAACACGACTTTCTTTTATATATATAGATATATATATATATAAATATATACGCGTTGACTTGATAAACTCATCCGCTTTTTTTTTGCCGGTTAAAAAAAAAAATTTAGGGGGGCTTCCATACAATAGACATGATTTTTTTGCTGTTTTATAAAGATATATAATACGGAACCCTTCGTGCGCGAGTCAGACTCGCACTTGGCCGTTTTTTTTCTGTATTTAGACCGTCACATATCAAACCGGCCAACGCTGATTTTGTTTCCGACTCTTGCCGCTACCTATATTTTTGTAAGTACGAATAATAAAACAATTTCTTATGTGCATTAAACTTTATAATGGTTGACCACTGACAACAATTTGTATTGTAATTGTTTAGTAGTCAGGTACAATCCAAATGGAAAAATGATCATTTTATTAACAACATTTTTAATAACACGTTTTACACTTTGTTCTTAGTATCTAACAGTTACAAATAAAAATGACATCGGAAATATATACATATATAAGTATCATACATAATGAATATTTATTCGTTGTATCACACACATTTTACGAACTTTTCACTAGTAGTGTACACACTACTATTATAGTAGTGAGTATAATAGTCGGTAGTTTAACCATCAATAGCGAGTATAAATAGTTATAGTCTGTACTGTTTGTTCTCGACTGTCTCGACCTAGGTTTCGTGCATGCCCGATGCACATTCTCGGTCATGCACGAAACCTAGGTCGAGGCAGTCGACAACAAACAGTAGTGAATATTATATTCGATAGTTTATAATCATAGTTTACAGTATTGAGAAGATAATAAGACAAACATTTAATAATTTATTATTATAATAAAATACAATGAATATTTATAGACAAAAATGATGTTAACACCAATTATATAAATTAAATGTAAATATGGAGCCCATATTATCAAATATAATTGATGTATTTTACTGTAAAATATATTACAATTTATTTATTTTAAAATTAGCTATTCATCAAACTATGTACAAAACATTTTACCCTTCTATAGTGATTGAAGCTCTCCAAATATAATTTTAGTATAACATTATCTATATATACACTTTTTAATTAAGAGTTTTGAAATGAAATTAGGTTTCACAGTCGACAGAAAAATTGGTTAACATTCTACATAATAAAATCATGCAGACAAACTAAGAACCCAGCTTTTTGAAGTCGTTAAAAAGTCAAAGTCAACTTCAAGTAAAAAAAAACTTAATAATATGAACCTAAATAATATAAAAATTATGTTGGTAAAAAAATTTCCCAAACGTAAAGACTTAAAATAAATCTGACTGGTAAATATTGTGATCTCAGTGCATATTTTGCTATTATTTTTGTATGAAAACCGTATCACCTTACTTCGTAGTATTTACAGTAGCGTTCAGTTCAATACTAACATATCATTTATATCGATCACAAACATAGATCAGTCACAACCTTGTCAAACTGTCTTTAACAATTATAATTATGAATATTCATTAAAGCATTGATATAGTCCATCAATTTTATAAAACTTTACAAGATTACTGCAGTATTAGATCGCGCCCGTGTCCAGAATTTTTTTAATAAGGATCGTTTAAAAACTAAAACAAACGACTTCCATGCCATGCGAGTCAGTTTCAGTAGCAAGTTTGAGACGTTTATCGTCATATCTCTGGAGATACTTATCAGATTTGGATGAAATTACCACCACCACCTGAGGGCTTGAGGACCACCTCGAAAATGTAGCCTACCGATTTAAAATAATCATTCGAATCGGTTTACAAGTGACGGAGTAATCGCGTAACATACATACAAAAATAAACTGGCCAAGTGCAAGTCAGACTCGCACTCGTAGGGTTCCGTATCACACTACAGTATTTTATAAGATCGAGCAAAAAATACCACTAACATTTTTCGCCAGCAAAAAATAATAATTAATAAACATTTTATTTCTTATAACGCCATCTAACGTCTAACAAAAGTATTAGGGATCGACATTGCAATATAACGCCATCTATGCGACGTTTACCTAACTAAGTGATCATAGATGGCGTTACATTGAAATTCCAAAAAAAAAACACGTTGCTTGTATGGGGACCCTATATTATTATTAACTTTATTCTGTTTTTAGTATTTGTTGTTATAGCGGCAACAGAAATACATCATCTGTGAAAATTTCAACTGTCTAACTATCACGGTTTCTGTGATACAGCCTGGTGACAGACGGACAGATAGACAGACAGACAGACAGACGACAGACAGACAGGCAGACAGACAGACAGATAGACAGACGGACAGCGAAGTCTTAGTAATAGGGTCCCGTTTTACCCTTTGGGTACGGAACCCTAAAAAAACATACAGATGAATTGAGAACCTCCTCCTTTTTGGAAGTCTGTTCAGAACAGTCGTCAGTGCGGTACATTTATTTACCAATTTCACCATATATACATTTACGTCAGTAATGAGAACAACTTTATCTTTTTAACCGACTTCACAAAAAAGGAGGAGGTTCTCAAATCGTCTGTATGTTTTTTTTTTTTTTTTTGTGTGTTTGTTACGCGATTTCTCCATCAATTGTGAACGGATTCAAATGATTCTTTTTTTAATAGGTAGGATACGTTTCCGAGGTGGTCCCATTTTAATTTTATCGAGATCTGATTAGTATCACCAGAGATATGGAGATAAATACCTCAAACATAGGAGAATGTACTAGTTTTAGTAGAAGAGTCCCAAGAAGACTATACACAATGGAGGTTGCTATTGTATATAAGATATTCTTACGGTAACTGTGAGCGAGATAGAAATAAAGGTGGGGATAATTTTTTTTTATATCTTATAGGCAAGCGTTTGACCACTATCTCACCTGTTGCTAAGTGATGATGCGGTCGAAGATAGAGAAGTGGACTAGAATGGGAACTGGCTCTCAAGGATAGCTGCCGGAACACATTAGATGTTTGGCGACAGATTTTCTGACTTGAGGGTGGTAGCTGGCCAGGCGGACACTAGATATGTTCTACCACCATGCGGGGGTTATTGGTTTCTTAACGATGTTTTCCTTCACCGGAGGGCCACTGTGAGAAGCGCACATATATTTTTCAATAGAAAAATTAATGAATTTTTCTATTTGCTTGCTGCACGGCGGTTTGAACTCGGTACAACGGCATCAAAGCCGACCGTTCTCCCAATTACGCCACCGGGCCCTCCATAAATAATTATATATTAATAATTATAATAAATAATTATAAAAATATAAATAATTTGTCTTCACAGGAATGTTCTACCGGGTAAAGTCTTGTTAGGGTGCAAACTTTTTTAAACATACCTAATATTTTTTGACATGACATGACATTTGGCGAAGATGGCGGCCATTTCAGTCCCGCGACACTGCATACATAATTAAATAACTCAGAATTATGAACGTACTTTGTACCAATCAACACAGCAAAAAAAAATTATAAGCATAAAACCACATATTATATAATAGTTACTACGTAAATAATACTTTCCGTTGTTAGGTTGGCTACACAGTGCTTTCATAATTCGGGTATCCACAATATAGGGAAGTGCCTCTTATAACGTAGTAGAGTGATTCAGTGCTCTGTTGGCCATATGGCGGCAATTAATGTTAATAATCGCAAATAATACTTTTTAATATTCATTTTGAAATACAATTAGTCCGTGTTATAAAAGTATTTCGAATTATTGTAATAAAATAGACAATTAATTATCGTGTGTGTCAGATGCTTTAATTCTACAGGGCCATTTTGGACATTGTCCTTTGAAATCTTGATGACATCATTATTACTAGTGAATATTTTCACTTTAGCGCGGCATTTAAAGTCAATGTTTTTAGGGTTCCGAACCCAAAGGCTACCAAATGAACACTTTCTGAGACTTTGTTGTCTGTTCGTCCTTCCGTCCGTCCGTCCGTCCGTCCGTGTGTCTATATGTGCGCACTTTACAGATCTGTATCTTCTTAACCGTTATAGGTACATACTTGAAATTTTCAAAAAGTATATATCCGTCAGTGTATAACGGCCCAGACACGAAATTTAATAGATGCATGTAATTTCATTAAAACTTTTTTTGCACTAAAAAGGGTAAAATAAGTTATTTAAAAAAAAAAAAACCGACTTTATAACCACAAAAATGCACTCAATAGCGAAAAATAATTTACTTAAAATTATTATAAGCGTTACCCACTTCTCTATTTGAAGTCGGTGCCAGCCAAGCCTATTGGATATTAGATAGACACTATGTATGTAGTAGTAGTAAGTAGGTTAGTAAGTAGGTAGACATGTAGGTATTATCTATCTACTACCTATTAGACTTGGCTGGCACCGACTTCAAATAGAGAAGTGGGTAACGCTTATAATAATTTTAAGTAAATTATTTTTCGCTTTTGAGTGCCTTTTTGTGGCTATGAAGTCAGTTTTATTTTTTTTGAAAAATAACTTATTAATGAAGCAACTTAAAAAGTACGTTTATAAGTATGTATATACATGTCAAATAAATTCGCTGAACACTTTCAAATCTAAAGCTAATATTAAGTAGTACCTACATACGCTATGATTTGATTGTTTATTTTTTTAACGAACTTTGGATATGTTGATAAAATTGTAAACTGTTTGATTGAACTCGATGTAGCTTCTAAAAGACAAAAATCTTCATCAGTGGTTGCATTATCAAACTAAAAGAACCGATTTCAAATGCTGCGCTATTAATTTTCAGTATAAAGTTTGAGGTGTTCATCTCCATATCTCTGGAGATACTTATCAGATCTCTATGAAATTACAATGTACCACCCTTGGCATATCTCCTTTCTTACAAAAAAAAAATCCTTAAAATCGGTTCATACACGACGAAGTTATCCGCATAAAAAATAACAAACATAAAAAAAGACATACGGTCGAATCGAGAAACCTCCTGTTTTTTGAAGTCCTTTAAAATAATTAGGAAAGTACGTACTTAATTAATATTGTTATCACTAACTCACTATCACAATACCTAAGTTAGTACCTTCTGGTCACTTATCACTTACACACCTCACTATTTTATAGTCACTGGGGCGGTTTAGCAAACCAAAGTACTGCTTAAGTTGTAGACTTCACTCATAGAGTGGAAGGGAGGGGCCGCTTTTGGGCTGACCCGTTCGTGCCCATGTGATCTTGTAGAGGAACTGGCTTCCTTCTTTGCCTGTCTCGATGACCTGGAGAAAAGAAACAAAAGGTTAGGTTAGTTAATTAATCATCATCAGATTATCTCTGTATGCTGCTGGATAAAAGACTCGTTCATCTATGGCACGCCACTGAACTCGATCTTCAGCTCTTTGTATTTTTCTGATTAGGTACTAGTTATTAAAAAAAATTGTCGTCGTAAAAAGTTGCGTGTAAATAAATAATAGTTTAAAAAAAAAAAAAAAACGCTTTTTTTTTACTATAAAATCATTTTTTCTTACACTATTTTTAATTCAAATTTATTAAAATTTATTTTCTATTTTTTGGTTGGATTTTCTATAAAAGCGTATTTTTTTAAACTATTATTTATTTTTCATTTTTTAGTCGAATTTTTTTTATTATTATTTTTTTTATTTATTTATTGTCATCGGTCCTTAATAAGTATGCCAAATTTCGAGTTAATCCGACGTTTTGAAGGGGGTTAAAATCATGTTCAAAGATTCCGTTACATACTAACATACAAACATACATACGTCTGAAGCTAATAAAAGCGTATTAAAATTGAGCCCCGTTGGGGTAACAGATAGATGGTTTGATTTTTAAGCGATAGGTCGCTGGTTCATATCCTAGCATGGGTGTTCGTTCACATGTGTTAGGAGCATATTACATCGATGTTCCGCCCGTCTTGCTACCAAAGAGTAGCTTAGCAACATCAGGAGAAAATCAACCATAATCTTACGGTGTTCCGACAGCCCTTGAGTGGCAGAACCCTTGATACCACAGGCTAGATAGTAGTCAAACGCCAGCCTATCAGATATAAAAAAAATAATGTATCTATTAGTGATTAAATAACATAATATTTAGCGTATATTATGTGTATAGAATATAGCTCATAGCAAACGTTTTAAAGACCGAAGTGCATATTTTACGGCCGGCGCCTTCGAGCATTTACCAATGGAGATGTTAACGCAAGGCGTACCCCTCTGCTGGCCATATAGTCATTTTTAGCCATATGAGCGTGCGTAACTACGCTGTATTTTTAATACCGTGTGCGTATTTCAAGCTAGTGTGCGAGATCGTTAAAGTGAGTGATTTGTCCCTTGAGTGTCCCCCGTAAGTATCGGCAGAAAAAAATGTTTGCGGATTACAACGTTAACAGATTATAATGGAGATCCATTGGTAAATGCGCGAAGGCCGGCGCACATAAATGGCAAAGCGCAGCGCAGAGGATTTTTCACTTTTGAACCTTTTTCGACATTTTATATACTTTAAAACATACATAATTACCGGGGAGCATGTATGAAAGCAGTCATGAAAGTGGAAGAAGCGAAAGAGATAATTATGTCAGGATCGCAGCATGTGGAAAGAAGTAGACTCTACCTACCCCAACGAGAAAATGGCATGATTTTATGTATGCATATACTTTGAAATAAAATTGAAAATAAATCAACACAAAAAATAATCGCCTAATAGCGTTAGAGCGTCGGAGAGACTACCAGGAGATATTGATTTTAGATTTTATTTCGATTGCAGCACTGTCGATATTAGTTTGACTTTGAAATATGCTCTGCGTGTTTACGTAACCCATACCGAAAAACAAGAATACTGGGATCAATACCATAGACCTATCGTACGGGTGGAATAACATGTAGCACATCAGCATTTTTATGGTAACTGACAATGAGTGTAATCTTATATAATCTGACATGTATAAAACGTTAATGTTTTTACTATTGGTTTACCTTCACAAAACGATAAAGTAATTCATGGGAGTGTTCGTCTTTTTTTTGAAGACACATTAATTTTGAATAACCGGCCAAGTGCTCGGTTGTACTCGCCCACCGAGGCTTCTGTACAAACTTGTCAAACTAGGTTAAAGGACAAACTTAACTTTGCAGTTCTAGACCGATGCCTAAACACTGTTAGTGGACCAACCGCAAATAATAAGTTTGTATTAATAAATGTGCTTATTTTTGTTATTAAACTACATATAAAGGGTTTTCAGATTTTCCCTTCCCTTCATTATTATGTCAAAATTACTGCACGCGATAATAAAGTAATAAAAGACGAGGGAGGGGTAAATGCATTGTAATACGAATGTTGATATATTAAAAACCGTTAGACCGATTTCGTTAGAAATTTAAATGGGACCACCAAGGAGGAGAACCCTTTGAAACAAAAAATTTTTCAAATCGATTTAGGAATCGTCGAGTAATAGGTAGTATGAGAGATAATATAGTAATGGAAGACATAGGTAGGCCAAAGTTTTCGTATCTACAGAATTCGTCAGCATTAGCCTCTATCAATCCACACCTGGAGATGACCAGCTCTCCAGCTATACTCTTGTCAGCCGCCTTGTAAAGATCATCACTAAACACCCCCGACGTGAAGTGACGACATACGCAAAGCGGTGGGCAGTGACTGGAAAAGAAGAGCCGAAGATCGGGCTCAGTGGCGCATCTTGGGAGAGGCCTACGTCCAGCAATGGACTGACACCGGCTGATGATGATGAAACAATACCGGGGAAAATGTAAATGCCGGTAGAGGTTAACAACATAACTTTATTAAAATTAAGATACTTTAAAAACTATAAAAACCGACTTCTATGCTGCGCGAGTCAGTTTCAGTAGCAATTTTGAGACGTTTATCGTCATATCTCTGGAGATACTTATCAGATCTCGATGAAATTACATAAATGTACCCTACCAATAAAAAAAAAATATTCGTATCATTCGAATCGCTTAACAGTTGACGGAGTAATGTCGTTAGATATTTTATTTAAAAAAAAAACATACAGACGAATTGAGAACCTTCCTCCTCCTCAGTATGGAAGTCGGTTTAAAAATATTTCCATATTATTGCTATAAATAACCGGCCAAGTGCGTGTCGGGCCACGCACAGTGTAGGGTTCCGTAGTAGCCTGTTATTCAATGCAAGTCTTAACCCGTTATAAACAAGCAACTAGGTACTCCGTCTTTGTCACTTTAAAGGATTTATTCTAAGGATTTTGTATTTATTACAAAATTATCCAACACCCAAGTTCAACGACTATTACTGCTAAACTAATAAAGTTATCTTAACCGCTATAATTTTCCTTTAAAGTTCAATTTTTCCAGATTTTTCAAGCCAGCAGTTTAGCTTTTAGAGGGGGGGGGGGTGAAAATACAGATTTAAGAGACCGTTAATACTAACGGTCTCTTAGCAAAACCTCGGACAGACAGACAGACGGACATGACGAAACTATAAGAACTAAGAACTAAAAACTAAAAGCCAGGAACTATTATGTATTCGGTGCCAAGAGGCCTATTCCGAAGTAGTAAGTAATCCAAAGTATCGACCGAAATTATCAGGCGTTGCCCACTTTCTACGAATAATATTTGGTTCGGTCGATCGGTTTAGCTCGACATTTAATCTCTTCTCTTAACAAAAAATCCCAATAGTTTTATCCATCTACGCAAACGATAATTTGACAAGGGTTTTTCGTTATATTATGTCACAAGTGTCCTAATTTTGTTCGTAGTCAACATGGGCCAATTCGGTTGTGTTTCCGTCAGGCGCAAACTATTGGATGTATAATTTCGGATATGGCCTCCAGGTTCGTTCAGAAGTAAGTACCTGAGTGGAGTTTTAGCGCGAACGTGAAAAAGTGTGACGTGCTCTCATTGTATTTTTTTATACTTGCGTTCTTCCGCGATTTAATGTGTAATAAATGTGTTAGTGCCGGTGAATGTGTGTGAGTTTAAGGAAACAACACAATGTTGACAAACATGATGTTTGCGTTCTCATCAAAATTCCACTAAAAATCTTCAGAAAAGTCCACATCTTTACTGAGGGTATGACTTAGACTAGACAATGAGTTCAACTTGACCTGAAATGTGACTTTGACCCAACTTTATGACTGGTATTTACAAAAAAGTGAACAATATTAATACTTGACACAAGCTAAATGCACTAATTGTATGGAGAAATGAAAATAAAAATATTTTTTATGATCGTACAAAACGAAAAAACCGATTTCACATGCCACGATAGTCAAAGTAGCCAGTAGCTAGCGTATATCATGTGTAAGTATACAATTGAGCTTGAGATGTTCATCTCCGGATCTCCGGAGATATGATGATATGATTATCAGATCTCGATAAAATTTGAATGGGACCAAACGAGAAGCATAATCTCTCAAATAATAAATAATGTTTCAAATCGGTTAAGATTTGACGGAGTTCTGAGGTAACAAATATAAACATTGAGAACTTCCTCCTAATTTGTGAAGTCGGTTAAAAAAAGTACCTGAGTGATGGGTCTTGTAACGACTGGCGCGGGCAGAGCCGGGTGGACGCCGCTTCCCAAAGCAGTACTTTGTGAGCCGCTGCTAAACACAATCCTCACCTTCCAGTCCATCCAGCTCTGAAACAAACGAAAAACCCTTCGTCAACATTATCATCTTTACCATCAGGCTGGCTTCGACATTTGTATTTGGCTGGGACCATATAAATATAATACTAGCTGAAACCAATTGCATTGAAAAAAAGCTGAGGGATGTAAGGGAGAACAAATACCACCTCAGTGCTCCCAGCCAACCTCACCTGCCCGTGGTACATCCCCCCCCCCCCCCCACCCATCATGGAAAGTCACAATAAGCCGCGGCCCCCAGTTCCCGGCCGCCCTGCTATTCCTGACCACGGCGGCGGTCATGGTAACGGCAGGGCAGGGGGTGCTAAGAATCCTCGGGTTACGGTAGGCCGCCAAAAGAAACTGACCCTCGCTACGTTTAATGGACGCACGATTCGGCAGGATGAGCATCTGACGCAGCTGGAGGAGGAGCTGGGACACATAAAATGGCACATTCTGGGGTTATGTAAAGTCCGAAGACAGGGAGAGGACACCATAACTCTAGAATCAGGCCATCTTATGTATTACAGAGAAGGTGACCAGCCATCCCAAGGCGGCGTCGGGTTTCTGGTCAACAAGGCTTTCAGTGACAACGTTGTAGAAATCTCCAGTGTGTCGACCAGGGTTGCGTACCTTATAATAAGGTTAACCAAGAGGTACAGCCTCAAGGTTATCCAGGTCTACGCACCGACCTCGGCACACTTGGATGAAGAGGTGGAAAGTATGTACGAAGACATCTCCAGAGCCTTACATACCACTGCTAAGGCTCACTACAACGTTGTCATAGGAGACTTTAACGCCAAAGTGGGAGTACAGACCTGCAGTGAATCGACTCTAGGACCACACGGATTTGGGAGTAGGAATGGAACAGGGGACAAATGCTCGTCAATTTCCTCGAGAAAGAGGGGCTTTTCTTGATGAACTCGTTCTTCAAGAAAAAGCCCCAAAGGAAGTGGACGTGGCAAAGCCCCGACACTGTGACTAAAAACGAGATTGACTTCATCATTACGGACAAACGGCGCATATTCAGAGACGTCTCTGTGATCACTAGGTTCAATACTGAAAGTGATCACCGACTTGTGCGAGGCTCTCTGGATATCGACTTCAAAGCCGAGAGATTCCGATTGATGAAGTCCACGCTCCGACCAAACCTACTCCAAACCGTTGTTGGGTCTGAAACATTCCAATTAAAATTGGAAAATCGATTCACTGCCTTGGAAACCACAGATGACGTAGACCAGAAACTTGAAGAAGTGGTGGAAATCCTCAGGGAAGAAGGGAAGAAGTTTTGCGAGAGCAAGCGTACGGGCAAAAAGTCCAAGCTTTCGGTAGGAACACTTCAACTAATGGAAGAGAGACGAACAGACCCATTGTCAGCTTTGTCAATTAACCAGGTGCGCAACAAAACTATTAAGAAGCTGGTACGACGCGACCTCCGATCCTCTAACACGCTCTTGATTACAGAATCAATTGAGCAGAATCGGGGGTCGAAAGTGTTCGTCCAGCCTCTAGGTAGAAGCCACCTCACAAAGCTGACAACATCAACGGGGAACGTCGTCGCATCCAAGCCGAAGATTCTGTCGGAAGTTGAAGACTTCTACAGCAAGCTCTACACATCGCATGCTTCAAGGCCCGAACCCGATACTGAGGATTGCAGAGCCACCTTAACCCGCCACTTCACAGAAGACCTGCCCGAAGTCAGCCGAGATGAGATCGTGATGGCCCTTAGACAGCTCAAAAATGGAAAAGCCCCAGGTGAGGACGGAATCACAACGGAGCTTCTAAAAGCTGGAGGAGCTCCAGCTGTAAGCCAGCTGCAACAGCTCTTCAATTCTGTTCTCTTCACTGGTAGAACTCAACAGGCATGGAACAGAAGCATGGTGGTTTTGTTTTTCAAAAAAGGAGATAAAACCCTATTGAAAAACTACCGCCCGATTTCGCTTCTGAGCCATGTCTACAAGCTGTTTTCAAGGGTCATCACAAACCGTCTTGCGCGAAGAATCGACGAGTTTCAATCTCCGGAACAGGCCGGGTTTCAAAGCGGTTACGGCACCATAGACCACATCCACACGGTGCGGCAGATTGTACAGAAGACCGAAGAGTACAATCGGCCCCTGTGCTTAGCATTTGTGGACTATGAGAAGGCCTTCGACTCAATCGAAACCTGGTCGGTTCTTGAGTCCCTTCAGCGTTGCCAAGTCGACTGGCGATATATCGAAGTGATGAAATGTCTATATAATGCCGCAACGATGTCAGTAGAAGTACAGAACCAGCGTACTAAACATTCACCTGCGTCGAGGAGACAGGGGGACGTCATATCCCCGAAACTGTTCATTAATGCCTTAGAGGATATGTTTAAGACGCTGGACTGGAAAGATTGTGGCATCAACATTAACGGCAAGTACATCTCTCACTTACGATTCGCAGATGACATCGTCATTATGGCAGAGACGCTGCAGGACCTACAAAGGATGTTGAATGACCTAGCTGATTCTTCTCGTCGCATCGGTCTCCGGATGAATTTGGATAAAACCAAAGTCATGTACAAAGAGCACGTTGTTCCGGAACCGATTGCCGTAGATGGAATCCCACTCGAAGTTGTCACTAAGTATGTTTACCTAGGGCAGACGCTCCAACTAGGCAAACACAACTTCGAGAAGGAAATCCAGAGAAGAATTCAGCTGGGCTGGGCAGCATTTGGGAAACTCCGTCGAGTCTTCTCGTCGCCTATACCACAGTGCCTAAAGACAAAAGTCTTTAATCAGTGCGTCCTACCTGTCATGACATACGGAGCCGAGACGTGGACACTCACGGTTCGACTAGTCCACCAGTTTAAAGTCGCTCAGCGAGCTATGGAGAGAGCTATGCTCGGTGTCTCTCTGCGGGATCGAATCCGGAACGAAGTAATTCGCCAGAGAACTAAAGTGATCGACATAGCTCAGCGGATTAGCAAACTGAAGTGGCAGTGGGCTGGTCATATCTGCCGTAGGACCGATAACCGTTGGGGCAGACTGGTTCTAGAGTGGAGACCGCGAATCGGCAAACGTAGAGTAGGACGCCCTGTGACTAGGTGGAGCGACGACATTCGCAAAGCGGTGGGCAGTGACTGGAAACAAAGAGCCGAAGACCGGGCTCAGTGGCGTGTCTTGGGGGAGGCCTACGTCCAGCAGTGGACTGATACTGGCTGATAATGATAGCTGAAACCCGCGACTTAAATCACGTACACGTACGTTTTTGAGAGCCAGTTCCGATTCTAGGCCTAGCGTGCTTACCATCTTCGACGGCATCATCACTACTACCAACAGGTGAAATAGCGGTCAAACACTAGCCTATAAGATATATAAAGAACAGTAATCCAAGAATTTTATCACTGTAAAGCCCTGTCAATCAACATTTGTGTTACCTGAGTTATTTAAGTTATGTGTAAATACCATGTTTTTATTTTCACAAAATGTAGCTTATGTTCGTTCTCATGCTATAAAGTATCTCCTTGATAAATTTCAGTAAGATGGGATCGTCCGTTTAGGCGTGATTAGATAACAAACAGATTAATTACAAACATTTTTATATTATTAGTATGGATAGTATGGATTAGTCTGGATACCTGTGCGACCGGTGTGACTGCCGCGGATGACACATGCAGTCACATCTTGACTGGAGCTGACTGGAGGTGGAGTTACTTGTTTGCCATTCACTGCGTTGTCTCGAAAGCAAGACCTGGAATAAAATACTGTATTCAACAACATCCCACATTACGGAAAATCTTCTGAAAAAAATTTAAACAATTTTCATCCCAACAATATTAGCAAGAAGTAGAGCAGTAATTTAGGCGCTATAAATATGTATTTTTCAAATTTCACCTAGATCCGTACAGCTGTTTTGAATAATTTTGCGTCATGAATAACAATATACACACTTTTACATATTTATTAGGATAAATAGCAGGTAGTAGGATTTATAATATATAGATACGTTAGACCTAGAATGATCTGACTCTCGAGGGCTGTGCTCTGCCGGAACACCGTAAGTTAATGGTGGCGGATTTTCTACTTGATCGTGGTAATTTTCGGCAGGACATTTTTAATTTATCTCAACATTTCTTTCGGAGTTCCAACTTTTCTACTTCCTTCTTTTTTGCGGTGACTTTAACTATTCAGTAAAAGAGCGCAATTCACATCAGAAACATTTGGGTTGAATTATAACTCTACAGATGGTTTGCAAATTTCGTAGCTTTTTTAACCGAATTCACAAAAAAGGAGGAGGTTTCTCAATTCGACCCTATATATTTATATATATTTTTGTGTGTTCGCAGCATTGACTAACAAACCAATCACTGACAGCCCAATTACCGTCGGTATCTTTGAGAGGCGGTATTTGTGTAGTCTGCTTGTTTATATTTTTTGCGGCTTTCTACAACGAATAATCTGTTGGAAAATCACCATTTAGATTTTTGATACAGTTACTTGTGTAGTCATCGTTGTGTCGTTGTATCAGCATTTTACATTTTTTGTGCCATGATTAAGTTTGCTCTTATCTTTTGATGTCATGCTAGGTTTTCCTTTGTCTTCTGTTTAGGGTTCCGTAGCCGAAAAGTAAAAAACGGAACCCTTATAGATTCGTCATGTCTGTCTCTCTGTCCGTATGTCACAGTCACTTTATTCCGAAACTATTAAGACTACACAGTTAAAACTTGGTAGGTAGGTAGGTGTGTGTTCTGTGAACCGCTTTACGACTTTTATAAAACAAAAGTATAAAAATAAAATATTAAGGAGGGGCTCCCCTGAAACTTCATTTATTTTTTCATCAACCCATATATTTACGGGGTGTCTATAGATAGGTCTTTAAAAATAACATTGAGGTTCCAAAAGGTTTTGTTCTCAAAGTCAATCATTTGAAAGATAGACACGTCTAAACTGGTAAAATGTGTGTCCCCAAAAACCGCCTCTATCTTTTAAAGTAAGTGAGTGAAAAATTTAAAATAAATATTTGCTGTAGATCTCAATAAACACTTTAAACGAAAATTGTTTTGAACGAGATACAGTCAGCAGTTTTTGCAATATAGCAACCGCAAATATAACTTAGTAAATTTTTTGTCGGCCAAAAATTGTAGTTATTAAAACGCTCTACTGTGTTACGGAACCCTACGAGTGCGTTTCCGACTTAGCCAGTTTATTTATTCCGCTATACGTCCTACTAATACATATAGTATAGTTTAGTATAGTATAGTATAGTATAGTATAGTATAGTATAGTATAGTATAGTATAGTATAGTATAGTATAGTATAGTATAGTATAGTATAGTATAGTATAGTATAGTTTAGTATAGTATAGTATAGTATAGTATAGTATAGTATAGTATAGTATAGTATAGTATAGTATAGTATAGTATAGTATAGTATAGTATGGTATGGTATAGTATAGTATAGTATAGTATAATATAGTATAGTAAAGAACAGTATAGTATAGTCATTGGGTAATGACATATCAGCCACTCACATACAACGAATAAACACCCCGAAACATATTATAAAAAGAAGAAAGTTAGAACTTTATTTTATACTAGCAGCCCGCCCCGGCTTCGCACGGGTAGAACATATATGCCTACAAAATTGGCATCAGTTTGTTGCATCGAATATAAAATATTAACATATTTAACAATCATCGTCATATGTCAACCAATTTATACAAAACCTTAAAGCATTATGCACCTAAGACCTAAACCTTCCTCATAAACACTCTGGCTATTGGTGAAAACCGCATGATAATCCGTTCAGAAGCTATTGAGATTATTGTGAGCAGACAGACAGACGTCGTTCTGATCGGGTCGGTTCTAATCCTAGCTATATACCTACCAATGAAAGTTATATATACGGTCAAATTCGAAATTCGAAGAAACGTCCTCCTTTTTTTGAAGTCGGTTAAAAAAGAAACATACAGACGGATTGAGAACTTCCTTCTTTTTGGAAATCGGTTCAAAAGTAGCTTACCACCAAGGAGAACATCTGCCACCATAACCTTACGTCGTTTCCCGACGCAAAAAGTAGGGGTATTATACGTTTAACGTGTGTATCTGTGTGTCTGTCTGTAGCATCTTAGCACCCAACCGCGGACTGTTTTGAAGGTCTTATTAAGTTGTACAACTCTTCCATAGAAAATATTCTTCCATCTGTTTTCAATTGAGCAGCGTTCGTAAGAAACGTGTTTTTTCGACCGTTTTTTGTCGACTTAGGTTGCAAATTAAGTCTCCACGAATGTACCTTTGATTTAAACGGGATAATATATAGCCTATTTTCATTCCGAAAGTCCATTCTATATATTAGTGAAGAAAGTTTTTAAATCGGTCTAGTAGTTTTTGAGCCAAATCATTACAAACATACAAAAATACAAATGTTCTATCTTTATAATATTAGTATAGATTTCATAGAATACAAAAAAAAATCTACCTAGTATGTCCGTTATAGACTTCGAAACCATCCAACCGCTCTGTCCAAACAGGTTTCATTAGAAAGGCAATAATGCTAAGATAGTTTAAGACCACTCAAACAATGCATTAGGCAAACATTTTCGTAAAGCGTAGGATAGTACTAGTACACGCTGGTAGCAATTATAATTCGTCTTATTTAAAATCAGATTATGTTTGTAGCAAAAATGAATTAGATTATAGAGTGATATGCTCAGACGTGACATAAATATCATACATAGCACATAATTATGCCGATACAAGATGATTATTAGAGTGTTCATTATACAATGAAACGAAATTACTCTGGATATTGGCATTATATCTGTTGGAGTAACTCTCGAAATTGATCAGACACGATGTAGCCTGCGAATATTAAACTTTGTAAATGCGTGCTTGAAATATAATAATATCACAAATTGTTACTGATATTGCTTATTATACTCCATCTCTTTGTCTGGTTGATAACTAAAGGGCTGGTGTGGGCGGCAGATATGACTGATATTTTTGATATATTGTTGCGAAAGGCATACAATATGTTTAAATGCAGAAGAAAACGTAGGCATAATTATTGTATTAAAACAGTGTAGTAAAATAGAATTATGTGATTTAATTCTTAGCTAAAATAGGTACGACAAATAGAACAAACAAATACTTCTTAGCAAACTTGGCAAAAATTTTGAATCGATATATTTAATTGTTTTAGTGCTGGGTACTCGGAACAATGACTAAAACATGGAAGCCGGGCTAAAATAAGAAATGAAATACGTATGTTTACTTTTTTTTACTTACGATGTTAATAGTGCGTAGGAAAGAGACGTATAATGCCGTTCTGTTTCGTTATCATGCAGGTTGTCACAAGTTAATTTTTGGCTAGTGATGGGCTTATCATCGACATTATCATGTCGATGTCAGTCATCAAAGCAAATATGTATTTAATTTTATTAAAAAATCCAAATACAAGACTGTTCATTATATGAATTGTGTATGTCGTAGGTATTATTGATAAAACGTTTTTTGCAAAAAATAGTAGGATTTTGGGAACACACGAAAAATTAGACAATGGCTATGATATCAATTAATCAATCTTAATGAAAAAAGTTAGTTCCGATTAAGTTTTTAAATTATAAAAAACCTAGTTATTTAGCGAAAATTTAGTTCATGAAATTTTCCTTTAAAATCTTCTCTTCTTCACTCAGTATAATTATAAAAAAGCGTTGCATCGTAATGTAGAAATAGTATGATAATGGTGCGTAAATCCGTAATACACCCTTCAACAACACAAGCCATCTTGTCCAAAGCACTGTACACCTCACGTAAGTATATACTTTTACTTTCTGGTCACGTTCTCAGACAGAAATTAATAATTATATCGCTTTTTTCACTCAGTGAATTCGTCAAACCCGCGACACGTATCGACAAAACATAAACTGCAAAACTAAGTTGATAGCTGACATATAGTATTTTGACGTCTTGGATAGAACTTTTGTATTTGTTAGCATTATAAGATGACCAAAGGTGACCATTTGACATTTCCCATTTAAGCTTTGTGACATGTTTAAAAATAATAAAAACAAACAGCCATGTTTTGTTTCTTTCACACCTTATGACATGCTAATTGACATAAATGAATAAAATATAGCTTACTCGATTTTTATTTTAGCCCGGCTTCCATGTTTTAGTAATTGTTCCGAGGCTGGGTATGAATCTGGATTTAGCGCCATTTTCACCGGTTTATCATAAAGTGACAGATAGTAAAGTGACAGTTATATGACGCTTTATAAAAGTTGCCAAAATCTGACGGATAAGAAAGAAAAATCATTAATGGCATTCTAAGTATTTTTATTGAAAGTTAATTTACGCTATAACGCTATGATTGAGTTGATAAACTTTCAATAAATGTACCTCAGAAACCGGCCATTATTCAGCCGTCCTCAAATTATAGATATTATACATATATAGACATCTTGACAAAAAAATATAATTAAAACAAATGACCAAAGAGCTGGTGCTTGCCTCGGGCAACGCATTAGTTTCGATATTCAAAGAGGTCAAAAATGTCGCTAGCTTTTTGGATACTCTACCAGCAGAACAAGACCTAAATTGTTTTTTTTTCTAGTTTTTATTTTAATTATAAGTTATGGTAAGTCTTTTAGTTATTAACTAGTAAATTTTAAAAACAAAACAAAAAACGAATGCAATAAGAGGAGCTGAAACAGACCAGTCTTATCACACAGATAAATAAGTTCCTAAAAGTTCTATCTGGAAACGGTGAAATTGACCCTAGTGTATAAAAGTCGTAGATAATTTTCAGCCACATTTTCCACGTTAACCTAACCCAATCTGAAAGGGTTTTCATTATTTACTTAGTATGAATAAATTTTTGAATATTTAAAATGTATTCATTTAGTATGAATAATAAGTGTAAAAAATGAAAAACGTTTTGGGACAACCCCGACATTTCGGGGTTTTGGGAATTATTGTTCTGCAGAAACATTCCCAAAACCCCGAAATGTCAATTCGGGGTCAATTTCTTCAAAAATCATCGCTGTCTACAAACTCAACTAAAGTCGTGTTCGATTGAAGTTTTCGTGTTATCCACGTATCTTCAATCTACACCTTCTGACAATCATCGGACGTTGTGCATCCTGCCATGCACTACTTGCTTTACCTATACGCGATTTAGTTCTCCTTCCCTTTGTAAAGGACAAAAGCGCCCGATATGTATGCTTCGATCAGGTTCTTAATCACACGATCCAGTAACTTTGCCATTCAATCAGATAAATGCAATCAATAGTTTGACTAGATCACAGATGCTGCTACAGTATTGAACTAATCACATAAGTTATAGCCCCCCCAGATCTGATAGTTTCTACTATGTGAGCGATGAATTTGCGAGCGATAACCGTCGTTGAGAACTAAAACAGTTATACGACGACTTACTATTTTATATCGTTCTAGAAGTGCCCCGCGGCTTCGCGTTAAATTAAGTATAAGAAGTTTTCATTTAATTTTTTTTTTCGTAAAACCTATCTATCAAAAAATTACATCAAAAAGAATTAGACAAATCGGTCCAGCCGTTTTCAAGTTATCGTGTGACTAAGGGAAATAGAGACTCATTTTTATAAAACCTAAAAAACCATATTGATTTTCAGACTTTGCAATACTCTTTCTTAGGGGTGGAATTTCGAAAATCCTGCATAATGTATTTACAGAAGTACATAAGTAAAGTATCGAATATAACAAGACTATCTAATCTTGTTTCTCTTTACACTTACTTACAAACTTTGAACCCCCGTTCAATCTCCTAAAGGGATGAATTTTGGAAAATCCTTTCTTAGAAAGTGAAAGTGAAAGTGAAAAAGTTTATTAATGACACTTAGGTATTAAAAAAGATACAAAATAAAAGTACAAAAACTTAAGATTTATGCGTATAAATCTTTGACAAAAGTGTCACTAATCGGCCTCACCTCAGCATAACTGTTGGTCTAATGACCAACGATGGTCTTCCGGTGATGCCGGTCGGCGACGTCACGTTACAGGCTAACAGGTAACAGTAATAACATACATACAGGCTACAGGTACAGGTACATAAAACAGTAAAAAAATAATATGAAATAGAAGTTTTATTAGATGCACGTCGTAATGTCAAGTCAAAGTCAAATTGAAGTAATAGTCCGTTCCAAGTCACACAGTCAGACACCCTCGGTAAATAAGTAGACTTTACTGAAAGCTATTCCTTTTTTTTTTGTAAACGCAAATGTTTTTCGCGATGTGCTATTTCCCTACTCTCGTGCACGTTCCTCGGCACCCAATAGATTATAATCTACATTTATTACACATCAACTTGCTCGCAGAAGAATACAAATTGCATGTTTTAGGATAAATGCATGAGTGCACACCATTTCACGTCCCCGTCAAAACCTTCCATAGTCTGTGAAACGTAGATGGAAAATTAAAAAGATTTGACATTAAAATAACAATAATAATATGAGAAGGATAAAAGGTGGACGCCATTTGACATTTTTCTGGATTCTGACATTTATGACATTGACATGTAGTTATCTGTGAACCACTCAGGAATCGCTGACCCACCGGTGGGTCAAGAACAATTACAAGCAATTCCGTCAAGCTTCACGGACCCACCGGTGGGTCAGCTTAGCCAACTTATGTTATGTGTGTGTAAAATGAATATTATTCCTTTCCCTTCCATTAGAAGATAATTTATGTTTAAATGTCTATTGAGAAATGTTTACAATATATTCAAACATCGGCAACTGAAGAATATGCTGGCTAAACTAGGAATAATAACTTGTTATATTATGCCATATTCTGACTTATTCTAGCAAATGAATAATTTTGTATAATAAAGTAAGTAAGTTTGTCTATCCTATAGAACACTGGTTTCATGAATTAGAGTTTCCTGTATTTTTTGATGAACATAAATATTTTTTTTTAAATTAATTCTAAAACTATGAATATTTTGCAGGTTCCTCAGCGGTGGTGGAATATTATTCCCAACATTTTGTAGCTGAATAGCGGAAACTGCCACGATAAGCAGCGGAGCTGTGGGCTTGAGTGGAGAGCTGCGGAGCGCACTGTCGGGATTCAACAGACCTATGGCTGGAGCGCCAGGACAATTTATTGTATAAATACGATGGTTCTTTAAATTTAATTACTCCAAAAAGGAGACATGCTAAATGGAGTTTTCTACGGTGCTTCATTTTCAGAATGTTATGTTTGTTGAGGAATGGTGTCACATGAGCTCTGAACGGTATGTCGAAACAAAAACGTGCACATGCATTTTGCACTCTTTGTATAAGTTTTTGTGTTCGTGTTAAAAGTCTAGGGCCAAAAACAATATCCATATAATTTAACTTGGATAATATCAAAGACTCAACAAGCTCGATGCGCAAGTTTTCCTTCAAATAAGGTCTTATACGATAAATAATTTTAAGTTTCTCAAAGCAACTCTGAACACATTTGGAAATATGTTGCTCATATCTTAAATTGCAATCCATAAATAATCCTAAGTTGCGAGCCTCATATACACGTTCAATAGGACTGTTTCTGAGAATAACACTAACAGAGGGTCTAATTTTAACCAGGACAAAATACTGGCAAGGTCATCATTAAGTTTGGCAATCGCACTGTCTATATCGCTAGGTTTGCATGAGATGTACAACTGAGTATCGTCAGCATAAATATGAAACCTGCAGTGTTTTATATGGTTTTTGATATCTGCCGAATACAAAATAAAAAGGATTGGACCCAAAATTGATCCCTGAGGGACTCCTCGTTTTACTGCAACTGCATCAGATACAGCAGTAGTGCCATCAATCCGCCTTAGTTTTACATATTGGTAACGATTGCTAAAATAGCTATGAAACCTCACTGTCAAAACCATAGTAGTGCAATTTTGACATCATAAGGTTTATATTTAAACAATCAAATGCCCTGAAGTAGTCGAGAAGAACAAGTACTGTGCACATGCCTTCATCCTGTGCACAGAGTATATCATCGGTGACATCAAGCATAGCAGCTACTTTGCCGCGCCCCTTTCTGAACCCTGACTGTTCCTCCGGCAAAATATTATTCATACTTAGCGGATGCCTACGTCATTAACTATCTGAATGCTAAATTTAAGCATAATTTTGAGGGCCCAGTGGTGCAATCGGGAGAACGCTTGCCTTTAATACCAGAGGTACCGAGTTTGAACCGCCGTGCACCAATGGATTTTTCTATCGAAAAACTTATGTGCGCTCTTCACAGTGGCCCTCCGGTGAAGGAAAAACATCGTTAATAAACCAACAACCTCCGCATGGTGGTAGGACACTATTTGGTGTCCGCCTGGCCAGCTACCACCCTCAAGTTAGAAAATCTGTCACCAAACATCTAATGTGTTCCGGCAGCTATCCTTGAGAGCCAGTTCCCATTCTAGGCCTAGCGTGCTTACCATCTTCGACCGCATCATCACTCATTCATTCATTCATTCGAAATTGCGGGAAAACCGCCACTTGGAAGAAAACCCGACGATTAGACAAATACGATGATATTTCTAGAATTCAATAGCTAAGATAGATTCACAAAACACAAATGAATAGAATTTACACTAGATATATAATAAAAACTAAAATTCACCAACAGAAAATAAAATTTCAAAACACAATCTAGCGTCAGCATTCCAAGCGTCATAATGGCGTCTATGGTCGACCTAAGGCGTTTTCATTAAATAGTTTTCATTGTGCGGGGAATAAAATATAGTTCAATATGGCATTTTATAAATAGAATATTTCTTCATCAAGCGTGTAAGACCAAAAAATGGTTACAATTTCTAATAGTATGCGCTGTAAATATAGAAAAAAAAAGTTGGCTAGGCTGACCCACCGGTGGGTCCGTGATGTCTGAGTGGTTAACCCTGTTAGGGGTGGAATTTCAAAAAAGCCTGAAACACGTGCTTACTTATTTATTTACAGAAGTACTTATGTAAAGATTCGAATTAAAAATACTATCTAATCTTGTTATTTATTAAACCTCCAAATATACGCTCAAAACCCTCCTATACTCCTTCCTCCGCTGTGCGTTGTCTCTAAGTCAGTCAGTATGTCAGGACAAAGAGTCTTAGAGTATTAGATACGTTTTGACACTATCTCACCAGTTGGAAAGTAATGGTGCAGTCGAGAATAGAAGCACACTAGACCTATAATGGGAACTAGCTCTCAAATACAGCTGTCGGAACACATTAGATGTTTTGGCGACAGATTTTCCAACTTTAAGATGGTAGCTGGCCAGGCAGACACTAGATGATCTTACACCATGTGAACTGGCTTTAGTGTAATCCGCAGAGTAGGGCTATCTCATGTATCTCATGCTGCCTTCCACGATCCAATGATCTTCCCGTAAATGACAATGAACGAATCTCCCCATAGATTTTCAATCTAATTTGCATTAAAAACCAAGTGTAATTGCAAACATTAATAATACTTAAATTCAAAATTTAAAACCACCCTCGACTGATTTTTATATGTATAATTTGTTCATTGAGACCATTCCAATGAGCTTAAATACGATATCTCAGACGAGGACTTGAGAATATTCTGCAGATTCAAGGAGATGTCTTGTTTCAGCATTAGATTATGTTTACCATATTATATTCTTGCAATATCAGTGAAGTAACAGGATACTGAATTTCAATGGCAGCAGTGTGACAGGTAAGTAGTGCGCCGAATCGCCATTTTGATTTTCTTGACGTCCGCGGTCAAAGTACTACGAGTTTACTAACGGCTGAACGGATTTTCATGAAACAAAGCTAAGAACACTCTCGATGAAGACACCTATCAAACAAAAAATACTAAATGAAAATCGGTTCATTCGTTTGGGCGCTACGATGCCACAGACAGACACACAGATACATAGATACACACGTCAAACTTATAACACACCTTCTTTTTGCGTCGGGAGTTAAAAACCATTATCTTCCTAGTACATACCATACATAAAACATGTATTTATTTGATACAAATATAGGTTAATCAAATGAAAATCGTGACTGAATCAACTTAAACTGCAACTAATGAAAGCTTTGCTTAATTAAAAAAGGCTACTCGATAAATTGCTTGATATATATTTTTAGAACCATCAGGCGGAATTAAATAATGTTATTTACTTCGGCATCGGTATTCCACGCGTACGGAACAATTTAATTACGGTAGTTTATACGAGTAGGTACTACCTATGTTAATTAGCATATATAGCATAGCATAAGCATTTTCAAACGAGCGACTTCTATACAGGTTTTCTATTCGTCTGGTTTTAGGGTTCCGTACCCAAAGGGTAAAACGGGACCCTATTACTAAGACTCCGCTGTCCGTCTGTCTGTCTGTCTGTCTGTCTGTCCGTCTGTCACCAGACTATAGCTCATTAACCGTGATAGTTAGACAGTTGAAATTTTCACAGATGGTGTATTTCTGTTGCAGCTAGAACAACTAATACTAAAAACAAAATAAAATTAAAAATTAAAGGGGGTCCCCATACAAAAAACGTGTTTTTAAACGCCATCTATCTAAATAGTTTTGGCAAAATGACATAGATGGCGCTAGTAAACGAGCCCCGTCTCTCTAGATCGCGACCAAACCAAATATTCTGGGTAATATCAATTAATCAAATATATGAGGTTGAAACTCTGTTATGTTTCGTATTGTACGGAACCCTCCCTAAGTGTGCGATAGGAGACGCGATGCTGACTCGCACTTGGCCAGTTTTATTGTTTTCTATGTTTGTTATGCTATTACTGCGCCAGTAGGCTATTACACCTATTTTTGAAAAGTGTCTCAATTAGATTCTATAGTGCTAATGAACTAATGAACCACAAAAAAAATTCTAAAACATTTTTAATCGTTTAGTGCCATAAAAATGCATTTAAATTTTACATTTTCAAATTTCGCGCGTAATTTGACGATAACACTGGACGCAGTGGACGCCATATTGCTCTGTGGTCATGACGTCATTTGGCTACGTAAAAAAATACAGTGATATGATAGTTGACAGTTGACACTTCTAAGCCGTATGACGTAATATTATGGCGACTACAAGCGACTACTATTTAAATGTGTTATTAAAGTTTAATAACACTATTGAATAGTAGTTGTAAATATTAAACAGATAAAAAAACTGAAACTTTGAATTAAATTTTAAAATGTTTGCTATTTCATGAACAAAAACTAACGTTTTCCGACTGCTTTTTGCCGAAGCTATCTAAATCTATACTAATATTATAAAGAGAGAACATTTGTATTTTTGTATGTTTGTAATGATTTGGCTCAAAAACCACTGGACCGATTTAAAAAATTCTTTCACTAATATATAGAATGGACTTTCGAAATAAAATAGGCTATATATTATCCCGTTTAAATCAAAGGTACATTCATGGAGACCTAATTTGCAACCTAAGTCGACAAAAAAACGGTCGAAAAAACACGTTTCTTACGAACGCTGCTCAATTGAAAACAGATGGAAGAATATTTTCTATGGAAGAGTTGTACTACTTAATAAGAACTACAAAAAAGTCCGCGACAGCATATGTCTATCTCTGAAGGTTGACTCACAGTAACCATTTTAATCTTCAATTTTTCTTAAAAAATATTACTTAACTTCCAGGGCTATTATCAAGTATGTAGTATTAATCCTTATCCAAATAATTACGTTATTTAGCTTGGCCACATATTATAGATTAAAATTGTCCTTTACAGTATATCATTCTAATGAAAACTCTAGAAGATATCACGGATTTCACATACACGCATCGCAAAATTAATAAAATATTTGCAGTGAAACCACAGATTAGGTCATAGTTACTAGGAAAATATTATTATAAGCTTAGCTATGCTGTAGATCCCCACCGATCACAATCAATTTGAAGTCAATATAGTATAATAATATGATATATTGTACAGAATAATATTCATCTATATATATAATAACTAGCTGTTACCCGCGGCTTCGCCCGCGTTATTTGTGTCTTTTAGACCATTGAGGTCTAGATCGATGATCTCTTAGGCCAAATCACCATAGGCCCTCAAAGTCGAACTCAATATCTTCTATTGTTAAAGTCATTAATCATTTTGGTTAGGTTAGTATACGAAATTGTGCTGTTTAAATGTTTGACTCAATACAACAGTTCCTAAAACATTTTTTACAAAGAAAATAAGGTGAATAGCTGCGCGAGCGTAGCGAGCGATATTATTGGGCGAGTGAAAATATTTTATGGCGTTTTATAACCCTGACAGTTTAATGACCTAATCGTCAAGTCAATATAGATGACTCTTAGGTCGAACTCGATATCGTCTATTGTTGAAGTCATTAATCATTACTTGGTACTTGGTAAACCTAACGAAGGTTTAGCAGCGAGCGCGAAAATTTTTACGTCATTATATGACCCTGGTAGTTTTTATAACCTACTAAATCTACTAATCTACTGCAGATATTATTATATAAAGTTGAAATCGCTATTTATTTATCAAATGTTGTAAATTTTCCCCTATATTGGTTTGTATATTAAACTTAGTTAGTAAGTCTTTAATTAGTAGGGTAGGTAAGTATCTTTAGGAAGTAAAGTTAGTAGGTATATTAGTTTTTTGCTTTTAACTTATATTAGAAACACCTCCGTCTATTGTCTTCTTTTCTATAAGTCCTCTCCATCCAAAGGTTGCCGGAAGAAATCGCTTTCAGCGATAAGGCCGCCCATTGTAACACTAATAAAATGAATGATTTGTATGTTATTTTTTAAGTTATGAGGTGTGACAATAAAGAATTTTCTATGTTCTATCTTCTATCTAAATCAACACCGATGACCCTAGGGTTAAACTTGATATCCACTTATTTTAAGGTAAAAATGCATTATGATTATTGAAGGTAGTACTGTTTCAATTTATAAACTCGTTTTGATACATGTGGCTATTGAAATACAAAAAATGCTGAATTATAACCTACAAAGTAGACAAAACAAAGGTTTGCGCGAGCGCAGCGAGAGCTATCAATGCGCGAGCGCAGCGAGCGCGAAAATTTTTACGTCATTTTATGACCCTGACAGTTTTTATGACCTACGAAGTTAACACCGATGACCCTAAGGTTAATAAAATAAAGGTTATAAATAAACATGATATCCACTTATTTAAAGGTAAAAATCATTATGATTATTGAAGTCTGTACTGTTCCAATTTATGTGATGTTTTGATGAATGTGGCTATTAAAATACAAAAGTTGCTGAAATGTATCCAACAAAGTACATATAACAAATGCTTGCGAGCGCTATAACAGCGCGAACGAAGCGAGCGTGAAAAATGTTTACGACCTTTTATGACCCTGACAGTGTTTATGACCTTTTAAGTTAACACCGATGAGACAAAGGTTTAACTTGATTTCCACTTATTTTAAGGTAAAAAATCATTATGATTATTGAAGGTTGTAACTGTTCCAATTATAAACTCATTTTGATGCATGTGGCTATTAAAATACAAAAAATGCTGTAATATTACCTACAAAGTAGATAAAACAAAGGTTTGTGCGAGCGCAGCGAGTGCTATCAATGCGCGAGCGAAGCAAGCGCGAAAATTTTTACGTCATTTTATGACCCTGACAGTTTTTATGACCTACCAAGTCAACACCGATGACCCTAAGGTTAAACTTGATATCCACTTATTTTAAGGCAAAAATTCATTATAATTATTGAAGGTTGTACTGTTTCAATTAATAAACTCCTTTTGATGCATGTGGCTATTAAAATACAAAAAATGCTGAAATATTACCTACAAAGTAGATAAAACAAAGGTTTGAGCGAGCGCAGCGAGAGCTATGAGTGCGCGAGCGAAGCGAGCGCGAAAATTTTTACGTCATTTTATGACCCTGACAGTTTTTATGACCTACCAAGTCAACACCGATGACCCTAAGGTTAAACTTGATATCCACTTATTTTAAGGTAAAAATTCATTATGATTATTGAAGGTTGTACTGTTTCAATTAATAAACTCCTTTTGATGCATGTGGCTATTAAAATACATAAAATGCTGAATATTACCCGCAAAGTAGATAAAATAAAGGTTTGCGCGAGCTCAGCGAGAGCTATGAATGCGCGAGCGAAGCGAGCGCGAAAATTTTTACGTCATTTTATGACCCTGACAGTTTTTATGACCTACTAAGTCTAGACCGATGAATCTAAGGTTTAACTTGATATCCACTTATTTTAAGGTAAAAATCATTATGATTATTGAAGTCTGTACTGTTCCAATTTATGTGATGTTTTGATGAATGTGACTATTAAAATACAAAAGTTGCTGAAATGTATCCAACAAAATACATATAACAAATACTTGCGAGTGCCATCACTGCGCGAGCGTAGCGAGCGCGAAAATTGTTTACGACCTTTTATTACCCTGACAGTGTTTATGACCTTCTAAGTCAACACCGATGACCCTAAGGTTAAACTTGATAGCCATTTATTTTAAGGTAAAAATTCATTATTATTATTGAAGGTTGTACTGTTTCAATTAATAAACTCCTTTTGATGCATGTGGCTATTAAAATACAAAAAATGCTGAAATATTACCTGCAAAGTAGATAAAATAAAGGTTTGCGCGAGCGCAGCGAGAGCTATGAATGCGCGAGCGAAGCGAGCGCGAAAAGTTTTACGTCATTTTATGACCCTGACAGTTTTTATGACCTACTAAGTCTAGACCGATGAATCTAAGGTTTAACTTGATATCCACTTATTTTAAGGTAAAAATTCATTATGATTATTGAAGGTTGTACTGTTTCAATTAATTAACTCGTTTTGATGCATGTGGCTATCAAAATACAAAAAATGCTGAAATATAACCTACAAAATAGACAAAACAAAGGTTTGCGCGAGCGCAGCGAGAGCTATCAATGCGCGAGCGAAGCGAGCTTGAAAATATTTACGTCATTTTATGACCCTGACAGTTTTTATGACCTACTAAGTCAACACCGATGACCCTAAGGTTAAACTTGATATCCACTTATTTAAAGGTAAAAATCATTATGATTATTGAAGTCTGTACTGTTCCAATTCATGTCATGTTTTCATGAATGTGGCTATTAAAATACAATAATTGCTGAAATGTTTCCTACAAAGTAGATATAACTAATGCTTGCACGACCGGAGCGAGCGCTATTACTGCGCGAGCGTAGTAAGCGCTATCACTGAAAACGAAACTGAAATCACGAAAAATGTTTACGACCTTTAATGACCCTGACAGTTTTTATAACCTACTAAGTTAACACTGATTACACAAAGGTTAAACTTGATATCCAATTATTTAAGGTTAAAAATCATTATGATTATTGAAGATTGTACTGTTTTAATTTACGAACTCGTTCTGATGCATGTGGCTATTAAAATACAAAAGTTGCTGAAATATTACCTACAACGTAAATCAAACAAATTATTGCGCGAGCGCAGCGAGCGCTATCACTGCGCGAGTGAAGTGGGCGCAAAAAAATTTACGTTTTGTGACGCTGACAGTTTTTATAACCTACCAAGTCAACACCGATGACCCTAAGGTTAAATGTGGCTGTTAAAACTCGAATGCTTATGAAATACTTCCCACAAAGCAGATAAAACACGTTGGGCAAGCAAAGCCATCGCGTAAATTTTGATGACTTTTAATGACCCTGACAGTTTTATGGCCTAATTAAGGCACTTATTAAGTTTAGTCATAATCTATGAACCTAAGGCCAAACTTTTATGATTATGCAAACTCTATGTAAAGTTAACAAAAAATATAGGTACCCACACTTAACTGCCGAAAAAAAGTATTCTTTGCCCTTTTATGCCCTATTCAATGTGTTTGTACAAAATTTCATCTGAATCGGTCAAGCCGTTTGGCCAAATAGAGGCCACACATTTACAAAATTCCATAATAAAAATATAGACAACCGAAATCTCCACCCAAAAAAAAGTATTCGTTGCCCTTCTGTCTTTTTGACTGTCTGTGTACAAAATGTCAGCTTAAATGGTTAACCCGACCGAGAGTAGGCCACACATTTATATACTTCAATTTAAAAATTCTGGACACCTGGACTCGACTGCCAGAAAAAAAGTATCCTATGTGATTCTATGCAATATGAACTGTAATATGTATAAAATTTCAGCTGAATCGGTCAAGCTGTTTAGCTGATAAGAGGACACACATTCACAAAATTTATTATTATTAATCAAAAATATCTGGACTCGAAAGCCAAAAAAAAGTATCCTATATCCTATTCTACCCTATGAACTGTCTTTATACAACATTTCAAGCAAATCGGTCAAGCCATTTATTCGAGAAGAGATCTTATATTTACAAATTTCAATTAAAAAGTTTGTACCCTCTGACTCGATAGCCTGAAAAAAAGTATTCTATATTCTATTCTGCCTTTTGAACAACATTTCAGGCAAATCGGTCAAGCTGTTTATTCGAGAAGAGGTCTTATATTTACAAAATTCAATTAAAAATATCTGGACCCCCTGACTCGACAGCCAGAAAAAAATTATCCTTTATCCTATTCTGCCCTATGACATATATTCGCACAAAATTTCAGGCAAATCGGTCAAGCCGTTTATTCAAGAAGAGATCTTATATTTACAAATTCCAATAAAAAATATTTGTACCCTCTGACTCGATAGCCAGAAAAAAGTATTCTATATTCTCTTCTGCCTTTTGAACTGTCTTTAAACAACATTTCAGGCAAATCGGTCAAGCTGTTTATTCGAGAAGAGGTCTTATATTTACAAAATTCAATTAAAAATATCTGGACCCCCTGACTCGACAGCCAGAAAAAAAGTATCCTATATCCTATTCTGCCCTACGAACTGTCTCTATACAACATTTCAGGCAAATCGGTCGAGCCGTTTATTCGAAAAGAGATCTTATATTTACAAAATTCAATTAAAAATATCTGAACCCCCTGACTCGACAGCCAGAAAAAAAGTATCCTATATCCTATTCTGCCCTATGACATGTATTCACACAAAATTTCAGGCAAATCGGTCAAGCCGTTTATTCAAGAAGAGATCTTATATTTACAAATTCCAATTAAAAATATTTGTACCCTCTGACTCGATAGCCAGAAAAAAAGGTTTCTATATTCTATTCTGCCTTTTGAACTGTCTTTAAACAAAATTTCAGGCAAATCGGTCAAGCCGTTTATTCAAGAAGAGGTCTTATATTTACAAAATTCAATTAAAAATATCTGGACCCCCTGACTCAATAGCCAGAAAAAAAGTATTCTATATTATTTTCTGCCTTATGAACTGTCTTTATACAACATTTCAGGCAAATCGGTCAAGCCGTTTATTCAAAAAGAGATCTTATATTTACAAAATTCAATTTAAAATATTTGGACCCCCTGACTCGATAGCCAAACAAAAATTATCCTATATCCTATTCTGCCGTATGTTCTATCTTTGTACAAAATTTCAGCCAAATCGGTCAAGCCGTTTGACCGTGAAGAAGTCCCAAACAAACAAACAAACAAACAAACAAACAAATAAACAAACTGACTTTCGCATTTATAATATTGGTGTTGACTAGAAGTGCCCCGCGGCTTCGCCCGCGTTAAAAACTGATTTTATTTACTCAAAACTTTTCTTTTGTAAAAACGATTCTAGCATTAAATACATAAAATAAGAATTAGCCAAATCGGTTCACCCGTTTTCATTTTATCGCGTGACTAAGGCAATTCGGGATTCATATTTATAAAAACCTAAAAACCCAAATTTTCAGACTTTGTTACCTAGGTACCCCATTTCAAAAAATCCTACAACACGTACTTTATCTCATCTTATTTCGCCATACAAACTTTGAATCCCCGTTCAGTATTCGGGAGGAATTTTTAGAAAATCCCTTCTGAGTGGGGATACCTACGTCATAATAACTGTCTGCATTCTAAATTTCAGCGCAATCCGAAACAATATTGATTTTTGGACTTTGTTACCCCAGTTTATCCTCTTAGGGTGGCATTTTGTACTTGTTTGTACTTGTGTGAAATATCGAATAAAATGACTATCCAAACTTTGTACCCTCGCTTCATCCCCATGAAGAGAGAAATTTGAAAAATTCTTTCTTAGCGGATACCTAAGTCAAAATACTTACACAAACACTACAAACACTTCACCCTTTTAGGGGTGCAATTTCGAAAGAGCCTGAAACACGTATTTACTTACTTAAGTACTTGTGTTAAGTTTTGAATATAAAAGACTATCTAATCTTGTTTCTCCATACGAGCTTTGAACCCCCGTTTCATCCCCTTCAGGGGTGAATTTTGGAAAATCCTTTCTCAGATGGAACTAACGTCGTAATAACTATCTGCATGCCAAATTTCAGCGCAATCCAAAACAATATTGAATTTCACACTTTGTTACCCCATTTCCACCCTCTTAGGGGTGGAATTTCGAAAAAAACCTAAAAAAACGTGTTTGCTTATTGATGTCCTGAAGCACTTGTGTGAAGTTTCGAATAGAAAAGACTATCTAATATTGTTTCTCCATAGAAACTTTGAACCCCCGTTTCATCCCTTTAAGGGGTGAATTTTGAAAATTCCTTTCTTAGCTGATACTAACGTCATAATAACCACCTGTATGCCAAATTTCAGCGCAATCCAAAACAATATTGATTTTCAGATTTTGTTACCCCATTTCACCCTCTTAGGGATGGAATTTCGAAAAAACCTAAAACACGTGTTTACTTATTTATGTCCTGAAGCACTTGCACATGTTTACTTATTTATGTCCTGAAGCACTTGTGTGAAGTTTCGAATAGAAAAGACGATCTAATATTGTTTCTCCATAGAAACTTTGAACCCCCGTTTCATCCCTTTAAGGGGTGAATTTTGAAAATTCCTTTCTTAGCTGATACTAACGTTATAATAACCACCTGTATGCCAAATTTCAGCGCAATCCAAAACAATATTGATTTTCAGACTTTGTTTCCCCATTTCACCCTCTTAGGGGTGGAATTTCGAAAAAACCTAAAACACGTGTTTACTTATTTATGTCCTGAAGCTTGTGTGAAGTTTCGAATAGAAAAGACGATCTAATATTGTTTCTCCATAGAAACTTTGAATCCCCGTTTCATCCCTTTAAGGGGTGAATTTTAAAAATTCCTTTCTTAGCTGATACTAACGTCATAATAACCACCTGTATGCCAAATTTCAGCGCAATCCAAAACAATATTGATTTTCAGACTTTGTTACCCCATTTCACCCTCTTAGGGGTGGAATTTCGAAAAAACCTTAAACACATGTTTACTTATTTATGTCCTGAAGCACTTGTGTGAAGTTTCGAATTGAAAATACTATCTAATAATGTTTCTCCATAGAAACTTTGAATCCCCGTTTCACCCCCTTCAGGGGTGAAATTTGAAAAATCCTTTTTCAAAGCTAACTAACGTTGTAATAATTATCTGCATGCCAAGTTTTATTGCAATCCGAAAAAATATTGATTTTTCACACTTTGTTACCCCATTTCACCCTTTTAGGAGAGGAATTTCAAAAAAACCTGAAACACGTATTTACTTATTTTTGTATTGAAGCACTTGTGTGAAGTTTCGGATAGAAAAGACTATCTAATCTTGTTTCTCCATACAAACTTTGAACCCCCATTTCATCCCTTTAAGGGGTGAATTTTGAAAAATCCTTTCTTAGTACACCCCTACGTACTAAGACAAATATACCCTCAAAATTTCAAGTCTCTACGACCAGCGGTTTAGGCTGTGCGTTGTCTGTCAGTGAGTCAGTCAGTATGTCAGGACAAAGATTCTTATAGTATTAGAAGATATCTTTATTGCACAATAAACATAAACAAAAGTAACAGAAAACAGTATCTAAGACATCGGTTATACTGTACAATGGACGGTATTTTCGCTAACTTAGAGCGATCACAGACATCCAGACAATTCATGATGATGATGATCACATGATCTTCAGACAACCTGGATGGACAGGATTAATAAGAAGACTTAATCGTTTACCATCAAGCGAGTTTCGCGCTTGTCCTGTAACCTAATTAGAAATAATAAAAACATATTTGCACGTCTGCTTGCAGTAGTAATACTGTCTCAGCAAATATAATTTGAGATCATCTTGTTTATTAGTATTCTTGCAAATACAATATTTTCATGCAGTAACGCCATCTATACGCCAGGCCGGGTACTTGTGGGACTACAAATGATTTGATAATATCATGAAAAATAAAAACATTTAGCTGTTGGACTAACAAGACACTTGACTCTAACAGAATTTTTTTCTCTCTTTCAGTAATCCTGGCCGTCGCAATTCCAGATTTGGAACTCCTAATCGGTCTCGTCGGCGCCATTTTCTTCTCAACTCTGGGCCTACTGATCCCACTAGTGGTACAGACAGTCCACAACTGGGAAAGGGGTCTGGGACGTTGGAACTACGTTCTGTGGAAGAATGGACTGTTGTTATTGGTTTACTTTATTGTGCTTCTATCTGGATGCTACAGTGCTATCAGTGAAATTGTTAGTAAACTTGCAAAATAGTTGTTTTTGTTTTTGTTTATTGACAAGCCAAGATTATCGGGCCTTAGCTAGTTTCCATTTCACCTATTAGAAAGTATTTTCATGTCCTAATCTACTATATTGGCTGTTTACGTGTAAAATTACCGCCACCCTCATGTTAGAAAATCTGTCGCCAAACATGTAATGTGTTGCGGCAGCTATGCTTTTGAGAGCCAGTATCCAATATATAAAGCCTAGCGTGCTACCATCCTTAATCATGACTAACCAACAGGCGTATTTGGGAAGTCTACGAGCAAAAGTTGTTCTAACTTTTGGCAGTGCTTGTTTTTGTGGACGTTTTCTCCTTCCAGTGTCTGTTTGTACTTGGTGAGTTTGTACTTGGTGGTACTTGGGAGACGCTTGTCTATAGCTCGCGCAATGAATAGTTGACGCACTGTCAGGACTGAAGTGTCTTTGAAAAGCTGTTCGATTGGGTACAGCCGAGGTTTGCCCGTCATCACTTTGAGAACAGCACGTTGTGCACGTTTCAGCTCAATCATGTGAGACTTAGCAGCTCCACCCCACATACTGATGCAGTACTGAAGAAGAGACTGACACAGTGAGGTGTAAAAGAGTTTCTTGGTTTCAGCAGATGCTGCCGGTCTAAGAGACTTCATGATGTAGATAATCCTGCGCACCCTTTTTGAAGTATGTGTAATATGTTTTTAAAGGTTAGATTCTGGTCAACTAAGACTCCCAGATACTTGATTTGATCGACTCTATCAATACTTTTGCATTTGCAGGTCTTAGCTACGGATATGTCTTTTTGAGACGGGTTGCAGATGTTGCATTCTTTATTAGGTATACGCAGGTGTGATATCTCTGGACATGTAGCTCTTGTGATGTGAAACGTAATGAAAGCTGTTTTGTTGACGCTTAAAGTGAGCAGATTTGAGTCTAGCCAGTTTGCCAGGGCTGACAAACCGGCTTCAGTTGCAGTTATAGTACCCGCCCAATCCTTCCCATGGGAGATAGCTACTGTGTCGTCGGCATAACATATTAGCTCTGCATTTGGAATCGCGAGCCTAAAGATGTCATCCATGTAGATAGTGAACAGTGTTGGTGACAGGATGCTACCCTGCGGCACGCCAAAACTGATATTTACTTTGTCACTGGCATAATTATTAACTCTGATACACTGTTGTCTGTTTGACAGGTAACTTGTAAACCAACTTAGCGCGCATCCCCTTATCCCAAGGCATTCCAGTTTTCTGAGTAAGAGCACCGATGAAACCGTATCGAATGCCTTAGCCAGGTCTAGAAACACCCCAATACATTTCTGTCCACCATCCAAGTAAGATGACACAGTCAGTCTCCGTCAGCAGTTCTATGGCGTCCTCCGTGGATTTCCCTCTTCTGAATCCAAATTGCCGGTTTGATAGGTAGTCATATTTTTCTAGGTAATCGATTAGTCTTTTATTCACTAATTTTTCCAGGATCTTCGAAAGAATACAGAGGAGGGAAATGGGCCTATAATTATCAGGATTAGATTTGGATCCACCTTTGTGAATAGGTGTGACAATGGCAGTCTTCCATTGCTCAGGGAAAACACCTGTAGCCAAACTTAGGTTACATATATGCGTCAAGGGCTCCAGAATAGCCTCTCGAGCATGTTTCAACAGACGGGGAGTAATGGCATCAATACCTGCGGCCCTGTTTATTTTAAGGTCATCAATAATTCGACTGATTTCCATGTAGTCTGTGGCAACCAAGAACAGAGGGTTTGGATTTTTGCTGATTGAGCTGATTTTGTGGCAGAGAGAGTCTTGCGTCGCTCTTAACCTGTCTAAAATAGAAAACGCTAGGTTCTCGCCTATATTGGAAAAGTGAGCGTTGCACATGTTTAGTGATGACTGTGGGCTACTACCTATTTGAAGGAGTTCGTGGGCATCATTGTTACGTTGGGGGAAGTGGCAGATGTCTTTAATGGTTTTCCATAGTAGTTTAGGGTTCTTGTGATGTTCTGTAAGTTTTTGGCTCTCATATTCAAATTTTCTTTAACGTAGTAGGTCGTTACAAAAGTTCTTATACCGTGTATATGTTTTTTTCAGCACATCATTGTTAGGCGATAATCTAAGTTGAAGATGAAGGCTGTCGCGATGACGCATGCACCTCAGTATACCCGGCGAAATCCAGGGTTTGAGTGTGAATTTTGAACGACTACATTTATATCTGACTGTGTGTTTTTCCACTATATGTTGAATGATTTGGGTAAATTCTTTTACGGCATCATTGACATTGTTGGTGGATAAAACACGCGACCAGTTTGTATTATTTAGTTCTATCACTACTTCTGCATGATTAGTTTTTGAGACTAGTCTATTACGTATCTTTTGTTTTTGCCTGCTTAGAGACAGCCCTATTATTACTAAGTCATGATCAGTAATACTGCTTTTGCATACAAGACCGATGGCTTTGTCTTTGGTTTTTATGAAACCGTGGTCAAGACAGGCTGTACCCCTTGTGGGGTTAGTAATGGCCTGAAGGCAGCCGTGTTCCGCCATTAAATCTTGGTACGTTTGGTTGTTGTACCCCAGGTTTTCATCCAACAGATTGATGTTGATGTCGCCGGTGACAATTAGAGTTTTAGTTGTTTTTAAGTTAGTGAGAGTCACTTCCAGTGAAGTTATAAAATCATCTAATTTTGTGAACGATGGGGACTTGTAGATGCCAATAATTTTGATGGACTGAGAAACGCTGACTACAACGCAGTTTGCATCAAGAAAAGTAGGCTCAACAGCGGTCGCAGACCAGGAGTTTTTTATAAAGACTATGACGCCACCGCATTTGTTAATTATGTTTTTAGTGGAGAAAACGTCATAACCAGGAAGTTGAAATATTTGCGATGACTCCTGCAGCCAACATTCTGTGAGCACTAGTGCGTCAAAGTCAGTAGAGAATTTAGCGGAATGTTTTATTACCAACTTGAAGGCGTCTGATTAATTTGATAGGTACTCGTACTTGGGAGTTGGCACACGTATGAAGAACCGATGAATAAATAATAAAGTTATAACTTTTTCCTAATAAAACCCAGGAAAAAAATTATACAAAATAAACATCGTCGATAATCGAATCGAGTCTGTTGATTATAATTACTTTTCATTTTAATCAATAAACTTAAAGTACGAACGCGACGTAAGGGCCGATAATATTAATCACACAAAAAAGCCCATGTCGAATACGTTGTCCCAAGTCTACACTTGACTTGAGGCTCTGAGGCTAAGAAATTTGTAGAAAATTCTTAGCCTCAGAGCCTCAAGATCCTGCTGTTATATTATACGAGTATATTATGCTGCTATTATATTTATCTTTATATATAGCGAATGAAAGGAAATCGTACGCTGATTCCAGACAGGCGTAAATCAGATACTTGCCGCGGCATCCTGTTAGCCGGACACGTGATAGGCAAATTTGTGCTCTCACACATAATTATAATCCATACTATAAATTTTAGTGTTATTTTCGTTTTTATTAAAAACTTACTAGCCCTTGATCAATTTATCGCAATAATTTTACTGCTGATTAAATAAAACCAACCTATTCTTTTATTAATTAAATGAAGATAAAGATAAAATACTTCGATAAGCTGTGAAATTCCGCACTATCGTTCTGACTATTTCATCAAAGAAAAACAAAACTGTTTACTTAGAAAGGCTTTCACTCAATGATCCCAATTAATATAAAAACTTGTAAAAATAATTAAAAATTCAATGATGGTTGGAGTGATGATGACCAGCATGTCGAATCAGTTGGACGCGGATATATCCTGTTTGAACTGAAAGCTCGGTTACAATTTGTTTGTTCCATTTGGCTGTCGTTAATTGAAGAGCTACATGGCGTACCGTTCTTAGTAACGTCTCAGACTTTGTCCAGTGCGGTTACTAACGTCTCTTATTTATCGTATTTTTAATACATATGTATATTTTGTGTAACTGCGTTCGTAGTATCGTTTAGTGAACAATCGCGTCCCTATCCCTACATTGTACACGAAGTACTACTGTACTACGAAGGTACATAAGTATAAAATGCTTAAGTAACGAAAATAATATATAACTACATAACATATATAACAAAACGAAAATAACACTTAAATTTACAGTATGGATTATTACTGTAAATTTAAGAGATATTTTCATTTTTATTAAAAACTACTTTGCCCGGCGAACTTCTTACCACCTAACAGACAATGACGTGTTACATTTTAGATGAACTTAACTTAAGCTTTTATGAACGTAATACAATGAATAATACAAAAGAGATACATAGTATTAATTATATTCTCTTTGAAAGATATAAGTTTAGTAATGTATTATATGGGGATGTAAGGGAGCACAAATACCACCTCAGTGCTCCCAGCCAACCTCACCTGCCCGTGGTGCATCCTTCTGACCAACTAACGAGGCTCTGGCGACCGACAAATGGCGGAATAACCATTTCAAATTATGGCGTAGCTAAATTCTACAGGCCGGTGATGGCCTGTAGAATTTAGCAGCGTCACCGGTGCGAGAAGTAACGTCTTGCAATCGCCAACACGCCTGCCCAGCGTGCCGATTAGGGCATATCCCTCCCAAGGGATGTAAGAAGTATGAAAGGTCACGATATGCCGCGGCCCCCAGTTCCCGGCCGCGCTGCCATTCCTGACCACGGCGGTAGTCACGATTACGGCAGGGCAGGGGGTGCTAAGAATCCCCGGGTTACGGTAGGCCGCCAAAACAAACTGACCCTCGGTACGTTTAATGGACGCACGATTCGGCTGAAAGATCATCTGGCGCAGCTGGAGGAGGTGCTGAAACACATTAGATGGCACATCCTGGGGTTATGCGAAGTCCGAAGACAGGGGGAGGATACCATAACCTTAGAATCGGGCCATCTTATGTACTACAGAGAAGGAGATCAGCCATCCCAAGGCGGCGTCGGGTTTCTGGTTAACAGGGTTCTCAGCGACAACGTTGTAGAAATCTCCAGTGTGTCGACCAGGGTAGCGTACTTCATAATTAAGTTAACCGAGAGGTACAGCCTCAGGTCAACGCAACGACTTCGACACACTTGGATGATGAGGTGGAGAGCATGTGTGAAGATATATCCAGAGCTTTACATACCACCTCCAAGACTCACTACAACGTTGTCATGGTAGACTTTAACGCCAAAGTGGGAGTACAGACTTGCGGCGAATCGTCTATAGGACCACACGGTTTTGGGAGTAGGAATCACAGGGGGCAAATTCAAGGGGCTCGTCAATTTCCTCGAGATAGAGGGGCTTTTCTTGATGAACTCGTTCTTCAAAAAACAGCCCCAAAGGAAGTGCAAGTGGCAAAGCCCCGATGCTGTGACTAAAAACGAGATAAACTTCATCATTACGTTATGATATGACAAAGGGTCTGTTCTCTCTTCCATTAGCCGAAGTGTTTCTGCCGACAGTTTGGACTTTTTGCCCGTACGCTTGCTCTCGCAAAACTTCGTGCCTTCATCCCTGAGGATTTCCACCACTTCTTCGAGTTTCTGGTCTACGTCATCTGTGGTTTCCAAGGCAGCGAATCGATTTAACAATTTTTAATTGGAATGTTTCGGACCCAACAACGGTTTGGAGTAGGTTGGGACGGAGTGTAGACTTCATCAATCGGAATCTCTCGGCTTTAAAGTCGATATCCAGAGAGCCTTGTACAAGTCGGTGATCACTTCCAGTATTAACCCTAGTAATCACTGAGACGTCTCTGAATATGCGCCGTTTGTCCGTAATGATGAAGTCAATCTCGTTTTTAGTCACAGTGTCGGGGCTTTGCCACGTCCATTTCCTTTGGGGCTGTTTCTCGAAGAACGAGTTCATCAAGAAAAACCCCTCTCTCTCGAGGAAATTGACAAGCATTTGCCCCCTGTGATTCCTACTCCCAAATCCGTGAGGTCCTATAGACGAATTGCCGCAAGTTTGTATTCCCACTTTGGCGATAAAGTCTTCCATGACAACGTTGTAGTGAGCCTTGGAGGTGGTGTGTAAAGCTCTGGAGATATCTTCATACATGTTCTCCACCTCATCATCCAAGTGTGTCGAGGTCAGTGCGTAGACCTGGATAACCTTGAGGCTGTACCTCTTGGTTAACTTAATTATGAGGTACGCTACCCTGGTCGACACACTGGAGATTTCTACAACGTTGTCACTGAGAACCTTGTTGACCAGAAACCCGACGCCGCCTTGGGATAGCTGATCTCCTTCTCTGCAGTACATAAGATGGCCCGATTCTAAGGTTATGGTGTCCTCTCCCTGTCTTCGGACTTCACATAACCCCAGAATGTGCCGTATTATGTGTTTCAGCTCCTCCTCCAGCTGCGCTAGATGATTGTCCAGCCGAATCGTGCGTCCATTGTACGTTGCGAGGGTCAGTTTGTTCTGGCGGCCTACCGTAACTCGGGGATTCTTAGCACCCCCCCCTGCCCTGCCGTTACCGTGACCTCCGCCGTGGTCAGGAATAGCAGGGCGGCCGGGAACTGGGGGCCGCGGCTTATTGTGACTTTCCATTTTGGTTTCATCCCTTGGGAGGGATATGCCCTAATCGCCACGCTGGGCAGGCGTGTTGGCGATCGCAGGACGTAGCTTCTCGCACCGCTGACGCTGCTGCCCGTCACCGGCCTGTAGAATTTGGCTACGCCATAGATATGAAATCGTTATACCGCCATTTGTCGGTCGCCAGAGCCCCGTCTGTTGGTCAGCAGGATGCACCACGGGCAGGTGAGGTTGGCTGGGTGCACCGAGGTCGTATTTGTGCTCCCTTACATCCCATTTGGCCATATGAGCGTGCGTAACTACGCTTCATTTTTAATACTGTGTGCGTGTTTCAAGCTAGTGTGCGGGATCGTTAAAGTGAGTGATTTGTGTTTGCAATGCGTGTTTACCTCGTCCCCCGTAAGTATCTGCACAAAAAAATTTTTGCGGATTACAACGTTAACATCTCCATTGGTAAATGCTCGAAGGGTTTACCGTATCGACGGAATAAACAATTGAACATCAAATGAATAGCAGTTTTGAAACCCAGGAACATTTTGGTAAATTATTTTTCTTATATACTTTTTTAGGTTAATTATTCATTGTTTTTAATACTTATTATCTTATTCCTGACAAAGACGATTCCAAAAGTACGCTAATCATAAAAATTGGTCCAGCCGTTCTTGAGTTATAAGTGTAGTAACTAACACGACTTTCTTTTATATATATAGACTTACTAGCCCGTGATCAATTAAGTAGTTACATAAGTATAATATGCTTAAGTAGATATATATAACTTATGTATCACGAACAAGAAATCTTAATATATATTACAAATAGACATTAATTATATCAACTGACAATTATAGTAATGTAATATAATATACTCGTACATGGCATGTTATTTTGGCACGCCTACAGTTTCCGTGATGAATAAACATTATATAATAAATAAACTAACTAAAAATATAGAATAAACAAACATTATAAATAAGACGCTTCAGATAAAATGACGACCTCATATTTCATATCGTAGATTAAGGCTGGAGATGAGGCAGCAGCCCATAACGTTATAATTCACCAAAATTACGCCCTTATTTGCTAATATGCTCCAATAATTATAGAGGGCTAACTAACTTTACGAATTAATACCATCATCACAATTTTTACGACGTAAGATTTCGCCAGGGAACACCTTGCCGTAAGCGTGGCGACGCTTTGCTGTAAGCGAGGCGACGCTTTGCTATAAGCGCGGCGACGCTATGCTGCAAGCGCGGCGACGCTTTGCTGTAAGCGCGGCGACGGTTTGCTGTAAGCGCGGCGACGCTTTGCTATAAGCGCGGCGACGCTATGCTGCAAGCGCAGCGACGCTTTGCTATAAGCGCGGCGACGCTTTGCTATAAGCGCGGCGACGCTATGCTGCAAGCGCGGCGACGCTTTGCTATAAGCGCGGCTACGCTTTGCTGTAAGCGCGGCGACGCTTTGCTATAAGCGCGGCGACGCTATGCTGCAAGTGCGGCGACGCTTTGCTATAAGCGCGGCGACGCTATGCTGCAAGCGCGGCGACTCTTTGCTGTAAGCGCGGCGACGCTTTGCTATAAGCGCGGCGACGCTATGCTGCAAGCGCGGCGACGCTTTGCTGTAAGCGCGGCGACGCTTTGCTATAAGCGCGGCGACGCTATGCTGCAAGCGCGGCGACGCTTTGCTATAAGCGCGGCTACGCTTTGCTGTAAGCGCGGCGACGCTTTGCTATAAGCGCGGCGACGCTATGCTGCAAGCGCGGCGACGCTTTGCTATAAGCGCGGCGACGCTTTGCTATAAGCGCGGCGACGCTATGCTATAAGCGCGGCGACGCTTTGCTGTAAGCGCGGCGACGCTTTGCTACAAGCGCGGCGACGCTTCCTTTACGTATAGTGTGTGATAACGCTAAGGCAGACCGCAGATTGGCTGATACACTAAAGACACTTGTAGGTCCCTCCTTTTTCGTTCACCACTGAGCATCGTTATGTCCCAGCCTCAACTTTTTTCCATCTCTTTGGGCTTTTACCCCTGTATCGTTTACCCTTTACTTTTCTAGTCACAATGATTATTTCCATATTATCATCCGCTTTTTAGCAAACTTGTAGGTAGTTTAGTGGTGTACCTTTATAGTTAGCGTGCTGAATCCACCATCTCACCTGATGGTAAGAAATGATTAGATTTATTAGTCTGAGTTCGAAAGACTTCGATTTAAAAACGTAATGTACATCAAACAATTTACTTCACACTATGTTATTCAAACAGCATACATCTAAGTTCCAAATACTCACTTTAAACGAAGAAAAAAACCATTTCAGGAGAGAAAAATAAAGTTTCTCGAAAGTACCTAAAGCTACATAATTACATCGTCACTTAATAGCAGTCATAATAGTAAAACGCTGGTAATAATAAACCTCTTAATCTACGAGTATATCTATACTAATATTATAAAGAGAGAACATTTGTATTTTTGTATGTTTGTAATGATTTGGCTCAAAAACTACAGGACCGATTTAAAAAATTCTTTCACTAACATATAGAATGGACTTTTGGAATGAAAATAGACTATATATTATCCCGTTTAAATTAAAGGTACAATCGTGGAGACCTAATTTGCAACCTAAGTCGAAAAAACACGTTTCTTACGAACGCTGCTCAATTGAAAATAGATGGAAGAATATTTTCTATGGAAGAGTTGTACAACTTATTAAGACCTACAAAAAAGTCCGCGACAGCATATGTCTATCTCTTAAGGTTGACTCACTGTAACCATTTTAATCTTTAATTGTTTGTTAAAAAATATAACATAACTTCCAAGGCTATTTTAAAGTATATAGTATTAATCCTTATCCAAATAATTACGTTAATTAACTTGGCCACATATTATAGATTAAAATTGTCCTTTACAGTATATAATTCAAATGAAAACTCTAGACGATATCACGGATTTCACATACACGCATCGCAAAATTAATAAAATATCTGCAGTGAAACCACAGATTAGGTCATAGTTACTAAGAAAATATTATTATAAGCTTAGCGATGCTGTAGATCCCCACCGATCGCAATCAATTTGAAGTCAATATAGTATAATAATATATTTTTACTGTAAAATTTAAAATTCTATTGTATTATATAGTTATGATCTATATATAAACCACCCCGACTGATCTATGTATAATCTTTTCAATAAAAGCATTCCAATGACTCTAAACACGACATTTAAAATCTGAGCTGTAAATTGGTGTGGATTTGAGTATTCTGTAGAGTACAGGAGATGTCCCAGCATCAGGTCAATGCTTCCATGTTCTTACAATATCGTTGAAGAAGAAGATTTTCGAATTGATCAGACCTATGACAGTTGATAATTTATAGCGCAATTAACTAGAAAAAAGCTCATAGTTTTATAACGATTGAACGAATTTTCATGAATCAAAGCTAAGAACACTCTCGATGTTTTGATTTTTTTTTGTTTGATAGATGTCTTATCTATCAAACAAAAAAAAAAATCAAAAATAAAATCAAAATCGGTTCATCCGGTTGGGTGCTAAGATGCTACAGACAGACACAGATACACACGTTAAACGTATAATACCCCTTCTTTGATTCCATGATTTGATTGATTTTGATTCCATGATCCCACTACCTCTGTACGAAAACCCATGATTCATGAATGCACATAAAACTTTCATTCATATAGCTAGGATTAGAACCAACGACCGTCGGGTCAGAATCAGGGTAACTATCCTTTACGCCAAAGGGCCGTCCAATATCACTACGTAAGTATTATAAAACTAAGTCCATCACTGCGTATGTCTGTCTGTTCGCAATAATCTCAATAGCTACTGAACGGATTATCATGCGGTTTTCACCAATAGCCCAGAGTGTTTATGAGATTTAGGTGCATAATTCGTTAAGGTTTTGTGTAAATTGGTTGAAATATGACGATGATTGTTAAATATGTTAATATATTATATTTGATGCAACAAACTGATGCAAATTTTGTAGGCATATATGTTCTAACCGCGCGAAGCCGGGGCGGGCTGCTAGTACCTCATAAATGTAATGATATTATTATATCTCATTTCATACGTATATCTTCTCGTGTATAAATCATATGGCTAATAGTTTATTTTTAGCCAGACCTCTCAACTCCAAATTTGCAAAGTCAGTTTGTATATTGCTGACTTTTAAAATACCGTTTTATGTGATTTTTTTATATCATATAGGCTAGCGTTTGACCAGTATCTCACCTGTTGGTTAGTCATGATTAAGGATGGTAGCACGCTAGGCTTTATATATTGGACACCGGCTCTCAAAAGCAAAGCTGCCGCAACACATTACATGTTTGGCGACAGATTTTCTAACATGAGGGTGGCGGTAATTTTACACGTAAACAGCCAATATAGTAGATTAGGACATGAAAATACTTTCTAATAGGTGAAATGGAAACTAGCTAAGGCCCGATAAGCTTGGCTCGTCAATCAACAAAAACAAAAACAACTATTTTGCAAGTTTACTAACAATTTCACTGATAGCACTGTAGCATCCAGATAGAAGCACAATAAAGTAAACCAATAACAACAGTCCATTCTTCCACAGAACGTAGTTCCAACGTCCCAGACCCCTTTCCCACTTGTGGACTGTCTGTACCACTAGTGGGATCAGTAGGCCCAGAGTTGAGAAGAAAATGGCGCCGACGAGACCGATTAGGAGTTCCAAATCTGGAATTGCGACGGCCAGGATTACTGAAAGAGAGAAAAAAATGCTGTTAGAGTCAAGTGTCTTGTTAGTCCATCAGCTAAATGTTTTTATTTTTCATGATATTATCAAATCATTTGTAGTCCCACAAGTACCCGGCCTGGCGTATAGATGGCGTTACTGCATGAAAATATTGTATTTGCAAGAATACTTATAAACAAGATGATCTCAAATTATATTTGCTGAGACAGTATTACATCTCCAAGCAGACGTGCAAATATGTTTTTATTATTTCTAATTAGGTTACAGGACAAGCGCGAAACTCGCTTGATGGTAAACGATTAAGTCTTCTTATTAATCCTGTCCATCCAGGTTGTCTGAAGATCATGTGATCATCATCATCATGAATTGTCTGGATGTCTGTGATCGCTCTAAGTTAGCGAAAATACCGTCCATTGTACAGTATAACCGATGTCTTAGATACTGTTTTCTGTTACTTTTGTTTATGTTTATTGTGCAATAAAGATATATGTCTATATTATTCTATGATAATGTGGAAAATATGCTCTATTTATGATCGACTTCACAAAAAAGGAGGAAGTCCTTATTTCGTCTGTAATTTTTTACTTATTAATCAGGACTCGGTTATTAAGTTACCGATTTGACTAAACTATTGTCGTCGCGCAGTGCCCGAACAACCAACAAGAGTGCAATAGGGACAACAGCAATTCAGATCCATTTTACCTACAAAATGTTGACAATAATATTCTTTTTAACCGACTTCAAAAAAAAGGAGGAGGTTTCTCAATTCGACCGTATATATATATATTTTTTTTTTTTTTTTTTTTATGTTTGTTCGCGGATAACTTCGTCGTTTATGAACCGATTTCGATTATTCTTTTTTTGTTCAAAAGGAGATATCCCAAGTGTGGTACCATGGTAATTTTATCGAGGTATGATAAGTATCTCCAGAGATATTGAGATAAACATCTCAAAATTGGTACTGAAAATGAATATTTTTTTTATGTTTGTTCGCGGATAACTTCGTCGTTTATGAACCGATTTCGATTATTCTTTTTTTGTTCGAAAGGAGATATCCCAAGTGTAGTACCATGGTAATTTTATCGAGGTATGATAAGTATCTCCAGAGATATTGAGATAAACATCTCAAAATTGGTACTGAAAATGAATATTTTTTTTATGTTTGTTCGCGGATAACTTCGTCGTTTATGAACCGATTTCGATTATTCTTTTTTTGTTCAAAAGGAGATATCCCAAGTGTGGTACCATGGTAATTTTATCGAGGTATGATAAGTATCTCCAGAGATATTGAGATAAACATCTCAAAATTGGTACTGAAAATGAATAGCGCGGCATTGAAGTCGGTTGTTTTTTAGTTTTTAAACGATATTATTTATCTTATTACCCTTTCAATTTTTTTCTGGTAGCCGCATAGATCAAGGCAGTAAAATAGGTAATTTTTCAGGTTTTTGAAGGGTTATATTTATTTTTGCATTTGGTTGGTTAAAACAAGCAGATGACAGGGGACAAATAGCTATAGCAGACCTCAATTTTTGTAAAAAAATATTTCGCTCGAAGCATTTTCCAGGGAAGAAACAGGGAATACATTTGTATAGAACAATGCAACCCACATTCCCTCTTAAAAGGCTTGTATTTTAAGCAACATAACTTACATAAAATAATATAACATTTATTGACAAAGCATTGTTATTGCGTTGTAACTTTTATTAAAACGATGACTTACAAATGCAATTGTTGGAACGACTCCGACAATATTTATTATTTGATCCCATGAGCAATTTAAAAATTGATATAATGCGCTCGCTCGAAAGCAGTTATGACTTTTCGTAGAAACACGTGCGTCGTTGAGGGCATATAAGCTATATAGAGGCCGTTTACCGAGAAACGTGCAATTGAAGTCCCCGTCCACTACATTTTTTCAGGACAGTAATGTGGATAATAAGGTTATAATAGTTATGATACAGAAAATTACTGTTACGCTAATCTGCCGTCACATAACCAAACCATCAGTGAATTTTTTTATATCGTATAGGCTAGCGTTTGACCACTATCTAACTGGGCCCCTAGACCAAGTCCAATTTCTGTTTCTATTCACGCTAACGCTACTTCAAAATGTGTGCGAATGACATATCTGTTGCCCATGCATTTTGAACTTGCGTTAGTGTGAATAGAAACAGAAATTGGATGTTGTCTAGGGGGGCTGTTTGCAAGAGATGATGCGGTGGTATGATGGGGGATGGCAGCAAGCTAAGCCTAAAATGTTAACTAGCTCTCAAGGACTTCTGCTGGAACACATTAGATGTTTTTACAACAGATTTTCTAACTTCGAGGGTGTAGTTAGCAAGGCAAAAAGTTACCAGACAGTGTCCTACCACCATGCCGGGGGTTTCTCAACAATGTGTTTACCTCACCGGAGGTCCACTGTGAAATGCGCACTTACATTATTTGATATAAAATCCATCGGTACACAGCTGGTTTTTGAACCTACTTACTACCTTTGAAGTCAATGCCGACCATTCTTTCTCTGCGGCTGTGAACACGCTAGGCCCTGAATACTCTTGACTCTCAAGGGCTGTGTGCTGCCGGAACACCGTAAGGTTACGGCGGTAGATTTTATCCTTGATGATGGTAAGCTACTTTTTAGTAGCAAGTCAGGTGAAAAACTTGACTTCTCTAATCAAATATAAGCAAATAAAAAATAATCACTATTAAAGCTCAGCGCTGTAGTGAACACAGTCCCTACGTTTTCATAATAAAGAATTCAATACAATGTTACTTGGGATAGAACTGTTGTCATAAAAACAGAAATGGAATTTCAGCATCTTATTTTAATTAAGTTCTTTAACTTAAGTAGCTAGTAGAAGTCGATTGACCACTATCTGGCCTGATGGTAAGCAATGATGTGATCGAAGATTGTGAACACGGCCTAGCCTAGCCTTGAATACTTTGACTCAAGGCAAGTCAGGCGGAACATCGACGTAATCTAATACTATAAGAATCTTTATCCTGACATACTGACTGACTCACTGACAGACAACGCACAGCCTAAACCGCTGGTCGTAGAGACTTGAAATTTTGAGGGTATATTTGTCTTAGTACGTAGGGGTGTACTAAGAAAGGATTTTTCAAAATTCACCCCTTAAGGGGATGAAATGGGGGTTCAAAGTTTGTATGGAGAAACAAGATTAGATAGTCTTTTCTATCCGAAACTTCACACAAGTGCTTCAGTACAAAAATAAGTAAATACCTACGTGTTTCAGGTTTTTTGAAATTCCTCTCCTAAGAGGGTGAAATGGGGTAACAAAGTGTGAAAATCAATATTTTTTCGGATTGCGCTAAAACTTGGCAAGCAAATAATTATTACAACGTTAGTTACCTTTGATAAAGGATTTTTCAAATTTCACCCATGAAGGGGGTGAAACGGGGGTTCAAAGTTTCTATGGAGAAACATTATTAGATAGTCTTTTCTATTCGAAACTTCACACAAGTGCTTCAGAACATAAATAAGTAAACACGTGTTTTAGGTTTTTTCGAAATTCCACCTTTAAGAGGGTGAAATGGGGTAACAAAGTCTGAAAATCAATATTGTTTTGGATTGCGCTGAAATTTGGCATACAGGTGGTTATTATGACGTTAGTATCAGCTAAGAAAGGATTTTCTAAAATTCACCCCTGAAAGGGATGAAACGGGGGTACAAAGTTTCTATGGAGAAACATTATTAGATAGTCTTTTCTATTCGAAACTTCACACAAGTGCTTGAGTACATAAATAAGTAAATACGTGTTTTAGGTTTTTCCAAAATTCCACCCCTAAGAGGGTGAAATGGGGTAACAAAGTGTGAAATTCAATATTGTTTCGGATTGCGCTGAAATTTGGCATGCAGATAGTTATTACGACGTTAGTTACCTTTGAGAAAGAATTTTCCAAAATTTACCCTTGAAGGGGATGAAACGGGGGTTCAAAGCTCGTATGGAGAAACTAGATTAGATAGAATCAAAGAATCAAAGAATCAAAGCATTTATTCAGTATGTAGGCAGTATAAATATACGCACATATACACGTCAAAATCATAAATCATAAAATAAATCATAACCAATTATCAAGTAAACATAGCAAAAGCAGAATTTAACGCTTTGAATTAGAAAAAAAAAGTAATGAACCATTCAGCTGTCATCCAATCGTTTACGTCAGAATATTAAAAAAAAATTAAAGTAGGTTAAAACCAACCATACATGTAAGTGTGTGTTTCAGTACTTCAGACAATTTTTATATAAAAAAAATAAAAAAGTGAAATAGTGAAACACAACATAGAGAAACGCATACCGATCACAGTACATATCATGATCCAAATGGAACTGATAGTCCGTCTGTCAGCTGCATAATATTGTTTAAATAAAAATAAAAATGGCAAGCCTAGAAAGAAAATCTGCGGACAAAAGGGGAAAACTGAATGGCTGTTGAATCTACCGGTGTTTCGGAAATACTCCCATCAGAGAAGAAACACCAAGAAACTCTATGGGGCTTGTCTTGTCATTTTATCTTTTTTTTTTTTAAATTAATTGTACATGTCAGCTTTAATATTTTAACAATATATTATTAATTATAATACAATTTATATTTGTTCTTGGAACTTGGGGCATTCAGGCCATGCATTTTTGTCATCCATATAGTCACCTATTGTATAGTATGATTTTTTCATCAAATTGGATTTTACATAGATTTTAAATTTGCTCATAGGCAATTGATCAAAGATAGTCTTTTATATTCAAAACTTTACACAAGTACTAAGTAAGTAAATACGTGTTTCAGGCTCTTTCGAAATTGCACCCCTAAAAGGGTGAAGTGTTTGTAGTGTTTATGTAAGTATTTTGACTTAGGTATCAGCTAAGAAAGAATTTTTCAAATTTCTCTCTTCATGGGGATGAAGCGAGGGTATTCGATATTTCACACAAGTACAAACAAGTACAAAATGCCACCCTAAGAGGATAAACTGGGGTAACAAAGTCCAAAAATCAATATTGTTTCGAATTGCGCTGAAATTTAGAATGCAGATAGTTATTATGACGTATGTATCCGCTCAGAAGGGATTTTCTAAAAATTCCTCCCGGATACTGCACGGGGATTCAAAGTTTGTATGGCGAAATAAGATGAGATAAAGTACGTGTTGTAGGATTTTTGAAATGGGGTACCTAGGTAACAAAGTAGTAAAAAAGGAAGTAAAATTTGGGTTTTTCGGTTTTTATAAATATGAATCCCGAATTGCCTTAGTCACGCGATAACATGAAAACGGGTGAACCGATTTGGCTAATTCTTATTTTATGTATTTAATGCTAGAATCGTTTTTACAAAAGAAAAGTTTTGAGTAAATAAAAGAAGTTTTTAACGCGGGCGAAGCCGCGGGGCACTTCTAGTAATAATATATTATGATACGTGGGACTTAAGTATTCAATTATTGCACGGCGTTGAGCTCGCGTGCTACGCCGTGCAATTATAGACAACAGTCACGAGTATCGTATATTATTTTATAGATAGCAGTGTGACATAAACCCGCATTACGCTTAGGCTACGCTTTTTGTCATATAGCCGATTATTGCACGGCGTGAAGCTATTAAACGCCGTGCATTAATCGACTATTTAAGTCACGGAAAAGCGTGCGTAAAGTGTGGGTTTAGGTCACACTGTGCTATAAAAACATTATAACATAATCAAGGTTAGTGAGCTTACTGTATATCCTCAGCTTTAGTTGTTTTTGTGTTATTTCTGAAGATGCTTCACGCTGCTGGTATTAGTTGCGTTGTATATTACAAAACTGGCGTATTTTAGGCGGATTCCAGATGGCTTGAGCACATGAGTTAAGAAACGATACTCATGTGGCTTGAGCTAGTTACTGACTCACGTTAAGGTACAGACACACCGCAGCGTCCTGCGTGCGCGATCTAGGCGGCGATCAGATTGCGCAGTAGTATTTGTACCGACTGGTTCACACCAAACGCGATCAGAAAACAATAGAAAAGTACTGAGATCGCGCCCGCAGATCGCAGGACGCCGCGGTGAGGCCGCACCTTTACGGGGCGTAATGTAACGTGCTACACAGCGAGCGTTCGTGCAGTCAGTGCGGGGAAACAAGGCGCTCGCAGCGAGCAACGAGTGGCTTGTTGCTCGTTGCGAGTGCTTCACCCCACTGTCGGTTTTGTGGCGAATTATTTGAGTGCTACGCGCTGGAGCACAAACTACCAAGAGTTAGAATCGAGCGTGTTACGTGGATTCAGCACACGGCGTAACGTATCATGCTCACTGCGAATGGTACATTACGTCTCGTGTCACCGGCCAGTACCCACCTTTAGATTCACAATTGGACCCGGTAGGTGGAGTTGCGATTGAAAAGGACGTTTTCCGGTAGTGTATGTCTAAAAACATTAAATTGCTTACCAGTAAACGTCACGCTGATGGTCCGAAGAGCCATTTGTCCAACGTTGTGATATCGCAAGGCGACTTTATCCTTCACTCGAGTCCAAATGATGTCCATTGGGGCATACATTTGTAAGCAGTAAGTGAAAAATACCGCCACTGCTACAAGGATCTTCGCTGAAAGTGCCAAGCTGGAAAATAAAAATATATTAGGTAGGTATATCCTACTACATGACAAATGTAATGATACCTAACTATTTTGGTGCTGCTATTTTATGTCTAGTGTCACTGTATAAAAATTTTCTAAAAAAATAAAAAAAAACTTTCTTCTTTCTTTTTAACCGACTTAACAATAAAGAAGAAGGTTCTCAATTCACCTGTACTTTTTGTGTTTGTTACCTCACCTTTTTTTGAATGCAGATAGGCAAGCATTTGACCACTGTCTCACCTGGTGGAAAGTGACGATGTGGTCGAGGGTATAGCATGCTTGCCTAGAGGATACTTGTTCACTCTTGACTTGAAGAGACCCAAGTTATAGCTACTCGGAAAAAAGTCAGCCGGCAACGTGTACGCAAAAAAAAGTAGAACCAAATATCGGGACAAAAGTACCCTAACAAAACGAGGCGATCCAACGACCTTACGGAGTTGTTGTTGTGATATGGTGGTAGGTATATTGAGTGATAATCTTTATTGTCCCTGCAACAAAAACACGCTCATATAAATTTACTACTATGTATTTGGTAAAAAGAGCCATTTTGAAAGAAAAAAAAATAGTGCACGTTTTTGTATATTGCTTAGGCGAGAGATTGATAAAGTTTTCTTTATTTATGCAAGTCAGTATTACAATCGTCTGCAATACATTTTAAAATATCACGCTTTCCTTGGACTTTAAAATCTATTGTTTTTTTTATACTTTATAGGCTAGCTTGACCACTATCTCACCTGTTGGTAAGTGATGATGCGGTCGAAGATGGTAAGCACGCTAGGCCTAGAATGGGAACTGGCTCTCAAGGATAGCTGCCGGAACACATTAGATGTTTGGTGACAAATTTTCTACTAGACACTAGATAGTGTCCTACCACCACCTACCATTATTTATGTTTCTTTTAATCTGTGTAAAAGGTATTGTCTAGAACCTGATACTTTTGTACAGTATCAAATTTATTAGAAATAACAATTGTATATTTCTCATAGTATACTAACATTCAATCAGTGTACATTTCAAAGAAGGTATGCGTGATCAAAATATATTTATTCTCTCTCATTGATTTGAAATAATAAAACGTTCGTAACTCTGTCACTCTGTCTGTTTGTTACCTAATCACGCCTAAACGGACGATCCGATCTTACTTAAATTCAACTAGAAGATACGTTATAGCGTAAGGATCATTATGGGCTTTTTTCGTGTAAATAAAATCATGATATTTACACATAACTTAAATAACTTGGATGACACAATTCATGTTGATTGACAGAGCTTTTGAAATTCTTGAAGTACGTATATAATTTTATTTTAAGAGCTAATTTTGTTTTTTGTACTTACATCTCATTTTGTGGCAGGTTAAGAGTGATGCTGCCGAGTACTTTATCACCGTACTTTAGATATCCAAAGAGACCTACGATGCCGTAGAGGGTTGCTACGAAGGCCATAGTTGTTGTCAGCACTCCGGGGCAGCCGAGGAAATCTTGGGGCTTCGCCATCTCGTTCTCAACTGGCATGACCACGTTTATCCCCTCCATTGCGAAGATTGCTGTGCTGGAATTAATAAACTAGATATATTTATTTAGTACCGTGTTGTAGGATAATTACGACTTAAAATATCAGTAGTATATCCTACTCATAAGTAATTAATGAAAATGTATTCTGATTTAAAAGGAAATCAATACTGATCAACACAAACTGTTTAAAAACCGCATCTAAACCGGTAAAACTGTATAATGTTTCTTTAAGTTAATCTAGAGCTTAATTTTTTGTAAATTATTAAACACAATTCAACATTAGTAATAATTTAAATAAATAATAGTAAAGTCATAAAGTAATTGTGTATTGTAATGAATATTTAAGTGCATGGGTTCTTTTAATTGATTTGTTTGTAAATTTTCGGAGGCAAATAAACTTATTATTTATTTAATTATTAGCGCCACTAATGCATAATTGGTTAAAATACAATCCAGAAGTTTCTTCGCTTCAGTTGGTGTTGTCCACAGCTTGGGCGTGTTACCCAGGGTCCCGCTGTACGGTGAAATTTTGGATTGTATGTAACAATGGTGGAGCCGTTTTTGAGAAAACCAACATACATCACAACATACGTACATTTGATTTGCACCAACAATATCTCACTCTAAAGCCGTGCTTTAAAACTCTAAAGCTATGCCGTGAGTAAAAAGTATTTAGGCTTAAAAATAAGTATATAAGAAGTAGTAGTACCCTCTCAAAAACATATCCCAAATCGGTTACTAAATGGAGTTCAGTGGTAAACTATATTCAAAAAAAATATTAATATTCAAGCATTTTGGGACAATATTGAGCAAACTTTGTTGTTGTACATTTTGTGCAAGCCTCCTGCTTCTTAGAAGTTTGTTAAAAATTAACTCCAACCTTTACTTACCTTAAGAACAAGGGCCACCTGACGATGCTCCCCACCATCTCAACTTCCTTCAAATCCGGAATGTCAACAAACGTGTAGTAGCATGTTATAGCGAAAGTAAGAACAAGACAAATATTGGCAACCACCGAGAATGGGACCAAAAACTTTAAGTGCCGAATTTGAGTTGTAAGTACTAGGGGCAGGAGTAAGATCCAACAGTATGCTTGCACGGGTAATTTGTTCTCAGTTGCGAAGTGGTCACAAATCTGAAACAATCAAATTCGTTAAAGTACTTAATGATTATAAAATGTTTAATTTACTGAAATATATAAATCTACAGATTACTACACACGCTACAGAAAACTTCCCCCCGTTTCCCCGCTCCACTCCCCCTTTTTGATTTTTTTTCGCAACGTCTTGTGTAAAATAAAGTCCCTAGCGCGCCTCTCCAATTTGACTGAAATCCGACGATAAAATTAAATAACGCTACAACCAACTTCTCCTTCCTCCTTTCCCCCCTATTCCCCCCCCCCCCTCAAATCAACGTTAACAACAAAATATTTTTTTAATAAATCAAGGAACTCTTTTGCCAATTTTCGATTGCAAAATGCGACCTGTAGGCAAGAACAGACGAACTAACATCCGGACAAAAGCTTTTTTGGGCAATCTGGAAATTGAGTCACTTCGCTAGCTCGGTCAATTAGTACTAGCAGCTAGCAGTAAACTAGCGTGGTGGGAAATTAAACGAAGCTACAAAACAACCAGCGGCGACGAGCACAAGAAGAATTTTGAAGGTTTGTTTCCAAGAATTTTAACGATGAAAACAATAATCTAAACTTTGCTGAAACGTAATTGATATTGTATGAGAGTTGTTTGGAATTATAAAATTACCAGAGAAGATTAAGTTACAATGAGTTGAAGAAACTTTCGATATTATATTAAATAAAACTGGCCAAGTGCGAGTCAGACTTTTGTCTCGCAAACGGAGGGTTCCGAACGAACTTCTAACACCAACTAAGTGAACGTTAACACAAAGGTAGGTAATTAATATTATTTATTAATAAGTTAAACAATCGTTCATAGATGGCGGTATAGTAAAAACATGTTTTTTGTATAGACAGTAGAACAAAGTTAAACATTAAAGGGTTTTTTAATTTTTAACTTTGTTCTATTTTTAGTATTTGTTGTTATAGCGGCAATAGAAATACATCATCTGTGAAAATTTCAACCGTGTAACTATCACGGTTCATGAGATACAGACTGGTGACAGACGGACAGACAGACAGATAGAAAGACAGACAGACAGACAGACAGACAGACAGACGGACAGCGGAGTCTCAGTAATAGGGTTCCGTTGGTACCCTTTGGGTTCGGAACCCTAAAAATTCATTGATGTCGATGTCTCGACATAGACAAGAAATATTTTCGGAGTGAAACTTATTTATGCGCACTGGGGTAAAATTTGACGGAAATGATGTAGCGTCACGTTCCGATTCAACGGAAGTGATTGTAAGCGTGAATCGTTATATTTTATATTTATAAACGCCCTCTATTGCAGAATGGAATAACTACGAAGGCGTATTCACTATCGTTCGGGAATTCATCCCGCTATGTTCAATAGATGGAGTTGTATGAAAAATTAATTAATGATGTTGAGAAATAAGTTGAATGAACACGGAAGTTTCACATCTAACGCGTAGCTTTCTACGCATCTTTTTTTTTTAACCGGCTGTCAAAAAGGAGGGTCTTTACGCGGAAGGCACCCGACCCGCAACGCCTCCCCACGCTAGTATACAGTATTTCTACAGGAGAGTTATGATTTTGACCGTTATGTATGTATGTTCGTCTGTTCCCTTATCACTTCTAAGCTCCCTGTCATAATTTGACAAATGAGATATCGTTGGAAGCGTCTTTATTGTCCGTTAGTTATTGGGTACCTAAGTGATGTCACATTTAATTGAATATGGCGCCCACTAGGGCAAGAGCGGGGGCCACAATAATGTCCTGGCTAAAATGAAAGCCGTGTTGCCTAATTAGCATATTTCAAGTATACATATATATATACATGTATATATTTTTGCTGATCATGATCAGAATTGCCATTGTGATAAACTACACAAACAAAATCGTCTCATTTAAAACAATGCTGCTGCAAGCTGAGACTGCAAGTCTAGACAAAAAATACTTTTCTAATAGCATTCACGCCAAACGCAACTTCAAAATCTATGGAATGACATTGACATTTGTGGTGGAAAAAAAAACTTTCAAATAATGGAGAGAAGGGTAAGAACAGTTTCATCTAAGCTTAACTTTGTTGAAGGCGAAAAATAATTTTGAAGCTGACTGAAGCTATTGTATTGTTCTGTTGGGTTGACAGGTGAAGGCGTCGGAATGATTGTAAACGTGGTTAGGAGTAGGATATAGTGCAAAAATACAATAACGAGAAATACAATAAAATAAATATAAAGTGGTATATGCGACGAGAAGACTCGACGGAGTTTTCCAAATGCTGCCCAGCCCAGCTGAATTCTTCTCTGGATTTCCTTTTCGAAGTTATGTTTGCCTAGTTGGAGCGTCTGCCCTAGGTAAACATACTTATTAGTGACAACTTCGAGTGGGATTCCATCTACGGCAATCGGTTCCGGAACAACGTGCTCGTTGTACATGACTTTGGTTTTATCCAAATTCATCCGGAGACCGATGCGACGAGAAGAATCAGCTAGGCCATTCAACATCCTTTGTAAGTCCTGCAGCGTCTCTGCCATAATGACGACGTCATCTGTGAATCGTAAGTGAGAGATGTACTTGCCGTTGATGTTGATGTCACAAATTCTCGTCGCATACGTCCGTCCTACCCGTCATGACATACGGAGCAGAGACGTGGACACTCACGGTTCGACTCGTTCACCAATTTAAAGTCGCTCAGCGAGCTATGGAAAGAGCTATGCTCTGTGTTTCTCTGCGGGATCGAATCCGGAACGAAGTAATTCGCCAGAGAACGAAAGTGATCGACATAGCTCATCGGATTAGCAAACTGAAGTGGCAGTGGGCTGGTCATATCTGCCGTAGGACCGATAACCGCTGGGGTAGACTGGTTCTAGAGTGGAGACCGCGAATCGGTAAACGTAGCGTAGGACGCCGACGACATTCGCAAAGCGGTGGGCAGTGACTGGAAACAAAAAGCCGCAGATCGGGCTCAGTGGCATGACTTGGGAGAGGCCTATGTCCAGCAGTGGACTGATACCGGCTGATTAATAATTAACGAATACACTGTATCGCGTGGAGCTCATCGGTTAGACTGCCGGCACGTAGTATTATTATCTTTTCTAACTGCCTGCTAACCTGCTGCTAACCTGCCCGGCAGCATAGAAATGCTGCCGGGCAGGTTAGCAGGCAGCAGCGCGTGCGTCATCGCGCCGATCTTTCGTCATAGCGATGAGAGTTTACTAGACCCGCTGCATACTACGGGTTTCCGACTATGCTTGTGAGTTTATTAAATTAATATTTGTGTTGATATGAATGTGTAATGATTATGTGTGTGAGTGAATGTATGATATTGTAATATGTAAATATGATGTTTTATAATATATATGAAATAAATATTTTATAGTGTGTAACCTCAGACTATCATAAAAAAGGCAGACAGATTCGTGCCGAACACCCGAGTGACCGAAATACTAAATTCTTGAGTAATAAGTTTCCGCGCTCAGTCTGGCATAGTCAATACGGCATGATTGCTACGTAAGTAAGTTGCTTACGTAGCGTCGTGCACAGAAGCGTCCGACCCTGCTGCCGCTTGGTAGCAAACAGAGCGCGGAAGCGTATTAATTAAGCATTTAGTATTACTGAACTTGCGTTCACTCGGGTATTCGGCACGAATCTGTCTGATATAACTATGCGGTAACTAAGTAGCCCACAACTTCATTATACCATAGTATACTGTGAAGGTGTAATATTGTGCTTTAATAGCACGAATTATTGAACTTCCATACTACCTATGAATAAATAAATCTTATTCGTAACCTACCACCCACGTACCGTAAGGTAAGTGTACACCGTAGATTAAATTATGTATATTTAACCCATGTTTTATTGTTGCACACCCGATACGGGCAAACTGTTATTAGCTCATAAGTTGTTATTATACTGTTACCCATACTGTTACACATGTGCTAACAGTTACGTAATAATAACTTAATTTACTTTACTTTAAATTATGAGAGTCCCATGGGCGTAAAGGAAAGACGGCTTGTAAGAGAGAGGTCGCTGGTTCATATTCCAGCATGGGTTTTCGTTTATAGGAGCATACTAATGTTCCGCAGTACTTGCTACCAAAAATTAGCTTACCAACATCAAGGAGAAAATCTGCGATCATAATCTTACAGTGTTCCAGCAGCACACAGCCCTTGAGAGTCAGGGCCGTTTCACCGATTCCTGATAGCGCCCCATCAGGAACTATACTGACAGATTTTTGGCCCCCCCCTGACTCGATAGCCAAAAAAAAAGTATTCTATATCCTATTCTGCCTTATGTTCTATCTTTGTACAAAATTTCAGGCAAATCGGTCTAGCCGTTTGACCGTGAAGAAGTCCCAAACAAACAAATAAACAAACTGACTTTCGCATTTATAATATTGGTGTTGATAAAACAAAGAACAAATAATATGATTACTACGCTACGGATTTTGATGTATTTTTAAGAGTGATTAAAGAGGAATGTTTATAAGTAGGAAAAAACGCGGGCAAAGCCGCGGGACGTAGCTAGTTAGGTATAGCAATATGTTTATGTCTAGACTTACATCTTTGAGCGAGGAAGCGATAAAGACTACATATACAGCGGTCCCTCCTAAACAGACACCTGCCATAGCTGCGTCTGCGAAGTACCTGAAACATGCAAGACTTTACTAACAGGAGAAGGTTATAAATTCGTATGTTATTACAAGCTTTTATTTGAAGGCCCGGTAGCGTAAACGGGAGAACGGTCGGCTTTGATGCCGTGGTACCGAGTTCAAACCCTGCCGTGCACCAATGGATTCTTCAATGGATCTCTCACATTGGCATCTGACTTGAGGGTGGTAGCTGGCCAGGCGGACACTAGATAATGTCCTACCACCATGCGGGGATTGTTGGATTCTTCAATGTCCGGTTCAGTTAAGTTGGTTCAACGGCCAATGTGAGAGATCCATTGAAGAATCCATTGGTGCGTGGCGGGGTTTGAACTCGGTACCTCGGGCATCAAAGCCGACCGTTCTCCCGATTACGCCACCGGGCCCTCGAATTATTTAAATGAAATGCTTATCTTATTGTGTAGTACACAAATTGATATTTTGTATCACTATGAAAAATACGCACTGCGTTGCGTCTTTCACAGGCACTTTTTTGATTATTGAATTTTAATAAACTAAAACGCAACAACACGTTTTTCTGTGGTGCAACTGTCCCAACTTAAGGTTTTGTCGAAAAGTCCTATAATACCTTATATAAAGTTTTGGCCAAATTGGTCGAGTTGTGGGGAGGTCACATCAACTGGCTTTCGCATTTAAATACTTACTGATATTAGTATTGGTAGTTTAGATAAGTACTTGAAGTTTGCATTTAATATCTTGGTACCTAAGTGCTTCAACCACCGTTAGTCATGATAGACGCAGCGACGCATCTACATCTATACCATCATAGTTACGTAGTAACTATTATATAGTCTGTGATCATAGTGCTTGTCTGGCAACTTCAACGGCGTTAGAGCGTTTCCAGATTATCCGATCCGATATCGGTGTCGGACGACGATAGCCGACATCCGATAGCCGACACCGGTGCTATTTTCACATATTTCCGACAAAATCGTTCCGATACGGCCATTTGCTTTTTTATTATTATTATTTCTTTTTTTTTTTTGACGCCATGATGACAACCAAACTAGTAAACAAGCTCAAAATGGCCGCCGCGCATCGGGCTCTACGCACACAAGAGACAATTTAGATACACGTATAGCATACATACAAACATTATCGCCCGACGGCTCACGGGCGTCCGATGGTGCCGCCAGCATATCGGTGCCGGCTCCGATATCCGATATCGGGCCGGACAATATGAAAGACAGGTACATATTTCATACATTTTACTTACCCCGATATCGGATTGGCGTCCGACACCGATATCGGATCGGATAATGTGGAAACGCTCTTAGCTGTCCAGACTCAGAAAAAGTTTAGTTTGACACTAAACTCAGACAAAGTTGGAAAAAGGTTTAATTGTTCAACATTTGAGTTCTTTAATTTGTTTGCTAACGAGATATCAGATCGTAGTTAAGAACTGGGATTTGGACAAGAGCAATTAATTTCTGATTAGTAAATCGGCTTTTATAGTGATAACATTATTGATGACATTATGTGCGATCTGAATCAAGTTTTTTTTGGCTGGAGAAGCAAATCAATGTCAGTAGGTTTACAAAGGGTAAAACGGGACCCTATTACTAAGACTCCGCTGTCCGTCTGTCTGTCTGTCTGTCTGTCTGTCTGTCTGTCTTTCCGTCTGTCACCAGGCTATAGCTCATAGTTAGACAGTTGAAATTTTTACAGATGGTGTATTTCTGTTGCCGCTAGAACAACAAAAACTAAAAACAAAATAAAGTTAAAAATTAAAGGGCTTCCATACAAAAAACGTGTTTTTAAACGCCATCTATCTAATTAGTTTCTGCAAAATGACATAGATGGCGCTAGTAAACGACTTCTAGATCGTCTTTCTAGATCGCGACCAAACCAAATATTCTTGGAAATATCAATTAATCAAATATATGAGGTTGAAACTCTGTTATGTTTCGTATTGTACGGAACCCTCCCTAAGTGTACGATAAGAGACGCGATGCTAACTCGCACTTGGCCAGTTTTTATTTTTTTGTATTTTTCAGTGATCGTAAAGATGCCTGGGTGGTTTCAAATGATTGATTATTGGTGGTAGGTTTTGTTGCTCAAACCATTCATGAAAAATACCTGTTTGTGTAATGCGATGCGCGAATGTTTGTAAATGTTGCTATGGACTTAGGGCACAGAGTAAAGAAGACTCATGTGCTTAGGGTCGGGCTACAGTCTGTTATTGACCACATCGTCTCGCTGCCGTCTTTCAGACAAGTACGACTCGACTTAAGACTACATCTTCAGGTAAATAGACGGTCAAGAGCTTTGTTTATCCGTGAAAAATATGTGATTTAATATGGAGAATAGTAAACCACATATTTTTCATTCTTATGAAAAAAAGGTTTTTCATTTTTCGTTGTGAACAACTTATGTAATAAATAGCTTAATGCAATATTCAGCATAATTATTTTTAAACGCACACACAGGTCCACGATCAAAGAAAAATAAATATTAAGTATGTAAAGCAAATGCGCGCTGTATTTATTTAAAACTGGTTTCAGTTGAAATACGAGTTTAGTGTTGTCTTTAGGGTTGTTCTGTAATGTCTGATCGCCGCCTAGATTTGGCGATCAGACAGCGCAGTAGTATTTGTAGCGACTGGTTCACACCAAATGCGATCTATGGTGTGGTCGTAAATTTAGTCAACTGTTATCATTATTTGTCAATAGACAAGTTCTTTTGCAATCAATTTCTGGTGATTTGTTCTTTAAAAAAATGGATTAATAAACATTTTTTTGACCACTATCTCACCTGTTGGCAAGTGATGATGCGGTCAAAGATGGTAAGCACGCTAGGCCTGGAATGGGAACTGGGTCTCAAGGATAGCTGCCGGAACACATTAGATGTTTCGGTACAATATTTCACAACAATACCAAACCAAACCAATACGGACGTTGCGTTGGCGTATAGCTTGCCTTTGAACTAGTAGGTTGCCGGATCAAATCCAAGCCGTGTGTTCCAATGGATTTTTCATGCAGTCATAGGTGGTAGTAGCATTATAGGCCTAAGCCTAGCGTATTCACCATCTTCGAATACATCATCGCTTACCGAGATAGGACGAATACCCGTGCTGGGATTTGAACCAGTGAAGCTTAGAAGTCAAGCCATTTCTCAATCCTTCCGCTGCCAACGGTGCTCTAAATCTTAAACTACCGTGTTCACCATCTACGACCACATCATCACTTACCACCAGGCGAGATAGTGGTCAAACGCTAGCCTATAAGATATTTACATAATTTATGATCGTTTAAATAACTAAAAGAACCGACTTCAAACGTCACGCTAGTCATTTTCAGTACTATGTTTGAGGTGTTTATCTTTATATCTCTGGAGATACTGAACATATCTCTATAAAATTCAAATGAAACCACCTGGTAAGTATACCTAGGTACCCTTTTAAATAAAAAAAAAAATCATTTTCCTAATCGGTTCAAGCGTCTTCGAGTTATTGGTGAACATACATAAAATAAACACATTACCTCTCCTTTGCGTCGCGCAGTCGGGTAAAAATACATGCAGTCGAACATAGAACCTCCTCCTTTTTTGAAGTCGGTTAAAAATTGGTAACAATGCGTTCACTGTCCGTCCCGTGGGTGACAATGAGACTTATGCAAGATTGAGAAAATTCGTAGACATCCTGAGGAACTGCGGATCCTAACCTGACGTGTTTATAGTATTGTCGTAATTTCTTCGGTCCCAGTTTAAACACCCTCTCACAAGTGTCCGTGTAGCTAAGTGATGGCACGCGGCTCTCCTTGCATACTTCTCGTGACGTCAGCACCTGCGACATTTACAGAAGTTAAATCAATAATTTCATTTAATACATTATAAATGCAAGATATCACCACAAATTAATAATACTATATACGGGAGAGTTAAACTATACTTCAAATTTTATTTTACCACTCACTCTGTTAGGTATGTATATCATTCTTGAGAGCCAGTTCCTATTCTAGGCCTAGCATGCTTACCATCTTCGACCGCATCGTCACTTACCGACAGGTGAGATAGTAGTCAAACGCTAGCCCATAAGATGAAAAAATGTATATAATAGCTTTTAGTACTAATAGTGTCTGAGCTAAAGCATAGAAAGACGGACGAATGAACTCGGCGAAACTATCTCCTTCAATTTTGGCGTTTTGTGTCGGACCGGTGCCGTAAGTACGTTTGCTGTGGTGCTTCAACAGTATTCCGACAGCAACCGTCTAAATTTAAGGTACGACCACACCGTGGCGTCCTGCATGCGTGATCTAGGCGGCGATCAGATAGCGCAGTAGTATTTGTACCGACTGGTTCACACCAAACGCGATCTACGGCGATCAGAAAACGAGTGAAAATCAGATCACGAACGTGCACGCGGACGCAAGACGCCGCGGTGTGATCGTACCTTTATAGTCCTGCCATCATGAATGAAGCCTACGTTTTCGCGTCTGCGGCCTCTACACGAAGCGTCAAGACGGAGTAGGGTGAGGGTACCTACCTACCTACCCTAGGGTTTTAGTCGGCTGGAGCCCGACATAACCTTCCGTGGGGCCCATAATACCCGACCAGGTTTCCTCATGACAAAAATCAACCTCAGTAAACGAAACCCAAAAACCAAACAAATGTATAGTCATAACATTTTTTACAGGTATTGAAAATACAGCATCTGTCTAAAGTTTACTTATTTAGGTCGATCCTCGATCTGTGTTTTGTGTTATTTATTATAGATAGGATAGGTAGGTAATGGATAGCTTTATTTATCACCTCCCATTTATCATGCTCGCTTTACATCTGACTTTAGAATATAATTTATAATATTTTTTATACCTCTGCCATAGAAACAATAATACTACCTACCTCTGCCGTTGAAAAGATCGATGATACCGTACCAACTTGAAGGTTTTGTTTGCGCTAATCAACAAGATAAGTACAGTCCGGCAAGTATAACTTGGCGCGGCTGTGCGCCACTGTGCTTTTACTTTGTACTTTGATAACAGTTTCTCTTAAACCACTTTTAATTACTTTTGGCATTATTGAACTATTTTAATGTAGCAGATTTATCGACAATAATGTCGCGGTAATGTCTCAATTAATAATATATTTAATTAATCTCTCGGAATTAGTTCCAAAAACCACCACCGCCAAGTTATACTTGTCGGACTGTATTGTATATCTATTCAGTAAAATGTCTCGGGTAGTATGTAGCACCACGCCCGGTCCTTTCGAAGGCATTGATGGACCGGAAGCGAATGACAAGAGGCCATTTTTAACCGACTTCAAAAAAAGGAGGAGGTTTCTCAATTCGACCGTATATATATATATATATATATATTTTTTATGTTTGTTCGCGGATAACTTCGTCGTTTATGAACCGATTTCGATTATTCTTTTTTTGTTCGAAAGGAGATATCCCAAGTGTGGTACCATGGTAATTTTATCGAGGTATGATAAGTATCTCCAGAGATATTGAGATAAACATCTCAAAATTGGTACTGAAAATGAATAGCGCGGCATTGAAGTCGGTTGTTTTTTTAGTTTTTAAACGATATTATCAATGTACAACTTAATAATACAATTATGGCCTATGGATGAGAGGATATGATAAACTATAGAGAGATGGTACAAAATATTATGGACTATTGTTACGAATTTGTGATTTGTTGTATGGGAAGATCAAAGAATCAAAGAATCAAAGAATCAAAGCATTTATTCAGTATGTAGGCAGTATAAATATACGCACATATACACGTCAAAATCATAAATCATAAAATAAATCATAACCAATTATCAAGTAAACATAGCAAAAGCAGAATTTAACGCTTTGAATTAGAAAAAAAAGTAATGAACCATTCAGCTGTCATCCAATCGTTTACGTCAGAATATTTAAAAAAAATTAAAGTAGGTTAAAACCAACCATACATGTAACTGTGTGTTTCAGTACTTCAGACAATTTTTATATAAAAAAATAAAAAAGTGAAATAGTGAAACACAACATAGAGAAACGCATACCGATCACAGTACATATCATGATCCAAGATGTACTAAAGGCACCCGCCAATTATGCCTTATTAAAGAGTATATCTAAGTATTACTATTCTAATTTTAAGTCGTCATCTCATATAACAATTAAGATAAAAAAAACTACAAATCCTATGCCGGGTGGCATAGGACCCGAGTCAGTTTCAGTAGCAAGTTTGAGGTTATTATATCCATATCATTAGATATACTCATGAGATCTTTAAACATTTAAATGAACCCATTTTAAATGATTACTGCGCCAATTGTGAACCGATTCCAATGATTATTTTTAGGGTTCCGTAGTCCTGACAAAGAACCCTTATAGTTTCGTCATGTCCGTCTGTCTGTCTGTCCGAGGTTTTGCTACGAGACCGTTAGTACAAGAAAACTGAAATTTTGTTAGAGTGTGTATGTTAATTACGCCGACAAAGTGGTAAATTTTTTTTTAATTTTTTTTTTAAGGTAGCTCCATATGTTGGGATGTTTTTTTTTTCGTCGTCTTCCCCATCGTGTGTGGTATCGTTAATTAGGTATTTTAAAATTACTTAGCAGTTGCTAATACTATTTTTCGATTTAATGCTCCATTTACGAAATATTAAACTTTAAAGTGCCAAATTTACGTTCCCGTAGGGCGTCCACCCCCCCCTCTAAAAGCTAAACTGCTGGGTTGAAAAATTCATGAATTATAGCGGTTCAGATAACTTTATTAGGTACTTTAAAAGTAATAGTCGTTGAACTTGGGTGTTTGATAATTTTTTACCAAATACAAAATCCTTAGATTAATTCCTTTAGGGTAACTAAGATAAACTAGTTGCTTGTTTATTGTGGGTAAAGACTTGCATTGAATAACGGGCTACTCTTTGATTATTTTACTTGTCAAGATATGGGCAAATTTAGATTTTCGCGAAAACTTGTAAAAATGTACCTTAATTTTCAACTTTTTTAGGGTTCCGTAGCTCAATAGGTAAAAAAAGGAACCCTTATAAGATCACTTTCTTGTCCGTCTGTCTGTCTGTCCGTCTGTCTGTCCGTCTGTCTGTCCGTGTGTCACCACTGATTTTCTCAGGAACGGGTGGACCTAGCAAGTTGAAATTTATACCTGATACTGAGGTCTATAGTCCCTATTGGGTGTATAAAAATCAAGGTCTTGAATCAACACAATAAAAAGAGGCAAATTTAGATTTTCGAAAAAACTTTTTAGTACCAAAATGTACCTTAATTTTTAACTTTTTTTATTTTTCGGAATTTTTCCTTTACTTGAGCTCTAAGGCCTTGCTTATAACCAAAATTGACAATTCTAGGTAAGCCGGAAGTACGAGGAAGCCGGGAGCGCTGATACAATTTAAAGGTCTAGGTCTTAATTGGTTGGTACGGAAGCCTCGGTGGGCGAGTTCAACTCGACTTCGCCGGTTTTATTTATTTTTCGGAATTTTTCCTTTACTTGTGCTCTAAGACCTTGTTTATAACCAAAATTGACAATTCGAGATAAACCGGAAGTACCCTATAGGTTTTGGCCCAAAAACCTATAGTGTACTTCCCGTTGACCTAGAACAACACAAATTAAGGAAAAATTCCAAAAAATAAAATAGTTGAAAATTAAAGGGTGTCCCCATACATACATAGTTTTCGCCAATTAAGGTAGACCTCTGAGTTATATGAGCGCTGATACAATTTAGAGATCTAGCTTAATTGGTTGTTACGGAAGCCTCGGTGGGCGAGTTCAACTCGACTTAGCCGGTTTTATTTTAGTTATAATAGTTATTTATGATACTAGTGCGGTAAGTTGGTTTTTACAAACGCGTAGATGAATGTAAGCCCGAGTCAAAGTCGAGGGTTTACTATAGTCACGAACCTTCTGGTATGTGTTGCTGTCACTAACGATTTGTTCGATTTTTGCGTCGTACGCCTCCGTGTCGACAATCACCGTGGCATTTCCTTTGTCTGCGGGCAGCACTAAGATATCATCATTATTACGTAGATCGTGTAATGCCGATAATTCACCTTTCGTAATATTATTCTTGGGAGGTTTGGCCTTTCGCAATAATAATGATATATCCTGCCTCAAATATTCCGCGTCATCATGAGGAATTCTATTAAGCACGATGGTGTCCTCGATACTTGAAATGATGTTTTCCACTGGGATCCGTTTGGGTGTGGGTGCATTTTTTTTTTTTTTTTTTTTTTTTTTTTAATGGCAATCGTCTTTCTTTTGAGACATTTTTGCCAGTATCGCGTCAGTTCAGTAATGAAGTTAGTGTTTGATATTAATAAAAAGGTAATGGTAAACGAGGTTAAGAGAAAGTAAAAGAAAAATAAGTTAGGGAACTCCACCCAAAAGAAAAGAAAAAATAAAAACAAATATTTACAATAATTGTTACGAGATATAAAAAGAATACACTAACAGTAAAATACACATAATAATTAAACTTTAATGTTATTATCGACAAGAAAATTACTTATGATTCTAAATATTTGCAAATTATTGGATGATAGAAGGGTAGGTATGGAAGTAGGAAGAGGAATAACAAGACTAAGAGAAAGATAAAATGCTGAATGATTAAGAAGCGGGCATGAAAAAAATATATGATTGAGGTCTCCCTCGTCCAGACCACATTCGCATAGGGATGAATCCCTTATGTGCAATTTATTTTTAAAAAAGGTGGGTACACAGCAGTGCCCCAAACGCATCCGGATGATAGAACTTGACAGCTGCTTGCTGAGATGCCATTTAGCAAACCAAGGTCTCCGCGGGATATCCGGTTGGAGAGCAGCATACGCTGAGCCCCTGGTCTTGCTAGAGGCAGCCCAGGAGATTGCCCAAGATCTGAACAAAAGTACTTTCGGTATTGCGAAAAGATCATGCGGAAAAATGCAAAATGGAATTTTATCACCATGGGCCACTGCATCTCTTGCCACTCCGTCCACTCGCTCATTTCCCGAAATACCAGCGTGGCCGGGAATCCAAATAAAAACAACTTCAAGCCCTTTCGATTGACATATTGCTAAAGACTCTTTAATAAGAAAAATTACAGAAATAGAAGATTTAGTACAAAATGGATTTGAAAGAAGACATTGAAGAGAACTCCGAGAGTCTGAAAAGATAAGAGAACGACGAAGATTAAAAATCTGAATATATCGAACCGCTTCCAGTATCGCCCAGCATTCACCCGAGAAGACTGAAGTTTCAGGTGGAAATTTAACTTTTTGAACGATATTGTATTGAGCATGGAAAATACCACACCCAACACAACCAAGAGGGGAAAGTTTCGAAGCATCAGTATAAATACAGTGCCAACCACGCCAATCTCTCCTCAAAAGGAGATATTCATCAGCATGTGGGTCACCAGCGCAGATGTCAAAGTCCAAAATTACAGTAGGCCGAGCGATGATGACTTCGTAACTAAAGGAGAAAAGGGGAAGAGAAGGAGAACGGATAGCTGGATCTTTAAGTGACTTATAAATATCAAAACTCCGCAAAAGAGGAGGAGGTTTCTTGCTAAGCCAGAACCGAGATGTAAAAGAGAAACGCCGAAGAAGTTGAAGTTTAGGAATAAGAGGTTGGGAGGAGTATTGTACACATCGGAAGAAGAATCGGTTAGCAAGAAACTGACGACGAAGGTGGAGCGGGGCATCAACACACTCTACCTGGAGTGCATTAATAGGAGACGATTTCATAGCACCCGATACAATACGAAGGGCTTTGGACTGGATAAGATCTAACTGCCTCATACTGCCCTTATTAGCAGGCTCCAGTAAAAAGGATCCATAATCCAAGACACTACGAATAATGGCATTATAAAGCAATTTCAAAGTAAATGGATGCGCTCCCCACCAAACACCCGAAAGGCATCTTAAGATGTTGAGATTTTTTTCACATTTGTCTACTATGTAGGCACAATGTGACTTACCAGTTAATTTACTATCTAAAAGAAGTCCAAGAAATTTAACAGAATTTTCAACCGGAATTTTGGAACCATTACAGAAAATTTGCACATCAGGAGTATAGCGCTTACGGGAAAAAATAACTATGTTACTCTTTGAGGGGGAGAGATCTAAACCATTGACATGAAGCCAAGAGTTTAGACACTGAATGGAGCGCGAAACACAATTGCTAGCTAGATTAATTTTGTTATGTGATGAATATAAAAGTATATCATCAGCATACTGAAGGATACGGCAAAGACCGACAGATCTTTCCAAATCATAAGTATAAACATTGTAAAGAAGAGGGCTAAGAACTGACCCTTGGGGTAAACCACGCCAGATAGTTCTATGAGGAGAAATAGCGGGGTCACTACAACGAAGGTATATATTTCTTTCGGCAAGAAGGTTCAGAATAAAATTACATAATTTAGGGGGCACTTTTAACACTAAAAGTTTATTCTTAAGAAGAGGAAGTTGAACACTGTCATACGCTGAAGATATATCAAGAAATGCACCGACAACAGAGTCGTTCCGGGTAAAGGCAAGCCTAATGTCAGTTGTGAAGATACTGAGACTGTCCATGGTGCTCCTGCCCTTCCTGAATCCATATGGAGACTTAGCCAGAAGATCGTTGCTTTCAAGGAACCACTCAAGTCGGTTCTTTACCAGACGTTCAGCAAGTTTAGACAGAACCGAGGAAAGAGCAATAGGGCGGTACGAATTATGATCTTGCGAATCTTTATTGGGTTTAAGGATTGGGATAATATACTGAGATTTCCAACTAACCGGAACAAAGCCAGTGTCAAAAATACAATTAACTAGGCGCAGATAATGAAAAAGTAAACAGTCACTCGCTTTCGAAAAAAAAGAATAAGGTAAGCCATCCATGCCGGGGGCCGAATTTCTGACCGATTTAAGAATGTTTTTCAATTCTATCATAGAAAATGGACAATCCAAAGGATCATTTGATAAAGGGACAGACAACGATGGTAATTCAGAAGGAAGAGGACAATATTGGGGGGCTAACTTGTCCATGAACGCTTCAGCCCACGACTGAGATGGATTACAGGGCCGAGAAAGGGGACACCACGAACGCCTGTACCAACGTATTTTCGTCCATATAACAAAAACAGGGGTACTAGGGCTCAAACTTGTACAAAAACATTTCCAATGATCACGCTTTTTGGAATGAAAAAGTCGTTTGGATTTAGCAATACACTTATTCAAATTGGAAAAGTTTTCCTGTGTCATATCACAGCAAAAGGAATGTTCCGCTACCTCACGGGCCTTTATGGCATCATTGCACTCCCTATCCCACCAAGGAGGAGGGGGCAACTTATTAGACGGAGGTTTTTTAATAGAAAAGGATTTATTTGCACACTCAAGGAGTGAGCGAACCAAAAAATCAGAAGAAGAAGAAATATTGTAAGAGTTTATAACAGGAAATTTTTTAGAAACTGAGACCGTGTGATCATGAAATTTTTGCCACCCAGAAAAATCATTATTATTCAAAATATATTTTAGAAGCGGGGGGTTGCCAGGGGGGATAGGACAGGAATTACGTTGAGGAAAATTTAAAAGAATAGGAAAATGATCACTACCATGTGTAGAAGGAAGGACACGCCAAGTCAGAAGAGTAGCAAGCTCCGGAGAACACAGTGAAAGATCAACAGCACTACGGAATTTATTTGGTCGAGTTCTCAAAGTAGGGGAACCGTCATTAAGAATACAGAGGTTTAGGGAATCAAGGGAATCTAATAAGAACTCCCCAAATTCGTCCGCCTTACCACAACCCCAAACAGGATGATGACAATTAAAATCACCAAGAATCAGAAGAGGCTTTGGGAGAGAGCTCAAAACTGAGACTACATTACGGAGGATAGCCTTAGAAGGGTCAGGAATGTATATCGATACCAAAGTGTATTCTTTAACTCGAACCGCAATTATTTGAAAACCACTATAAAAGGGGACATATATACGAGAAAAAGAAACGTTACTTTTAAAAAAAAAAGCAACGCCACCATAGCCATCATGCCTGTCACTCCGGGCATCAACAAAGCCCGGGATCACATAATGAGAACCAGGCTTAAGCCACGACTCGGTAACAGACAAGACAGCTACGTTGAACTTATTTATTAAATAAACAAGCTCAGAGTATTTATTTGTCAGAGAATGACTATTCCATTGAAGCAGATTGAGATCCATTATGTAAGAGAGAAATTAGTGAATTTAGGTTAAAAGCAGCGTTGGACGGTGAAGAATGGGGTTGGGGAGAAGAGTTCAGGAGAGTGGATAAAAGGTTTAGAAGTTTTAGAAGATCGCTAATGATAGATTGAACAGTTGGGGTATCTAAAGGTTTTTCAGGGTTGTTAAGGGCACACCCATTAGGAGCAGATTCTGAAAAATCTCCCCTTATTATGTTTGAGTGGGCCAGGCGATCATAACCAACCGAAGAAGGTGCAGATGAACCAGCAGGCTTTGGTTTTTTTTGATAGTGAACATGAGCAGGCTCAACATTTACATTTTTAAAAGAGCCTGGAAACTGTGACGGGAGAGCAGGGGAAGTCATATCTACGGGAGAAGAAACAACCTCGGCGAACGACAGCTTAGATGGCGGATGAAGCTTCGCAGCCTCGGCGTATGAGGAGTAATTTTGAGTCATAGCAGCTTTGATAGCAACTTGCCGGGCCATTTCAGGGCAAGCTTTGTTTGTGGCGAAATGTTTGCCACGACACCAAATACATTTAATGTTTTCGGTTTCAATATTGCATGTCTCTCCTGCGTGGGCTTGACTACATTTGTAGCAAGCGGGTTTGGATCTGCATTGAATTTTTGTGTGACCTTATCTACAACACTGGAAACACTGAATCGTTGGGAGTGTATATCGTTCTATTTGGAAGGCATTATAGCACAAATAAACTCTGGACGGAAAAACTTGGCCGTCAAAAGTAAGTACGCAAGTTTGAGATGGCTTCCAAGATACCTTCCCATCCAACATCAACTTAAAATTAAGGCGCCTCACCTTAATGACGGGACCACAGTCTTGAGGAACACGAACCTCTTTTATGATATCCTCCGGGGACATATCAGTAGGAATGCCTCTAACCAAGCCTAATCGGGTAACATTGTATGAGGGCACAAAAGCCCTATATCCGTTGTTCGTTAAAGAACTTGACTCCATAAATGAGTTGGCGCTATTGACGGAGTGAAAGGTTAGAGCAATTCTATTTCGACCTATACTTTTTATTGAACCATCCACTATACCCTGGAATTCTCTTGCGCGCCCGAAAAGAAATCGTCCAAAAGTAACCGGGTGCAAAGTTGTGCCCGCAGAAGGAGACTGTTCAATTTTTTGGACATGTACCACAAAGGGACCGGCGTCTGAATTTACATACTTCTGACGAGCAACTGGCGTGGGGACAACCTTTTGTCCTGGGGGCAAACTGGAAGACGCAACTGAGTCAGCAGACTTCTGGCCAAGAGGCATAGATAGCGAAGCGGATGAGGACGGAGCAGAGGAGGGAAGAGACGCAGCAGACGGTATGGGTGTAGTTAGAATTTCATCGTCAGCAATCTTGAATTCGTCTCCCGAGGAGTCGTTCGGGGAACAAGCTCTAACATCACGCTTTAGTGCTCTACGTTTCGAGCGGTTATTATTTACTAGCTCAAAGGGTCTTTCGTCGGACGTATGGACAGAAGTGAAAGCTGCTGGAGAGGGAGGAAGACTTTTATCCCCCCAAGCCCCGCCACCGGGGTCGGGGGGATCGCCATCCTCCATTAGGGGGAGAATAAAAAACTACACTGAAAATAAAAAAAAAGCTAAGCTACACTACAGTAACAATAATAAAGTACAACAAAATAAGCTAACAAAAGGCTATTTTGGAGAAGAAAACCCTAAATTACTTATAAGAATTAATAAAATAAAACCAGAGAATTTTTTTGAAGTCTCGCGGTACCGACGTTCCACTGACATCGTGCATAATTTAGACCTCGAGACAACACTTTATAAATGAAATATTCAAATGTCAAAACAATCATTGACGTTTCTAATATGAAAATGGCGCGAATTTGCAAATAGCGCCACGTGTATTAAAAATTAGAACTATATTATGTTTCGTCTCATTTTTTCTTTAGTATTAAAGTGAGACAAATGTATCAAGAAAAGTCGCTTCCAAGGAGGTGCTATCATTCAGCTTATTTATTCTCGTAATATGAAACTCTTTGGTGGAACTCTTATGGAAATTTTACGGAAATTAAAAAAACAACCCATAAAGGATAGGCATATGGTGCGTGATTTCGTAATTTTCAACTTTCTAACAATGTATACAGGCTTCGTAAATGCATTTATTTAAGAAATGTGGTGAAAAATATCTTAATTATCGTCAATATCTTACCAAAATATGGACACAGTGTGTGGCAACAACAGCAACCAGAAATGTTCCGATACATCCTGGTATGATTCCTGTGTTCTTGAACGCTGCTGGCATCGCCAACAGTCCTGACCCTAGAGACGACTTAAGCAGATGGAAGAATGATCCTATCGTCCTGAAATAAAAAAGTTATTAAAAATCGTTTACATACAAAAATACAATGACGCCTTTTTTCCCGTTAGGGTAGGGTAGGGTAGGCAGAGAATACTTCTTTCCACATGCTACGATCTTGACATACCTCTTTCGCTTCTTCACTTTCATGAGCGCCTTCATACATGCTTGCCGGTTATAGGTACTTTTGACTTGACCTTTCTTTAAAACGTCTCCGATCTGGTCGTGGTCTTTTGCCTAGGTCGGCCTCTACCGGCTGGCCCATTCACACTCGTCTCATAAATCTGTTTTGTCAATCTTTCAATATCGTTTACAAAACAAACAAAAAAACCGACTTCAAATGCCGCGCTTGTCATTTAAAACAAAGCTTGCTAGCAATGTGGGTTGCAAATTACTAGTAGTCTTGTTACCCCTCCAACTAAGCTAAATAGGCTTGTGTCTGGAGTAGGTTAACGTCAATAGTGCAATGGGTCTACCTCACGACCTCTCTGTCGCCAGGCCGACGCCTTAGCCATTGAGCTATTGCCACTTGTTTGATGTGTTTATCTTCATATCTCTGGAGATACTAATCAGATGTCGAGAAAATTACAATGGGACCAGTGGGAAGCATAACATCTCAAACAAAAAGTAATTTTTGAAATAAGATGAAAAACATTTAAAAAATATGGGAAAATTAAGAACTTCCTCCTTTTTTGTGAAGTCGGTTAAAAACACATAAAATAGGGGCTGTGCTACCTTCAAAGCGATTTGCATGGATTGAGTAGGTATTTATATTTCTTTGGGAACTTAATTAAACTCGAAGAAGTGATATTCATATAATTATGTATGGATGTAATTATTAATTATAGGGAGATTAAAATATATGCAATCTAATGTGTCATTTCATCAATACCGTTCAAACGTGCACTCCAAAAAAAACTACATTTCACTGTATAATATTTAAAGGGAAATTATAAAACGAGCCTCAAATGTATTTATTGGCCACATGATAAAACTTCTAATTTTATAAATAAGCCACGGGATAATGATTTAGCCCCTAATAAACTAATTCGCCTTTTTACAACGCCAATTAAATATTCCATAGAGTGGGTCAAGTGATATCAAGAATTTATCATATCTTGTCCACCTTATTTATATATTGTCATCTAATTTACTAATTCAGCCACAGATTTTCTATCTCATCATCATTTTATGCCCAAGCTGAAACGGAGACCGTTTCTTGGCTCGGTCAATACGAGATCCTGTAAATTATTCTAATAATATATAGTCTAGATCAAAACATATTGATACTTTTTAAGAGTACTTCTAACGCGGGCGAAGCCACGGAGCATAGCTTGTAGAGAACGGGCGTCCGTAGCCGTGGACCACTCTTTTTAGGGTTCCGTACCCAAAGGGTGAAACGGGACCCTATTACTAAGACTTCGCTGTCCATCTGTCTGTCTGTCTGTCTGTCTGTCCGTCTGTCACCAGGCTGTATCTCATGAACCGTGATAGTTAGACAGTTGAAATTTTCACAGATGATGTATTTCTGTTGCCGCTATAACAACGAATACTAAAAACAGAATAAAGTTACAAATAATAGAGGGTCCCCATACAAGAAACGTGTTTTTTTCAGAATATCACGCCATCTATGAACGCTTAGTTATGTAAACGTCCCATAGATGGCGTTATATTGAAATGTCGATCCCTAACACCTTTGTTAGACTTTAGATGGCGTTATAAGAAATAAAATGTTTATTAATTATTATTTTTTGCTGGCAAACATGTTAGTGGTATTTTTTGCTCGATCTTATAAAATACTGTAGTGTGGTACGGAACCCTACTAGTGCGAGTCTGACTTGCACTTGGCCAGTTTTTTTTTTAATATCAGATAGGCTAGCGTTTGACCACTATCTCACCTGTCGGTAAGTGATAATGCGGTCGAGGTTGGTAGCACGCTAGGCTTAGAATGGAATCTCGCTCACAAGGATAGGTACCGGAACACATTAGATTTTTTGCTTTGTGACAGATTTCCTAACTTGAGGGTGGTAGCTGGCCAGCTGGCCCGTGTCCTACCACCATGCGGGGGTTGTTGGTTTCTTAACGATGTTTCTCCTTCACCAGAGGGCCACTGTGAAAAGCGCGCATACATTTTTTAATCGAAAAATCCATTTATGCATGGTGGGGATTGAACTCGGTACCACTTGCGTCAATGATGACCATTCTCCCATGACACCACTAGGCCCTCTCAATGCTAGACTAAAATGCCAGCAATTCATCCAATTTATAAGCAAGTCTTGTCGAAACCAAGTTTCAGGTAACCATACAAACTGTTGGAGTGAATGGCGATAATTATTGTTGAAGCCTTCTAAATAAAGTAAGAAGGAAAATATTACGTTTACAAATAAGTTTATGGAAAAGTAACCTACGGCGGTTACTTTTCCGGTTTCTTTAGAAAACTCTCGGGTTTAAATTACAAACTTGGGCTTCCAACTACTACGGTATATAAAATAGTGTGTACTAACTACAAACGATATGTTTATGTTTCTGCTGTTTTCAATGTACTTAGTCCTATTATCGAATAATTTAAAATCGTTTAAAAAACGTAAGATTATTGAAGTGACTGGAGAAGCCCGTGCCGGCTCGTTTCTGGTGCAAAGAATGGCCATCGCCATTCAGCGTGGCAACGCTGCGAGCGTTATAGCGAAACGTTGCGGGGCGTGTTTCTCAACTAAATGTATCTATTTTATATAATTCATGTAACGAGCTAATTAAATAGTGATTTTATATTTTAATTATATTTTGACATTGTTTAAAATACTAAAAAAACCGTCTTCAAACGTCGCGCTAGTCAAAATAGCTAGTAGCCAGTATCATTGTCATCGAGGTATAATAAATGCATCGTAATACAAATGTTGATGTATTAAAAACCGGTCGACCGATTGAGATATTTAATTGGAATCACCAGGAAAGGGTACCCTTCGAAAAAAAAAAAAAAAACCGAATCTTTTCAGGCAGCTTCGATTAATCCGTGAACATACATACATAAATAAAAATATTCCGAAGAATTGAGAACCTTCTTCTCCTTTTTTGTAATGTCGGTTGAAAAAGAAACCATTATAGGATCACTTTGTTGATCGTCTGTCTGTCAATCTGTCTGTCTGTCCGTCTGCCAAGACCCCTTTTTCTCAGGAACGCGTAGAGATATCAAATACTCCGGTCTACGGTCTCTTTTGGCTGTGAAAAAATCAAACTTTTAAGTCAACGCGAGTAAGTCCGTCAATTGTGAATCGATTTGAATTATTCTTTTATTATTTTAATTATATCTTCTATTGGTAGGGTACATTTCCAAGGTGATACCATTGTAATATCATCGAGATTTGGTAAGTGTCTCCAGAGATATGTCGATACACGTCTCAAACATGCTACTGAAACTGACTCGCGCGGCATGTAAGTCGGCATTTTAGTTTTCGAACTATCTTAATAATTACAATATAGTCTACTTATTGCCAAATGTAATTTGTATTACTGCCATGTCCTTAGTGACGCTCGCAAGATTAAGGCAAATCGATTAACGTAAGAATCATTAAAATCGGCCTACGCGTTTGGTCTCGAGAACGCCACAAAGGAACATACATACATCCATACATAATAGGCTGATAAATAGATTACTCTCCCTGTCGTCGCGCTGTCGAGTTAAAAGCAATACGACCTCGATGAAGGGGGAAAGGTTTTGCCATACAAAGGATCGCAACAGGCTATTGTATAATACTGCTATAAAAACTAGTATACCTACAGACCTAAAATTTCACTGCGTCTTATTAAAGGGCTTCGGGGCCCCGATTATCTTAGGCTTTGACAAAAACGGAGCCGTTGCGATGACAATCTAATCCCACCGCAATTGTAATTTTATTTTGTATTCTGCGAACTATCATCTTTTTTGTAAAATAAGAATTTTCTTATTTTGCTTAGAGCATTTAAATAATAAAACCGGCCAAGTGCGTGTCGGGCCACGCGCAGTGTAGGGTTCCGTAGTAGCCTGTTATTCAATGCAAGTCTTTACCCGTTATAAACAAGCAACTAGGTACTCCGTCTTTGTCACTTTAAAGGATTTATTCTAAGGATTTAGTATTAGGTACAAAATTATCCTACACCCAAGTTCAACCACTATTACTGCTAAACTAATAAAGTTATCTTAACCGCTATAATTTTCCTTTAAAGTTCATGAAATGCTCTATTATCACGAATTTTTTCAGATTTTTCAAGCTAGCAGTTTAGCTTTTAGAGGGGGGAGGGGGGACGCCGTTCTGGAACAAAAATTTGCACTTTAAAATTTAATATTTCGTAAATGGAGCATTCAATCGAAAAATGGTATTAGCAACTCCTAAGTCATTTTGAAAGACCTATTCAACGATACCCCACACGATGGGATAGACGATGAAAAAATAATTCATCTCCACTTCTCATATAGGGGAGCTACCCTAAAAAAATATTTTTCAAAATTTTATTTCAGCACTTTGTCGGCGTCATTTATTTACATACTCACACAAAATTACAACTTTGTAGTATTAACGGTCTCTTAGCAAAACCTCGGACAGAGAGACAGACGGACATGAATAAACTATAAGGGTTCCATGTCAGGACTACGGAACCCTAAAAAGGTCATACAGCTGATAATGATAGTAGGCGAATTTGTAAACCACTTAAATGGTTTCCCTTTCAGGTTTTATAATATTTTATTTTATCTTGCATCTAAAGCTTGCAAAGTTTTGAAGTAGCTATAATAGTTATAATTAATAGTATAATTTCTTCTTTGTTAATTCTGATTCTGCTACTGACCGACTACCGACTAAGAGATTTATTTATATTCCCATTCCTAGTATTCTACTATTTTCACGCGCAATATTTTATTATTTTCTAATATTTTCTTACTATTTTCATATTACTATTAACACGCGGCAACACATAGACCTATCAACTCTATGCCGCAACATCACTTATCAAGAAATAGTGGTCAAACGCAAGCCCATACTTAAACTTATACCAACGATGTAAAGAAAAGGTGAGGTTACTAAGTCAAAAACTGAGTTTAGTTCACAGCAGTAAAATATGTTTTATGTATATTTTATATTCTAGTCTGAAACCAAATAAAAAACACACAAAGATAGAAAAATTACACAAAGGATAAGGTTTTAAAAACGCGTTATATATGTATTATCTCATTGTGGCGAGTGAAATACATTAGTACCAACGAGTGTTAGGCTAAACCTGTTTTGCTAGCGTTTAACTTTACGTAAATGTATACTTACAGGCTGAATTATTTTTCTAGTGGGCGTGCAAGGCCAAGCCCGAAACTATGAGGACTAGCGAAAGTACTCAACGGAGTTTTTAGATTTTGATGAAAACTCAAACTGCATTGGATGCACTTCATTGGTTTTTAGGGTTCCGTACCCAAAGGGTATAAATGGGACCCTATTACTAAGACTCCGCTGTCCGTCTGTCTGTCTGTCTGTCTGTCTGTCTGTCTGTCCGTCTGTCACCAGGCTGTATCTCATAAACCGTGATAGCTAGACAGTTGAAATTTTCACAGATGATGTATTTCTGTTGCCGCTATAACAACAAATACTAAAAATAGAGCAAAGTTAATAATAATAGAGGGTCCCCATACAAGCAACGTATTTTTTTCGGTATTTCAATGTAACGCCATCTATGGTCGCTTAGTTAGGTAAACGTCGCATAGATGGCGTTATATTGAAATGTCGATCCCTAATACTTTGTTGTACGTTAGATGGCGTTATAAGAAATAAAATATTTAATTATTTTTATTTTTTGCTGGCGAAATATTATAGTGGTATTTTTTGCTCGATCTTATAAAATACTGTAGTGTGGTACGGTTATGAACACAGCCTATACTATTACACCATTCGATAGTGTCGCTAGGAGTAGGCTATAAGGAAAGAATTACGGTAAGTAATAACATACGGCATTTGTTAAATGTTTGTGACCTCAGAACCCCGACATTTTAATATCCGATTTAGATTTTTTTTTTATTTAAAAGAGTTTGCTTGCCGCTCGGACCCATAATTTTATTGAGATTTGATAAGTATCTCCAGAGATATAGAGATTAAACATACCTTAAGCTTAGTAAGTAAGTACTGCAAATGACTAGCGCACCATTAGAAGTTGGTTATTTTCGTTTTATAAAATCTATTTTGAATTATGTATAACGATAGTACAATTGACATAATAAAAAAATCAAGTTTTTTTTTTAAATTGTTTCTACTACGTTTTTTGACTTAAGGCTGAGTTGCACCATCTTACTTTAAGGTCGATTCACATATATCAGTGAACCCACAGTTCCGGCACAGTACCGTTACAGTTCCGTATCCGTGCTACAGTGGTGCGTCAGTGCTTCAATTCACACATATCAGGCACAGTACAGTTCTCTGCGGGTCTTCGTGCACGACGTTCCCTTCAGACTAGCGTTGACGTCGATTGTTTTGATGGTACTCTTCAATAACATAGAATTAGCTATGATAGCCATTGCTTTAGACGAAGAAGAAGAAGAGAATCGAGGAAAAAAAAGAATTCCATTTTGTTTTCGATGCAGCGGCGTCAGTGATCCGTGATAAAATATCGTCGTCGCCGATCACGTCCGTGATGGCCGGTGCCGGCACTGACACTGACGGTACTGAGACGACACTGACACTGACAAGTGTGAATACATCCATAGAGAATGTTTGAAAGAATAATTATCACTGATGCGGTACTGTGCCGGAACTGTGGGTTCACTGATATGTGTGAATCGACCTTTTAACACCTGGAAAAGTTATTTGAGACACGGTAATTTTTTTTCTGAAAGCGCTTTGACCCTCACTTTGTCAATTAAACCACATCAGTTACAAAATAAAATCAAGCTGTATACATATTTTTGCTTAAGATAACATCATGACAGTTAAAAGTGATGTCAGGAACTTATTACCATAGTTGAATGTAAAGCAAAAACAAAATATTAACCGAAACCTACTTACCAAGTTTATAATAATACATAACAATGTACCTTAATTAAATACAAATAAGAGCTAAAAATCTTTGCATTTAATGTAGTAATTGTGCTATAAGTTGCTTAAGTAATGCTTGTTACCACACCCTGCCTATTTATTGTCACAGAATACTTAATAGTAGGTTCTTCATTTGTATACTTGCTTAAAAGATGAGATAAATGTAACAAAAAATGTTGGCGTTCTATTGCTTTTTTTTCCTTTGAGACGATAATATACTTTGATACGTTAGGAGCACATATTCAAAATCCCACATTTTTATTGCACGATTATTAGGGTTCCGTACCCAAAGGGTAAAACGGGACCCTATTACTAAGACTCCGCTGTCCGTCTGTCCGTCTGTCTGTCTGTCTGTCTGTCTGTTTGTCTGTCTGTCTGTCTTTCCGTCTGTCACCACTAAAAACAGAATAAAATTAAAAATAATAGAGGGTCCCCATACAAGAAACGTGTTTTTTTCGGCGTTTTACGCCATCTATGAACGCTTAGTTAGGTAAACGTCCCATAGATGGCGTTATATTGCAATATCGATCCCTAAAACCTTTGTTAGACGTTAGATGGCGTTATAAGAAATAAAATGTTTATTAATTATTATTTTTTGCTGGCGAAAAATGATAGTGGTATTTTTTGCTCGATCTTATAAAATACTGTAGTGTGGTACGGAACCCTACGAGTGCGAGTCCGACTTGCACTTGGCCAGTTTATTTTCTTGTGTCAGGCAGACAAGCACTATGTCACATGATGTTAAATGAAGACGCGGTCTATAGATGGGATTGTGCTTGTGTGAATTGTAAAACGGCAATGAGAAGAGTATTTACTATGCAATTATGGGCAAACAAGCAGATATACGGCCTGATGGTAAGTGGTTACTGTAGCCTTTGAACATGGTGGTAAGGAACAAGACAGTGCCTTGCCGCCACGTAGGTATAAGATTGATGTAAGCGTGCCCAACTCCTGTAACTAACTATTGTTACTTGATTAAACGTATCGTGAGTATAATTCATTTTTAACTAAAAACCGGTATGACTCACGTAAATAGGTCGAAAGTCGATGGCGACGTGCGACCGGTTTCGAAGCGGTTAGCGCTTCTTCATCAGCGGCGAATATGACGAGTGCACTCGGCGGGCGGCTCGTTCATACTGGCGTCGGGTGTCATTCGCGCCGCGCGCCTCTGCGCACGTAATGCTCGTGCGGTTAGCGGCGGTGCCGCCGGCTCAGGTGACGGTGAGTCATCGTAGGAAGTTTCTTCATCTTCGTCGCTCGATGTCATGATATTAAGGCCCGTGCACACTACGCTGACTGTATCTCGGGGCACATAAGGGTGTTCTTCAGTGTGTTTGAATGCGAGAACCGGTTTCCATGCAGGAGCCACGGTCCAACCTCGATCGCGGTTGAAATTAGGATGACGAGTAATTTCTATGGCCTCGCGTACTTTTCGCGGAATCAAAAACTTTTCCTTCGCCAGTACGGAGGCCTTATCGAATCTGAGAAAATGACCCGTCTCCCGCGCATGTGCCGCCACAGCGGAATTTCCCGTGTCCACATTCTTCACACTTCTAATGTGCTCGGTCAGTCTTGTACTTATGTTGCGACGGGTTTCGCCGATGTAACTCTTACCGCAATCACAAGGAATCTGGTACACGCCCGGAGTTTGCATCGGCTGCTTGTCTTTGGGTGACCGCAAGAGTTGCTGTATTCGTCCCGGTGGGCGGTAAAATGTTTTTATGCTGTATTTTCGTCGTAAGAGGGCACCGTTGTTGTTGGATTTATATAACTATTGTTGTTGGATTTATTACAACTGACATCGGTTAAAAGACATCGATATCAATATAGAGACTACCGGAGCTAATCTGTCTTTGATATACAACACAAATAATACTTATTTATTATCTGTGAATACAGGAATCAAAGATGAATCTTGTTTTTTGTATCTTATCTTATAAGAAACACAAAACACAAGCTTCACAGTCTCGAGCATCGGCGTATAATAGGAAGTTTACTTATTTGTGTTCTACAAGAAACATTTCGGTGAGTGTGCGATAGAATTGCACAATTTACAACAATTCTTTCTTTGCCCGTTTTACAATCGGAAATCAAGGCAAACTAACAATCAGCAGCCATACATTGGATATTCTAGCAATCCACACTAAACTTGTTGGTTCAACTTTCCATACCGCAAAAGAATAGGACACGTTTCCAGCTGACTTGTTTCCGAGTAGCTATAACATGGGTCTCTTCAAGTCAAGAGTGAACAGGTATCTTCTAGGCAAGCATGCTACAACCTCGATCACATCTTCACTTTCCACCAGGCGAGATAGTGGTCAAATGCTTGCCTATCTGCAATAAAAAAGGTCTCAGAGTGCTCGTGAACGTAGTCATTCGAACCAATACAATGTCAATACTTGAGGGACACCCACCAACCACTATGCGTTTGTGAAACACTTCTTGTATACGGGTATCTCCAGTACCTAACAATACTTACGAAGTAGGATGTGTCACATTCCTGTGCTTAAATGGGTCGTAGTCTTCATCGTCATCTTTTCTATCAAGCGTGATCGTGGACTGTGTTGCTGACTGTATATTTTCCACACTGTCTCGAGATCTGAAAATAAATGAGTTAATTTTAAGAAACAACGTCATGACTTCAGCTGATAAAGCTGTGTGAAAATAAAAGACGCTCTGTCGTGGAATTTAGATAAAAGGACAATCATATCTAAGAAAAATAAAACCGGCCAAATCCAGTTAGACTCGCCCAATGAGGCTTCCGTACCAACTTCTCAGACTAGGTTAAAGGACAAACTTAACTTTGTAGTTCGATCCATAGAAAATGTATTGCACCAGCTACATAATAATAAGTTTGTTATAGTAAGTTTGCCTTTTTTAGGGTTCCGTAGCCGAATGGCAAAAAACGGAACCCTTATAGATTCGTCATGTCTGTCTGTCTGTCCGTCCGTATGTCACAGCCATTTTATTCCGAAACTGTTAGGACTACAGAATTGAAACTTGGTACGTAGATGTATTCTGTGAACCGCTTTCCGATTTTTATACAAAAATAAAAAATATAAACGTTTAAGGGGGGGCATCCCATACATGGAACTGAAACAAAAAATTTTTTTTTTTTCTAACCTATACGTGTGGGGTGTCTATGGATAGGACTTCAAAAATGACATTGAGGTTCCTCAAATCATTTTTTCTCAAAGTCAATCATTTGAAAGATAGGCGCGTCTAAAGTGGTAAAATGTGTGTCCCCCCCCCTCTAACTTTTAAAGTATGAGAGAGAAAAATCTAAAAAAAATATATGCTGTATATCTCAATAAAAACTAACAACGAAAATTGGATTGAACGAGATACAGTCAGCAGTTTAAGAGATATGGCGACCGCAAAGATAACTTTGTTTTTCATACAAACACTATGAAAAACAAAGTTAATTTTGTAGTTGCGAAAAATATTAGTTATGGAATACTTAACTGTGTTACGGAACCCTACGAGTGCGAGTCCGACTTGCTCTTGGCCAGTTTTTTATTTTTGTTATTTACATATTATTATATTACATATTATTATTTACGGTTTTCATATTTTTTCCTATATAAGTGTTTCAAGAGCTTCTTGCCAAATGGCATGATTCTAGGTCAACGGGAATTACCCTATAGGTTTTGGGTCGAAAACTTATAGGATACTTCCCGTTGACTTAGAATTGTCAATTTTAGTTAAAAGCCAGGTCTTACATCACAAGTAAAGTGAAAATTCCGAAAAATAAAAAATTGTAAATTAAGGTATATTTTGGTACTTACAAATTTTCTCGAAAATCTAAATTTGCCTATATTTTTTTATCGTGTTGACTCAAGACCTTGATTTTTATACACCTAATAGGGAACTATTAAGGTATGACGACCACATCGCGGCGTCCTGCGATCTGCGGGCGCGATCTCAGTACTTCTCAATTGTTTTTGATCGCGTTTGGTGTGAACCAGTCGGTACAAATACTACTGCGCTATCTGATCGCCGCCTAGATCGCGCACGCAAGACGCTGCGGTGTGTCCGTACCTTTAGACCTCAGTATCTGGTATACATTTCAACTTGCTAGGTCCACCCGTTCCTGAGAAAATCGATGGTGACACACGGATAGACAGACGGACAGACGGACAAGAAAGTGATCTTATAAGGGTTCCATTTTTATCTTTTGAGGTATGGAACCCTAAAAAATACATAGAAACTACCTAAGAACTACCGATACTTTACATATACAAATTAATTAGTTTATTTACCCATCAACGCAGCTGCTGTCTTAAGCAGCCATAAAAATTAAATTTCTTTTATTTTTCAAACAAATATAATGGACCTGGACCTTCTTTAAATTAAATATTTACCAAAATTGTAAAGATATTTAGGGCTAGTTTCACCGGTTTCTGATAGCTCTATTAGGAACTTATCTCACAGATTTTTGACAACTTTTATACGGCGTCATCTGTCAGATAACTATCTGACACATTATCAGGAACCGGTGAAACTGGCACTCCGAATGCGTCATACTACTGCACTCGTCATAACTGAATCTTTGCTGTACAATATTCAGTTTAAGAAATGCAGCGATAATTTATTCAATTTTATGGCGAAGGCTGCGAAACAAAAGTACTCAGTAAATATAAGGTTCAATGTAGGTAGAGTGAGGCATTGCATATTCATGGATGGAATTATACCAGACCAGAAAATATCCTACTATCATCTATTCTGTGGCTTAACATTGAGTTAAACAACGGGCACAGGCTACCGAAGACGCTCTGCTTCGAGAAAATAAAAAAGCCGATGAGAACGTTAGAGTTTACCTTGCACGCTAGAGGTTCCGTATATCTTATTTTAAATGAGTAGTTTTCATAAATAGTTCCATTACACTCACTAGGTGGATTTGATATGGACCCACTTTAATGTGTATGCTTGTTTATTTAGCTTAAGTAGGTCGTTGAAAATTATAAATGTTAGAAATGTATGGCATAAAAGCGGTATTGACATCAATCAAAAACAAATTAAAAGAAAAGGGTTGGATTTAGAATCGTTTGGCATGAAAAAGGGGAGGAGGAGGGAGTGTGGGGAGAGGGGAGAGTCCTCCCTTCCGTTCTCCACCACTTTCATGACAAGGCAGTGCATAATATTTCAGTTATGTTTTTTTTTGTTGGGTTGGATTTTGGATTTTTGATTGGATATAGAATCGTTTGGCACGAGTTTGATATTAAATGTTATGGGGTTGGGTAGAGGTTAGGTCCTTGATTGTAACAATACCATTTTTATAACAAGGTAATGCATATTTTTCAAGAAAAACATTTACAAGATACAAAAAAAATCTAACCTAAAAATATACTAAACCTTAGAAACAAAACGCAAATAATAGTTACAAGGGCTAGATAACTGTTAGAAAATGTTAGTAATATGATTTGCCACTGCTAAATTAATAAAAACACCCTACCGAAATAGAAACAAGATTAGGTTAGGTTGAAACTGCGACAACACAACGCGCGAGTAAAGCGAGCAATGCGGCAGCGGCTGGCGCAGCGCTAAAAAGTATGTTACACATCTAATAAAAAACAAAATAATACATATGTATTATTTTGTTATATATATATATATTTTGTTAATAATACATATGTAACATTTCGCTGCTCATATGAGCAGCGAAATGTTACTAAGAAGTGAGTTCATGATTTAAAAAAAAGGCATAACTCAAAAACTATGCACTACCTTGTAATTAAGTGGTGGGAAAGAGATGGAGGGACGCTCCCTTCCCCCTTCACCTCCTCCATCCTTCCTTTTTCATGCCAACAATTCTAAATTTTTACCAAGTGAGGTAATAATTTCACAAAAAAACGCATAACTCAAAAACTATGCATTACCATTACATTACATTACATAAACATGATTATCTGAGAATAAGTAAACTCAATTTCGCAGTGAGATCGTTGGACTTATCTTTTATATTGCATTTTTAACCGACTTCCAAAAAGGAGGAGGTTAATGAATCTGTAAGTTTTTAATCTTTTTGTATGTATGTTACGCGATTACTTCGTCAATTGTGAACCGATTTGAATGATTATTTTTCAACCGACTTCCCAAAAAGAATGAGGTTCTCAATTCGTCTGTATGTTTTTTTTGTGTGTATGTTACGCGATTACTCCGTCAATTGTGAACCTATTTTAATGATTCTTTTTTTAATCGGTAGGGTTTGTTTCGAGTCAGTCCCATTGTAATTTCATTGAGATCAGATAAGTATCTCCAGAGATATGACGATAAACGTCTTAAACTTGCTACTGAAACTGACATGCGGGGCATGGAAGTCGGTTGTTTTAGTTTTTAGAGCCCCCGCACACTGGCCACTTAGTGGCGGCCACGCTTCAGCCACTAGTGGCCGCCACAACCTGCGGACGCGTTTCTTCATACATTTTATATAGAATCGGCGCACACTGAGCGCTTGAGTGGCCGCGTCCGAGCCACAAGCTGCGAGAGTCGAGCGCGCTCGCTACTTGTGGCTGCGTTTTGTCGTTCGACTCGTGCGCATACACGGCCACAGTTGCCGGTTCGTCGATGGTTCTGAATTCGGCGCCGTTTTCTACGTTTTAGAATAATAAGCAACAATAGCGAAATCAAGAGTGCGTCCATTCTTGGGCAACACACGTCTACCTCTGTCGAGATACTTGCAGCTAGTGTCTGACGCAAGTGGCAGCCACTGGTGGCTTGATGCGGCCACTAGTGGCTGCCACTGGTGGCGGCGTGTAGTGGTCTAGCCGAACTACTGGTGGTCGCGTTTAGTGGCGGCGACTGGTGGCCGTAATGTGCGAGGGCTCTAAAACTATCTTTATTATGCGACAAAATATTATGACGACCGTGAGAAGACTTTTAACGGTTTGGTATAAAATCTTTATACAAAAGCAATGGTTTATTTGTGTCCGTGATTTGTATGTTTGTAAACTTCCCCGCGACACAGAGTTTCCTAGTGCGGGAAATTGTATTTTTATTTTAAAAAATACTAGCAGCCCGCCCCGGCTTCGCACGGGTAGAACATGCCTACAAAATTTGTATCAGTTTGTTGCATCAAATAAAAATATTAACATATTTAACAATCATCGTCATATTTCAACCAATTTACACAAAACCTTAACGAATTATGCACCTAAACAATCCTCACAAACACTCTGGCTATTGGTGAAAACCGCATGATAATCCATTCAGTAGCTATTGAGATTATTGCGAACAGACAGACATACGCAGTGATGGACTTAGTTTTATAATACTTACGTAGTGATATTGGACGGCCCTTTGGCGTAAAGGATAGTTACCCTGATTCTAACACGACGGTCGTTGGTTCTAATCCTAGCTATATGAATGAAAGTTTTATGTGCATTCATGAATCATGGGTTTTTGTACAGAGGTAGTGGGATCATTGAATCAAAATCAATCAAATCATGGGATCAAAGGAGGGGTATTATACGTTTAACGTGTGTCTGTCTGTAGCATCTTAGCACCCAACCGGATGAACCGATTTTGATTTTATTATTGATTTTTTTTTGTTTGATAGATGTCTTCATCGAGAGTGTTCTTAGCTTTGATTTTAGAAAATTCGTTCAATCGTTATAAAACTATGAGCTTTATTCTAGTTAATTGCGCTATGAAATCAACTTTCATAGGTCTGATCAATTCGAAAATCTTCTTCTTCAACGATATTGTAAGAACATGGAAGCATTGACCTGATGCTGGGACATCTCCTGTACTCTACAGAATACTCAAATCCACACCAACTTACAGCTCAGATTTTAAATGTCGTGTTTAGAGTCATTGGAATGCTTTTATTGAAAAGATTATACATAGATCAGTCGGGGTGGTTTATATATAGATCATAACTATATTATACAATAGAATTTTAAATTTTACAGTAAAAATATATTATTATACTATATTGACTTCAAATTGATTGTGATCGGTGGGGATCTACAGCATCGCTAAGCTTAAAATAAAATTTTCTTAGTAACTATGGCCTAATCTGTGGTTTCACTGCAGATATTTTATTAATTTTGCGATGCGTGTATGTGAAATCCGTGATATCTTCTAGAGTTTTCATTTGAATTATATACTGTAAAGGACAATTTTAATCTATAATATGTGGCCAAGCTAATTAACGTAATTATTTGGATAAGGATTAATACTATATACTTGAAAATAGCCTTGGAAGTTATGTAATATTTTTTAACAAAAATTTAAAGATTAAAATGGTTACTGTGAGTCAACCTTAAGAGATAGACATATGCTGTTGCAAACTTTTTTGTAGGTCTTATTAAGTTGTACAACTCTTCCATAAAAAATATTCTTCTATCTATTTCCAATTAAGCAACGTTCGTAAGAAACGTGTGTTTTAGACCGTTTTTTTGACGACGGTTGCAAATTAGGTCTCCACGAATGTACCTTTGATTTAAACGGGATAAATTATAGCCTATTTACATTCCGAAAGAACATCCTAAGTATTAGTGAAATAATTTTTTAAATCGGTTCAGTAGTTTTTGAGCCAAATCATTACAAACATACAAAAATACAAAAATACAAATGTTCACTCTTTATAATATTAGTATAGATAAAGAATTGATGTAGCTACTTTATAAATGCAATTATCGAACTATTTTTTTTAAATATCTTATAGGCTAGCGTTTCACCACTATCTCACCTGTTGGTAAGTGATGATGCGGTCGAAGATGGTAAGCACGCTAGGCCTAGAATGGGAACTGGCTCTCAAGGATAGCTGCCGAACACATTAGATGTTTGGCGACAGATTTTCTATCTTGAGGGTGGTAGCTGGCCAGGCGGACACTAGATAATGTCCTACCACCATGCGGGGGTTGTTGGTTTCTTAACAATGTTTTCCTTCACCGGAAGGCCACTGTGAAAAGCGCACATACATTTTTCGACAGAATAATCCATTGGTGCACGGCGGATTGAACTCGGTACCATGGCATCAAAGCCGACCGTTCTCCCGATTACGCCACCGGGCCCTCAAAAAAACTATGCCCTAAATACACCATCCATTCTGTCGTTCTGGCAGGACGCTGCCGCTAACTACTACTACTGATACTAATATCATGCCGAATGGACCGTGAGTTGGCGTGGATTGGATGACACCACCGTGCTTTCATCCAATCCACGCCAACAACTGTAGCAAACGAGAAAGCCGTCGATTTTTTAACCGACTTCAAAAAAAGGAGGAGGTTTCTCAATTCGACCGTATATTTATATATTTTTTTTTTATGTTTGTTCGCGGATAACTTCGTCGTTTATGAACCGATTTTGATTATTATTTTTTTGTTGGAAAGGAGATATCCCAAGTGTGGTATCATGGTAATTTTATCGAGGTCTAATAAGTATCTCCAGAGATATTGAGATAAACACCTCAAAATTGGTACTGAAAATGAATAGCGCGGCATTGAAGTCGGTTGTTTTTTAGTTTTTAAACGATATTATCAATGTACAACTTAATAATACAATTATGGCCTATGGATGAGAGGATATGATAAACTATAGAGAGATGGTACAAAATATTATGGACTATTGTAACGAATTTGTGATTTGTTGTATGGGAAGATCAAAGAATCAAAGAATCAAAGCATTTATTCAGTATGTAAGCAGTATAAATATACGCACATATACACGTCAAAATCATAAATCATAAAATAAATCATAACCAATTATCAAGTAAACATAGCAAAAGCAGAATTTAACGCTTTGAATTAGAAAAAAAAAGTAATGAACCATTCACGACGCTCTCTTCCCCCTTCACCTCCTCCATCCTTCCTTTTTCATGCCAACAATTCTAAATTTTTACCAAGTGAGGTAATAATTTCACAAAAAAACGCATAACTCAAAAACTATGCATTACCTTGTAATGAAAGTAGTGTGTATAGGAAAGGGGGACCCTCCTCGTACAAGTAAATCTATCAGAATACCGTGATGCGTTTGCATCAATTTTCTTTATGAACGGAACCCCAAAAGTCTAACCGGTAGTATAGTAATCCAAGTGGAACGATTACTTGTTGATTTGCTAAACATGATTATCTGAGAATAAGTAAACTCAATTTCGCAGTGAGATCGTTGGACTTATCTTTTATATTGCATTTTTAACCGACTTCCAAAAAGGAGGAGGTTAATGAATCTGTAAGTTTTTAATCTTTTTGTATGTATGTTACGCGATTACTTCGTCAATTGTGAACCGATTTGAATGATTATTTTTCAACCGACTTCCCAAAAAGAATGAGGTTCTCAATTCGTCTGTATGTTTTTTTTGTGTGTATGTTACGCGATTACTCCGTCAATTGTGAACCTATTTTAATGATTCTTTTTTTAATCGGTAGGGTTTGTTTCGAGTCAGTCCCATTGTAATTTCATTGAGATCAGATAAGTATCTCCAGAGATATGACGATAAACGTCTTAAACTTGCTACTGAAACTGACATGCGGGGCATGGAAGTCGGTTGTTTTAGTTTTTAAACTATCTTTATTATGCGACAAAATATTATGACGACCGTGAGAAGACTTTTAACGGTTTGGTATAAAATCTTTATACAAAAGCAATGGTTTATTTGTGTCCGTGATTTGTATGTTTGTAAACTTCCCCGCGACACAGAGTTTCCTAGTGCGGGAAATTGTATTTTTATTTTAAAAAATACTAGCAGCCCGCCCCGGCTTCGCACGGGTAGAACATGCCTACAAAATTTGTATCAGTTTGTTGCATCAAATAAAAATATTAACATATTTAACAATCATCGTCATATTTCAACCAATTTACACAAAACCTTAACGAATTATGCACCTAAACAATCCTCACAAACACTCTGGCTATTGGTGAAAACCGCATGATAATCCATTCAGTAGCTATTGAGATTATTGCGAACAGACAGACATACGCAGTGATGGACTTAGTTTTATAATACTTACGTAGTGATATTGGACGGCCCTTTGGCGTAAAGGATAGTTACCCTGATTCTAACACGACGGTCGTTGGTTCTAATCCTAGCTATATGAATGAAAGTTTTATGTGCATTCATGAATCATGGGTTTTTGTACAGAGGTAGTGGGATCATTGAATCAAAATCAATCAAATCATGGGATCAAAGGAGGGGTATTATACGTTTAACGTGTGTCTGTCTGTAGCATCTTAGCACCCAACCGGATGAACCGATTTTGATTTTATTATTGATTTTTTTTTGTTTGATAGATGTCTTCATCGAGAGTGTTCTTAGCTTTGATTTTAGAAAATTCGTTCAATCGTTATAAAACTATGAGCTTTATTCTAGTTAATTGCGCTATGAAATCAACTTTCATAGGTCTGATCAATTCGAAAATCTTCTTCTTCAACGATATTGTAAGAACATGGAAGCATTGACCTGATGCTGGGACATCTCCTGTACTCTACAGAATACTCAAATCCACACCAACTTACAGCTCAGATTTTAAATGTCGTGTTTAGAGTCATTGGAATGCTTTTATTGAAAAGATTATACATAGATCAGTCGGGGTGGTTTATATATAGATCATAACTATATTATACAATAGAATTTTAAATTTTACAGTAAAAATATATTATTATACTATATTGACTTCAAATTGATTGTGATCGGTGGGGATCTACAGCATCGCTAAGCTTAAAATAAAATTTTCTTAGTAACTATGGCCTAATCTGTGGTTTCACTGCAGATATTTTATTAATTTTGCGATGCGTGTATGTGAAATCCGTGATATCTTCTAGAGTTTTCATTTGAATTATATACTGTAAAGGACAATTTTAATCTATAATATGTGGCCAAGCTAATTAACGTAATTATTTGGATAAGGATTAATACTATAAACTTGAAAATAGCCTTGGAAGTTATGTAATATTTTTTAACAAAAATTTAAAGATTAAAATGGTTACTGTGAGTCAACCTTAAGAGATAGACATATGCTGTTGCAAACTTTTTTGTAGGTCTTATTAAGTTGTACAACTCTTCCATAGAAAATATTCTTCTATCTATTTCCAATTAAGCAACGTTCGTAAGAAACGTGTGTTTTAGACCGTTTTTTTGACGACGGTTGCAAATTAGGTCTCCACGAATGTACCTTTGATTTAAACGGGATAAATTATAGCCTATTTACATTCCGAAAGAACATCCTAAGTATTAGTGAAATAATTTTTTAAATCGGTTCAGTAGTTTTTGAGCCAAATCATTACAAACATACAAAAATACAAAAATACAAATGTTCACTCTTTATAATATTAGTATAGATAAAGAATTGATGTAGCTACTTTATAAATGCAATTATCGAACTATTTTTTTTAAATATCTTATAGGCTAGCGTTTCACCACTATCTCACCTGTTGGTAAGTGATGATGCGGTCGAAGATGGTAAGCACGCTAGGCCTAGAATGGGAACTGGCTCTCAAGGATAGCTGCCGAACACATTAGATGTTTGGCGACAGATTTTCTATCTTGAGGGTGGTAGCTGGCCAGGCGGACACTAGATAATGTCCTACCACCATGCGGGGGTTGTTGGTTTCTTAACAATGTTTTCCTTCACCGGAAGGCCACTGTGAAAAGCGCACATACATTTTTCGACAGAATAATCCATTGGTGCACGGCGGATTGAACTCGGTACCATGGCATCAAAGCCGACCGTTCTCCCGATTACGCCACCGGGCCCTCAAAAAAACTATGCCCTAAATACACCATCCATTCTGTCGTTCTGGCAGGACGCTGCCGCTAACTACTACTACTGATACTAATATCATGCCGAATGGACCGTGAGTTGGCGTGGATTGGATGACACCACCGTGCTTTCATCCAATCCACGCCAACAACTGTAGCAAACGAGAAAGCCGTCGATTTTTTAACCGACTTCAAAAAAAGGAGGAGGTTTCTCAATTCGACCGTATATTTATATTTTTTTTTTTATGTTTGTTCGCGGATAACTTCGTCGTTTATGAACCGATTTTGATTATTATTTTTTTGTTGGAAAGGAGATATCCCAAGTGTGGTATCATGGTAATTTTATCGAGGTCTAATAAGTATCTCCAGAGATATTGAGATAAACACCTCAAAATTGGTACTGAAAATGAATAGCGCGGCATTGAAGTCGGTTGTTTTTTAGTTTTTAAACGATATTATCAATGTACAACTTAATAATACAATTATGGCCTATGGATGAGAGGATATGATAAACTATAGAGAGATGGTACAAAATATTATGGACTATTGTAACGAATTTGTGATTTGTTGTATGGGAAGATCAAAGAATCAAAGAATCAAAGCATTTATTCAGTATGTAAGCAGTATAAATATACGCACATATACACGTCAAAATCATAAATCATAAAATAAATCATAACCAATTATCAAGTAAACATAGCAAAAGCAGAATTTAACGCTTTGAATTAGAAAAAAAAAGTAATGAACCATTCACGACGCTCTCTTCCCCCTTCACCTCCTCCATCCTTCCTTTTTCATGCCAACAATTCTAAATTTTTACCAAGTGAGGTAATAATTTCACAAAAAAACGCATAACTCAAAAACTATGCATTACCTTGTAATGAAAGTAGTGTGTATAGGAAAGGGGGACCCTCCTCGTACAAGTAAATCTATCAGAATACCGTGATGCGTTTGCATCAATTTTCTTTATGAACGGAACCCCAAAAGTCTAACCGGTAGTATAGTAATCCAAGTGGAACGATTACTTGTTGATTTGCTAAACATGATTATCTGAGAATAAGTAAACTCAATTTCGCAGTGAGATCGTTGGACTTATCTTTTATATTGCATTTTTAACCGACTTCCAAAAAGGAGGAGGTTAATGAATCTGTAAGTTTTTAATCTTTTTGTATGTATGTTACGCGATTACTTCGTCAATTGTGAACCGATTTGAATGATTATTTTTCAACCGACTTCCCAAAAAGAATGAGGTTCTCAATTCGTCTGTATGTTTTTTTTGTGTGTATGTTACGCGATTACTCCGTCAATTGTGAACCTATTTTAATGATTCTTTTTTTAATCGGTAGGGTTTGTTTCGAGTCAGTCCCATTGTAATTTCATTGAGATCAGATAAGTATCTCCAGAGATATGACGATAAACGTCTTAAACTTGCTACTGAAACTGACATGCGGGGCATGGAAGTCGGTTGTTTTAGTTTTTAAACTATCTTTATTATGCGACAAAATATTATGACGACCGTGAGAAGACTTTTAACGGTTTGGTATAAAATCTTTATACAAAAGCAATGGTTTATTTGTGTCCGTGATTTGTATGTTTGTAAACTTCCCCGCGACACAGAGTTTCCTAGTGCGGGAAATTGTATTTTTATTTTAAAAAATACTAGCAGCCCGCCCCGGCTTCGCACGGGTAGAACATGCCTACAAAATTTGTATCAGTTTGTTGCATCAAATAAAAATATTAACATATTTAACAATCATCGTCATATTTCAACCAATTTACACAAAACCTTAACGAATTATGCACCTAAACAATCCTCACAAACACTCTGGCTATTGGTGAAAACCGCATGATAATCCATTCAGTAGCTATTGAGATTATTGCGAACAGACAGACATACGCAGTGATGGACTTAGTTTTATAATACTTACGTAGTGATATTGGACGGCCCTTTGGCGTAAAGGATAGTTACCCTGATTCTAACACGACGGTCGTTGGTTCTAATCCTAGCTATATGAATGAAAGTTTTATGTGCATTCATGAATCATGGGTTTTTGTACAGAGGTAGTGGGATCATTGAATCAAAATCAATCAAATCATGGGATCAAAGGAGGGGTATTATACGTTTAACGTGTGTCTGTCTGTAGCATCTTAGCACCCAACCGGATGAACCGATTTTGATTTTATTATTGATTTTTTTTTGTTTGATAGATGTCTTCATCGAGAGTGTTCTTAGCTTTGATTTTAGAAAATTCGTTCAATCGTTATAAAACTATGAGCTTTATTCTAGTTAATTGCGCTATGAAATCAACTTTCATAGGTCTGATCAATTCGAAAATCTTCTTCTTCAACAATATTGTAAGAACATGGAAGCATTGACCTGATGCTGGGACATCTCCTGTACTCTACAGAATACTCAAATCCACACCAACTTACAGCTCAGATTTTAAATGTCGTGTTTAGAGTCATTGGAATGCTTTTATTGAAAAGATTATACATAGATCAGTCGGGGTGGTTTATATATAGATCATAACTATATTATACAATAGAATTTTAAATTTTACAGTAAAAATATATTATTATACTATATTGACTTCAAATTGATTGTGATCGGTGGGGATCTACAGCATCGCTAAGCTTAAAATAAAATTTTCTTAGTAACTATGGCCTAATCTGTGGTTTCACTGCAGATATTTTATTAATTTTGCGATGCGTGTATGTGAAATCCGTGATATCTTCTAGAGTTTTCATTTGAATTATATACTGTAAAGGACAATTTTAATCTATAATATGTGGCCAAGCTAATTAACGTAATTATTTGGATAAGGATTAATACTATATACTTGAAAATAGCCTTGGAAGTTATGTAATATTTTTTAACAAAAATTTAAAGATTAAAATGGTTACTGTGAGTCAACCTTAAGAGATAGACATATGCTGTTGCAAACTTTTTTGTAGGTCTTATTAAGTTGTACAACTCTTCCATAAAAAATATTCTTCTATCTATTTCCAATTAAGCAACGTTCGTAAGAAACGTGTGTTTTAGACCGTTTTTTTGACGACGGTTGCAAATTAGGTCTCCACGAATGTACCTTTGATTTAAACGGGATAAATTATAGCCTATTTACATTCCGAAAGAACATCCTAAGTATTAGTGAAATAATTTTTTAAATCGGTTCAGTAGTTTTTGAGCCAAATCATTACAAACATACAAAAATACAAAAATACAAATGTTCACTCTTTATAATATTAGTATAGATAAAGAATTGATGTAGCTACTTTATAAATGCAATTATCGAACTATTTTTTTTAAATATCTTATAGGCTAGCGTTTCACCACTATCTCACCTGTTGGTAAGTGATGATGCGGTCGAAGATGGTAAGCACGCTAGGCCTAGAATGGGAACTGGCTCTCAAGGATAGCTGCCGAACACATTAGATGTTTGGCGACAGATTTTCTATCTTGAGGGTGGTAGCTGGCCAGGCGGACACTAGATAATGTCCTACCACCATGCGGGGGTTGTTGGTTTCTTAACAATGTTTTCCTTCACCGGAAGGCCACTGTGAAAAGCGCACATACATTTTTCGACAGAATAATCCATTGGTGCACGGCGGATTGAACTCGGTACCATGGCATCAAAGCCGACCGTTCTCCCGATTACGCCACCGGGCCCTCAAAAAAACTATGCCCTAAATACACCATCCATTCTGTCGTTCTGGCAGGACGCTGCCGCTAACTACTACTACTGATACTAATATCATGCCGAATGGACCGTGAGTTGGCGTGGATTGGATGACACCACCGTGCTTTCATCCAATCCACGCCAACAACTGTAGCAAACGAGAAAGCCGTCGATTTTTTAACCGACTTCAAAAAAAGGAGGAGGTTTCTCAATTCGACCGTATATTTATATATTTTTTTTTTATGTTTGTTCGCGGATAACTTCGTCGTTTATGAACCGATTTTGATTATTATTTTTTTGTTGGAAAGGAGATATCCCAAGTGTGGTATCATGGTAATTTTATCGAGGTCTAATAAGTATCTCCAGAGATATTGAGATAAACACCTCAAAATTGGTACTGAAAATGAATAGCGCGGCATTGAAGTCGGTTGTTTTTTAGTTTTTAAACGATATTATCAATGTACAACTTAATAATACAATTATGGCCTATGGATGAGAGGATATGATAAACTATAGAGAGATGGTACAAAATATTATGGACTATTGTAACGAATTTGTGATTTGTTGTATGGGAAGATCAAAGAATCAAAGAATCAAAGCATTTATTCAGTATGTAAGCAGTATAAATATACGCACATATACACGTCAAAATCATAAATCATAAAATAAATCATAACCAATTATCAAGTAAACATAGCAAAAGCAGAATTTAACGCTTTGAATTAGAAAAAAAAAGTAATGAACCATTCACGACGCTCTCTTCCCCCTTCACCTCCTCCATCCTTCCTTTTTCATGCCAACAATTCTAAATTTTTACCAAGGTGAGGTAATAATTTCACAAAAAAACGCATAACTCAAAAACTATGCATTACCTTGTAATGAAAGTAGTGTGTATAGGAAAGGGGGACCCTCCTCGTACAAGTAAATCTATCAGAATACCGTGATGCGTTTGCATCAATTTTCTTTATGAACGGAACCCCAAAAGTCTAACCGGTAGTATAGTAATCCAAGTGGAACGATTACTTGTTGATTTGCTAAACATGATTATCTGAGAATAAGTAAACTCAATTTCGCAGTGAGATCGTTGGACTTATCTTTTATATTGCATTTTTAACCGACTTCCAAAAAGGAGGAGGTTAATGAATCTGTAAGTTTTTAATCTTTTTGTATGTATGTTACGCGATTACTTCGTCAATTGTGAACCGATTTGAATGATTATTTTTCAACCGACTTCCCAAAAAGAATGAGGTTCTCAATTCGTCTGTATGTTTTTTTTGTGTGTATGTTACGCGATTACTCCGTCAATTGTGAACCTATTTTAATGATTCTTTTTTTAATCGGTAGGGTTTGTTTCGAGTCAGTCCCATTGTAATTTCATTGAGATCAGATAAGTATCTCCAGAGATATGACGATAAACGTCTTAAACTTGCTACTGAAACTGACATGCGGGGCATGGAAGTCGGTTGTTTTAGTTTTTAAACTATCTTTATTATGCGACAAAATATTATGACGACCGTGAGAAGACTTTTAACGGTTTGGTATAAAATCTTTATACAAAAGCAATGGTTTATTTGTGTCCGTGATTTGTATGTTTGTAAACTTCCCCGCGACACAGAGTTTCCTAGTGCGGGAAATTGTATTTTTATTTTTAAAAATACTAGCAGCCCGCCCCGGCTTCGCACGGGTAGAACATGCCTACAAAATTTGTATCAGTTTGTTGCATCAAATAAAAATATTAACATATTTAACAATCATCGTCATATTTCAACCAATTTACACAAAACCTTAACGAATTATGCACCTAAACAATCCTCACAAACACTCTGGCTATTGGTGAAAACCGCATGATAATCCATTCAGTAGCTATTGAGATTATTGCGAACAGACAGACATACGCAGTGATGGACTTAGTTTTATAATACTTACGTAGTGATATTGGACGGCCCTTTGGCGTAAAGGATAGTTACCCTGATTCTAACACGACGGTCGTTGGTTCTAATCCTAGCTATATGAATGAAAGTTTTATGTGCATTCATGAATCATGGGTTTTTGTACAGAGGTAGTGGGATCATTGAATCAAAATCAATCAAATCATGGGATCAAAGGAGGGGTATTATACGTTTAACGTGTGTCTGTCTGTAGCATCTTAGCACCCAACCGGATGAACCGATTTTGATTTTATTATTGATTTTTTTTTGTTTGATAGATGTCTTCATCGAGAGTGTTCTTAGCTTTGATTTTAGAAAATTCGTTCAATCGTTATAAAACTATGAGCTTTATTCTAGTTAATTGCGCTATGAAATCAACTTTCATAGGTCTGATCAATTCGAAAATCTTCTTCTTCAACGATATTGTAAGAACATGGAAGCATTGACCTGATGCTGGGACATCTCCTGTACTCTACAGAATACTCAAATCCACACCAACTTACAGCTCAGATTTTAAATGTCGTGTTTAGAGTCATTGGAATGCTTTTATTGAAAAGATTATACATAGATCAGTCGGGGTGGTTTATATATAGATCATAACTATATTATACAATAGAATTTTAAATTTTACAGTAAAAATATATTATTATACTATATTGACTTCAAATTGATTGTGATCGGTGGGGATCTACAGCATCGCTAAGCTTAAAATAAAATTTTCTTAGTAACTATGGCCTAATCTGTGGTTTCACTGCAGATATTTTATTAATTTTGCGATGCGTGTATGTGAAATCCGTGATATCTTCTAGAGTTTTCATTTGAATTATATACTGTAAAGGACAATTTTAATCTATAATATGTGGCCAAGCTAATTAACGTAATTATTTGGATAAGGATTAATACTATAAACTTGAAAATAGCCTTGGAAGTTATGTAATATTTTTTAACAAAAATTTAAAGATTAAAATGGTTACTGTGAGTCAACCTTAAGAGATAGACATATGCTGTTGCAAACTTTTTTGTAGGTCTTATTAAGTTGTACAACTCTTCCATAGAAAATATTCTTCTATCTATTTCCAATTAAGCAACGTTCGTAAGAAACGTGTGTTTTAGACCGTTTTTTTGACGACGGTTGCAAATTAGGTCTCCACGAATGTACCTTTGATTTAAACGGGATAAATTATAGCCTATTTACATTCCGAAAGAACATCCTAAGTATTAGTGAAATAATTTTTTAAATCGGTTCAGTAGTTTTTGAGCCAAATCATTACAAACATACAAAAATACAAAAATACAAATGTTCACTCTTTATAATATTAGTATAGATAAAGAATTGATGTAGCTACTTTATAAATGCAATTATCGAACTATTTTTTTTAAATATCTTATAGGCTAGCGTTTCACCACTATCTCACCTGTTGGTAAGTGATGATGCGGTCGAAGATGGTAAGCACGCTAGGCCTAGAATGGGAACTGGCTCTCAAGGATAGCTGCCGAACACATTAGATGTTTGGCGACAGATTTTCTATCTTGAGGGTGGTAGCTGGCCAGGCGGACACTAGATAATGTCCTACCACCATGCGGGGGTTGTTGGTTTCTTAACAATGTTTTCCTTCACCGGAAGGCCACTGTGAAAAGCGCACATACATTTTTCGACAGAATAATCCATTGGTGCACGGCGGATTGAACTCGGTACCATGGCATCAAAGCCGACCGTTCTCCCGATTACGCCACCGGGCCCTCAAAAAAACTATGCCCTAAATACACCATCCATTCTGTCGTTCTGGCAGGACGCTGCCGCTAACTACTACTACTGATACTAATATCATGCCGAATGGACCGTGAGTTGGCGTGGATTGGATGACACCACCGTGCTTTCATCCAATCCACGCCAACAACTGTAGCAAACGAGAAAGCCGTCGATTTTTTAACCGACTTCAAAAAAAGGAGGAGGTTTCTCAATTCGACCGTATATTTATATATTTTTTTTTTATGTTTGTTCGCGGATAACTTCGTCGTTTATGAACCGATTTTGATTATTATTTTTTTGTTGGAAAGGAGATATCCCAAGTGTGGTATCATGGTAATTTTATCGAGGTCTAATAAGTATCTCCAGAGATATTGAGATAAACACCTCAAAATTGGTACTGAAAATGAATAGCGCGGCATTGAAGTCGGTTGTTTTTTAGTTTTTAAACGATATTATCAATGTACAACTTAATAATACAATTATGGCCTATGGATGAGAGGATATGATAAACTATAGAGAGATGGTACAAAATATTATGGACTATTGTAACGAATTTGTGATTTGTTGTATGGGAAGATCAAAGAATCAAAGAATCAAAGCATTTATTCAGTATGTAAGCAGTATAAATATACGCACATATACACGTCAAAATCATAAATCATAAAATAAATCATAACCAATTATCAAGTAAACATAGCAAAAGCAGAATTTAACGCTTTGAATTAGAAAAAAAAAGTAATGAACCATTCACGACGCTCTCTTCCCCCTTCACCTCCTCCATCCTTCCTTTTTCATGCCAACAATTCTAAATTTTTACCAAGTGAGGTAATAATTTCACAAAAAAACGCATAACTCAAAAACTATGCATTACCTTGTAATGAAAGTAGTGTGTATAGGAAAGGGGGACCCTCCTCGTACAAGTAAATCTATCAGAATACCGTGATGCGTTTGCATCAATTTTCTTTATGAACGGAACCCCAAAAGTCTAACCGGTAGTATAGTAATCCAAGTGGAACGATTACTTGTTGATTTGCTAAACATGATTATCTGAGAATAAGTAAACTCAATTTCGCAGTGAGATCGTTGGACTTATCTTTTATATTGCATTTTTAACCGACTTCCAAAAAGGAGGAGGTTAATGAATCTGTAAGTTTTTAATCTTTTTGTATGTATGTTACGCGATTACTTCGTCAATTGTGAACCGATTTGAATGATTATTTTTCAACCGACTTCCCAAAAAGAATGAGGTTCTCAATTCGTCTGTATGTTTTTTTTGTGTGTATGTTACGCGATTACTCCGTCAATTGTGAACCTATTTTAATGATTCTTTTTTTAATCGGTAGGGTTTGTTTCGAGTCAGTCCCATTGTAATTTCATTGAGATCAGATAAGTATCTCCAGAGATATGACGATAAACGTCTTAAACTTGCTACTGAAACTGACATGCGGGGCATGGAAGTCGGTTGTTTTAGTTTTTAAACTATCTTTATTATGCGACAAAATATTATGACGACCGTGAGAAGACTTTTAACGGTTTGGTATAAAATCTTTATACAAAAGCAATGGTTTATTTGTGTCCGTGATTTGTATGTTTGTAAACTTCCCCGCGACACAGAGTTTCCTAGTGCGGGAAATTGTATTTTTATTTTAAAAAATACTAGCAGCCCGCCCCGGCTTCGCACGGGTAGAACATGCCTACAAAATTTGTATCAGTTTGTTGCATCAAATAAAAATATTAACATATTTAACAATCATCGTCATATTTCAACCAATTTACACAAAACCTTAACGAATTATGCACCTAAACAATCCTCACAAACACTCTGGCTATTGGTGAAAACCGCATGATAATCCATTCAGTAGCTATTGAGATTATTGCGAACAGACAGACATACGCAGTGATGGACTTAGTTTTATAATACTTACGTAGTGATATTGGACGGCCCTTTGGCGTAAAGGATAGTTACCCTGATTCTAACACGACGGTCGTTGGTTCTAATCCTAGCTATATGAATGAAAGTTTTATGTGCATTCATGAATCATGGGTTTTTGTACAGAGGTAGTGGGATCATTGAATCAAAATCAATCAAATCATGGGATCAAAGGAGGGGTATTATACGTTTAACGTGTGTCTGTCTGTAGCATCTTAGCACCCAACCGGATGAACCGATTTTGATTTTATTATTGATTTTTTTTTGTTTGATAGATGTCTTCATCGAGAGTGTTCTTAGCTTTGATTTTAGAAAATTCGTTCAATCGTTATAAAACTATGAGCTTTATTCTAGTTAATTGCGCTATGAAATCAACTTTCATAGGTCTGATCAATTCGAAAATCTTCTTCTTCAACGATATTGTAAGAACATGGAAGCATTGACCTGATGCTGGGACATCTCCTGTACTCTACAGAATACTCAAATCCACACCAACTTACAGCTCAGATTTTAAATGTCGTGTTTAGAGTCATTGGAATGCTTTTATTGAAAAGATTATACATAGATCAGTCGGGGTGGTTTATATATAGATCATAACTATATTATACAATAGAATTTTAAATTTTACAGTAAAAATATATTATTATACTATATTGACTTCAAATTGATTGTGATCGGTGGGGATCTACAGCATCGCTAAGCTTAAATAAAATTTTCTTAGTAACTATGGCCTAATCTGTGGTTTCACTGCAGATATTTTATTAATTTTGCGATGCGTGTATGTGAAATCCGTGATATCTTCTAGAGTTTTCATTTGAATTATATACTGTAAAGGACAATTTTAATCTATAATATGTGGCCAAGCTAATTAACGTAATTATTTGGATAAGGATTAATACTATATACTTGAAAATAGCCTTGGAAGTTATGTAATATTTTTTAACAAAAATTTAAAGATTAAAATGGTTACTGTGAGTCAACCTTAAGAGATAGACATATGCTGTTGCAAACTTTTTTGTAGGTCTTATTAAGTTGTACAACTCTTCCATAGAAAATATTCTTCTATCTATTTCCAATTAAGCAACGTTCGTAAGAAACGTGTGTTTTAGACCGTTTTTTTTGACGACGGTTGCAAATTAGGTCTCCACGAATGTACCTTTGATTTAAACGGGATAAATTATAGCCTATTTACATTCCGAAAGAACATCCTAAGTATTAGTGAAATAATTTTTTAAATCGGTTCAGTAGTTTTTGAGCCAAATCATTACAAACATACAAAAATACAAAAATACAAATGTTCACTCTTTATAATATTAGTATAGATAAAGAATTGATGTAGCTACTTTATAAATGCAATTATCGAACTATTTTTTTTAAATATCTTATAGGCTAGCGTTTCACCACTATCTCACCTGTTGGTAAGTGATGATGCGGTCGAAGATGGTAAGCACGCTAGGCCTAGAATGGGAACTGGCTCTCAAGGATAGCTGCCGAACACATTAGATGTTTGGCGACAGATTTTCTATCTTGAGGGTGGTAGCTGGCCAGGCGGACACTAGATAATGTCCTACCACCATGCGGGGGTTGTTGGTTTCTTAACAATGTTTTCCTTCACCGGAAGGCCACTGTGAAAAGCGCACATACATTTTTCGACAGAATAATCCATTGGTGCACGGCGGATTGAACTCGGTACCATGGCATCAAAGCCGACCGTTCTCCCGATTACGCCACCGGGCCCTCAAAAAAACTATGCCCTAAATACACCATCCATTCTGTCGTTCTGGCAGGACGCTGCCGCTAACTACTACTACTGATACTAATATCATGCCGAATGGACCGTGAGTTGGCGTGGATTGGATGACACCACCGTGCTTTCATCCAATCCACGCCAACAACTGTAGCAAACGAGAAAGCCGTCGATTTTTTAACCGACTTCAAAAAAAGGAGGAGGTTTCTCAATTCGACCGTATATTTATATATTTTTTTTTTATGTTTGTTCGCGGATAACTTCGTCGTTTATGAACCGATTTTGATTATTATTTTTTTGTTGGAAAGGAGATATCCCAAGTGTGGTATCATGGTAATTTTATCGAGGTCTAATAAGTATCTCCAGAGATATTGAGATAAACACCTCAAAATTGGTACTGAAAATGAATAGCGCGGCATTGAAGTCGGTTTAGTTTTTAAACGATATTATCAATGTACAACTTAATAATACAATTATGGCCTATGGATGAGAGGATATGATAAACTATAGAGAGATGGTACAAAATATTATGGACTATTGTAACGAATTTGTGATTTGTTGTATGGGAAGATCAAAGAATCAAAGAATCAAAGCATTTATTCAGTATGTAAGCAGTATAAATATACGCACATATACACGTCAAAATCATAAATCATAAAATAAATCATAACCAATTATCAAGTAAACATAGCAAAAGCAGAATTTAACGCTTTGAATTAGAAAAAAAAAGTAATGAACCATTCACGACGCTCTCTTCCCCTTCACCTCCTCCATCCTTCCTTTTTCATGCCAACAATTCTAAATTTTTACCAAGTGAGGTAATAATTTCACAAAAAAACGCATAACTCAAAACTATGCATTACCTTGTAATGAAAGTAGTGTGTATAGGAAAGGGGGACCCTCCTCGTACAAGTAAATCTATCAGAATACCGTGATGCGTTTGCATCAATTTTCTTTATGAACG